>SJYO01040405.1:37234875-37535225 GCA_006410555.1 Capra ibex | reverse complement strand
GAGAATATGTGTAGATCTACACATATTCTCTGTCCTCAACCTGACACTTCTTCCGACTCCCGGCTTCTTAACTACGAAAACTCGACACCACATCCTCTTCTGAGAACTCTCAGGGAACCTGACGTTCCTCTAGGTTGGTCAGGTAAGACTTCTAGTCGGGACCCTAAAAAACCCTTCCTTACTACGATTTCGACTTCGAGGTCATGAAACCGGTGGACTACGCTTCTCAACTGAGTAACCTTTTCTGAGACTACGACCCTCCCTAACTTCCGTCCTCCTCTTCCCCTACTGGTTCCTACTCTACCGACCTACCGTAGTGCCTGAGCTACCTGCACTCAGACTCACTTGAGGCCCTCTACCACTACCTGTCCCTCCGGACCGTACGACGCTAAGTACCCCAGCGTTTCTCAGCCTGTGCTGACTCGCTGACTTGACTTGACTTGACTTGGACCGTGTATTCGTGAGCTATTTATCCTTGTTAGTAACGATAACGTCTTTGATACTTTGTTAATTGTACGTTATTTGTTTCGACGGTAAACACAACTATATAATCCATAAGTTATCCTGACTTATCGTTAGGTGAGGTCATAAGAACAGCCCTTTTAGGGTACCTGTCTCCTCGGGCCGCCCGATGTCAGGTACCCTATCGTTTCTCAGTCTGTACTGTCTTCGTTGACCCATACATAAATAAACTATTACCTCTATTGTAGAACGGTGTAATTTTTTTTATTCAACACTCTCTAAACTACTCATCACAAGTTATATCGTTATGGAAGTATTTTGACACAGGTACAGAGGATAGGAGTGGTAAGAACCGAGATCCTTACTTTAGGAATCCAAGTATTTGATTGTAATCTTATGTCTGTGGAAGTAGATGATTGTTTCCCTAAGAACTGGACTCCTCGTTACCTAAAAACAGAGGGTGACGTATTTGAAACTTTCCTTGTCTATTTTTATAAGTAACGTGTAGGTTTTACATTAGATAAAACCCTCCACACAGAGTGTAATGTATAATAATATTATACGAAACTACATATAACCCAACCAAAACTTAAAAAAAGTAATAATCAAACATAAAATAAGTGAGACTAACTAATGGACACACATGGAATACTACAGATGTAAACTCCAAAAACTAACAAAGATTTGACTTCAAAGAGAGAACGACAAAGGATCAGGACTAATTCCTAATCCTCTAAACATAAGATCAAAATAGAGATGGTCCCGATTCACGGACTGGACCTCATTATGAATGAAAGAGAGACCCAGAATAGAGAGAAAAATTACTTTACCCCCTTCGTCAACCTAACTCACCAGACAATATAGGGAAGGTCGAAATTACAATGTACAGAGAGATGAAACATTCGTCTCTGTACAGAAACATTCGTCTCTGTACAATGTACAGAAAGATGAAACATTTTAAGTATGGACTCATAGAATTCTAACTATTTTACGTACAACACTCAAATTATACATCTCGTGAAGTATATGCCGAAACGCAAGTTCTGTTCTTTGTGTATAGTTCCAATTTTGTTTTTCCTGGTTTTTCCTTTTTCATTTTGTTACTGAAAGTCTCCACTAATACAATAAAAACTCCCCTCCGACTTTTGGTTCTGACAGTAGACCACCTTATAAATGGGGTCTGTCCACTTTCCTGACGAAGTGGACTAGTGATTGACCCTATTCCGTAGATTTCATTCGTTGACGTACCCCTTCATTCGTGGACGTACCCCGTAGACACCCCGACGAAGGTATATCGTAACGGTCGTCAGTAACCTCTGAACAAACAACACATAAATTAAGGAGTCAGGACAGACTGAGAAAACGCTGGCGTGTTTGACCTTGGGCAGACCAAGTAGACAGATAATCTAAAGGGTCCGTTCTTATGACGGTGTTCAACTGTAAAAGAGGAGGTCCCCTAGAAGGGGTAGATCCCTAGCTTGGGAAGTGAAACTTAGAAGAGGTGACTGTTCGCCTAAGAAATGGTGACGTGGTGGAATTATCCACCCAGATTTTCGGTATCCCCGAAGGATCCACGGCGATCACCATCTTTTGGGCGGACGATTACATCCTCTCTCCATTCTCTATGTCCAAGTCAGGGACCCACCCCTTCTAGGGGACCTCTTCGCGCGCCGTTGGGTGAGGTCATAAGAACGGACTTCTTAGGGTACCTGTCTCCTCGGACCTCCCGATGTCAAGTACCTCAGAGTCTCAGTCCGTGCTGACTTTACTGAATCGTGCGTGCGTTTCTGGTACGTTCTAGGTCCCAGACAAAACCACTTGTATCACGTCTCTGGTTCATTATACCCGAACGATACGGACTGCGACTCCTGTGATTTAATGGAAAGTCCATCTTTTCTTGTATTCATCTTTCCTGTCCCACCTCCAACTCCCCTTCTCGGGCGTAAGGATCACAAAATCCTGTGACAACCTTTCTCCAGTTACCCACCCTGCCTCTACGTCCTGCCAGCGACAGAGCCTCTCGCCCCGGACTTGACAGATGTTTTCGTGAACTAAGAAGGTTGGTCTGTTTCGACCTAATTTCGCTTACAGTCCGTCAGAGTTTGGAGAACTTCTCGTTGTCTTTTGTGATGACCTCCTCCCTCCCCAGCACTCGCCCTCGGCGACTGTTCGCTTCTTTGTTTGTCTGCAATGGTTGAAGAAGCCAACGTGGCGGAAGGTCGGATCGGGAGTTCTCGGCCGTCCAGATCACGACCGAGAGGTGGTTTGTCGCTGCTTCTTTTGTAAGGCTCTGTCAGTAACCGAGCTGACGGGTCGTGTCAGGGCCTGAGTCTTAGACTCGTCGTCTACCGACTCCCCAACGGTCACCGCTGTCTAGCGCGTGTCCGCGTCATTCGTAGTCACCTCCAGGCCACCGACGATCCGTTGCCCTTTGTCAGATCCGAATTCTCTGTTGAAAGATGAGGGTCTAGACAGAAACGAGACAGAGTCCTCTGGGAGACTCCGCAGACGAAGAGATCGGACTGAACCACTCAGGACTCCTTAGCTCGACACCCCGACTTGATGCTGAAGATCCGTTCTCTGAGTCGTACTGGAAACCTTATATCTTCCTTTCCGAGTCTCTCCGTCTCTTTCAGCATAAAATTACTATGGATGATGGATGGATGGTCAAATGTCCCGACCTTTGACTCCTTATCTCTATGGTTCTCTGAACAAGTTCTAGAGAGTGACTCACCAGTCTAGACCTGGACAAAGTTACACCATCGGTGATCGGTGTGCCCCTCCCCCCCACGTGGAGAAGACTTAATTTTACACAGGACTTCCACTTTATTAAGGTGCTACATCATTGTTTTTTATTTTGATAGTGTAATTGTTTAAAATATGACTAATATACAACTTTACTATTACAAAATCAATATAATTTATTTTTAGTAATAATTTTAATTAAATAAAAATTGAGCGTCTGAATCTTTTCCTTGAAATACAAACGGTCCCCCTTCGTACCCCCTTTCCCCATCACTCTCTCTTCTACCCTACTTCTGTACATGTATGACGATATAAATGGTACCTATTGTTGGTTCCTGGATGACATATTGTGTCCCTNCATCGGTGATCGGTGTGCCCCTCCCCCCCCACGCGGAGAAGACTTAATTTTATACAGGACTTCCACTTTATTAAGGTGCTACATCATTGTTTTTTATTTTGATAGTGTAATTGTTTAAAATATGACTAATATACAACTTTACTATTATAACATCAATATAATTTATTTTTAGTAATAATTTTAATTAAATAAAAATTGAGCGTCTGAATCTTTTCCTTGAAATACAAACGGTCCCCCTTCGTACCCCCTTTCCCCATCACTCTCTCTTCAACCCTACTTCTGTACATGTATGACGATATAAATGGTACCTATTGTTGGTTCCTGGATGACATATTGTGTCCCTTGAGACGAGTTACAATGTACCGTCGGACCTACCCTCTCCTCAAACCATTCTTACTTATGTACATATACATACCGACTCAGGAAAGTGACAGGTGGACTTTGATAGTGTTGTAACAAACAATTAACCGATATGGGATTATGTTTTATTTTTCCATTTTTTAAGAAAAATACAAGGAAAAACAAAAATTTATACCAATGAATTTTAAAAAATTAATGTATCCTCTAAACGTAACATAAAACTAACCGGTCACGACAAGATCTGATTTTGGACCTTGACGACTGTGGACCAAAATTCTGGAACACACACTATTATGACAAAAATTCTTTTCATAAAGGTAGGTACACTGCCCTGACCTCACACTCACAACCACTTTCATGTTCTGGTAATGTTTTCCGACTATCAAGATCATAAGACCCCGGAACGATGAGTTTCAAATACTTAATCTTAGACGAAAAAGTGTTCGAAGAGTTCACTAAGAGTAGGAGTATTTTAGGGGGTTTCGTGATAAAATACTAAATCGGTAGTTGAGAAAAAAAGGGGAAATAAACCAAATAGACATTCATAGATCCGATCTATAGAGTCTAACGGACACAATCTTAATGGAAAGAAAACTTGTGGTGACGGTAGGAGTCTTTATAAAACGTGTGAGTTCACACTCTTTCCTAGAGTGATACTAAAGTAAAGATAAGTAGGAAGGTTTAGACCTGATCACCCGAAGGGTCGACCGTGGTCACCATTTCTTGGACGGTCGATTACGTCCTCTCTACATACCCAAGCTAGGAACCCAGCCCTTCTAGGGGACCTCCTCCTGTACCCTTGGGTGAGATCCTAAGAACGGACCTCTTAGGGTATCTGTCTCCTCGGACCTCCCGATGTCAGGTATCCCAAAGTTTCTCAACCTGTACTGACTTCGTTGAATCGTACGTACGTCCATACACCAGGGGTTTAGTCTCCGTCGTTGTGGTAGTGGATTTTTCAATAATATTTACGTTTAAGGACCCAGGGTGGGTTCAACACCCAGAAGATCTTCCGATCCGTATCAAAAGTAATGAGATTAAGTTCAGGAATCAAACCCTTCTTACCCCATTGAAACTATCCAAAAGAAACCCCTATTCGTTTACGTCGAGACGAACCAAGAATTTTGTGGAGACGAATTGGGATGAAGGGGTTAAGAAAGCGAAATGAAAAGTAAAAAGAAAAGAACTGGGACTGGAGAGGTCCCTCCTTCTACCGAAAATTAGAGAGTCTCTTACTCAACCTGGACTTTTCATAACCTCTCGACAGTCTTTTGGGGAACGAATGTTCTGACTTATCATATTCTCGTTTCCCTTCTGACTCAAAACATTGTGGGTGCCTTTTAGTTCCACTATGTGTTAAGGACTGTAAACTTGTGTGATGTTTTCGAGTCCTCTCCTGCTCTTTTGCTGTCGTCGGATATTTTGACCTCGGAAACCATTCCAACTTTTGGTCGTACAATCGGTGAAAATCGATCTTCAACGTCTCAACGAAACCCCCTTACCGTTATTAAAGATCTGAGAATTAATTGTTTCTTCCTTACTTTTGAACTTTCAATCCTGAACAAATTCTCGTACATTTGTATTAATAAATAAAAATTTTTACAACTCAAGATTTTCTTGACAAACTCCACCACCCTACGACACTAATTTTTCAAGACATCGTGTATTTAGGAGAGATCGTAATACACGTTATTCCTATGAATTGGTACATCTAACATTCTGATAAAATCCATGAGCCCATGGTAAAGTATGATCTTTGAAGTTATTCTCATTATACATATTAACATAATAAAATCATAAAAGTTCGTTTACGGATCACAGGACTTTTTAAAACATGTACAGACTTTTTATTAAAATTCTTAGGTGTAGAAACAGTCTTGACTCCGATAGTGAAGAGAATAAAAACGATCTGACTATCCACTTTTAATGTAGTGTAACAACAACATCAAACGTAGAATAATTATTTCAATTGTTTGGTACATTTTTATACATAAAGTATATTTTGGAATACATTTTAAATACATTTTAACAAACTCGTACCTCTTTCCTATTTATAGGCTAACGACAATTACTGTCAATGGTATCTTTTCTTTCAGTCTCTAACCTCTTAACTCTCTTCCTTTTCACATTTTCTTCTCACCCTCCGTCATATATACACCACCTGTGACTCACATAAAAGTAAGTAAGTCACCTTGCGTAGAATGAATAAAGTACCTAAGACAAGTACTGGTAAAAAGTGAAATTTTAACAAACGAAAAAAGGATAGTCGAAAACTCCAAAATTTTTTGTATACGTATATATACATATACAAATTGATATATATATATATATATATATACATTACCTGTAATTGGGAATAAGGTAACGAAGAGTTTAAATTCATGCTTAAGTACGTTCTCCATCTGTAAGAACTTCTAGGTATCACGACTAAAGTAATGAAAATAAAATTACAATGAAATACATTTTTTTCTAATTGGATCCTTTTTTTAGTGACGTCTACCACTGATGTCGGTACTTTAATTTTCTACGAACGAGAAACCTTCTTTTGGATATTGGTTGGATCTGTCGTATAACTTTTCGTCTCTGCAATGAAACGGTTATTTCCAGGCAGATCAGTTTCGATACTAAAAAGGTCACCAGTACATATCTACACTCTCAACTTGACATTTCTTTCGACTCCTGGTTTCTTAACTACGAAAACTTCACACCAAAACGTCTTTTGAGAACTCTGAGGGAATTTGTCGTTCCTCTAGTTTGGTCAGTTAGGATTTCCTTTAGTCAGGACTTATAAGTAACCTTCCTGACTACGACTTCGACTTTGAGGTGATGAAACTGGTGGACTACACTTCTTGACTGAGAAAAATTTTCTGGGACTACGACCCTTTCTAACTTCCGTCCTCTTCCCCTGTTGTCTCCCACTCTACCAACCTACTGTAGTAACTGAGATACCTGTACTTAAACTCGTTCGAGGTCCTCAACCACTACCTGTCCCTTCGAACCGCACGACGTCAGGTACCCCATCGTTGCTCAGTCTGTGCTGACTCGCTGACTTAACTTGACTTCCTTAATTAAGTTTATAAATTCTTCTTTTATTTGTCGAATTTATGTTTCTTTCGATATGTTGGTTAACGTTAAATCTAGTTGTTTTTTATGCTTCATTGTCTACGAGAACAGGAACTTGAAGGTAAACGTTCCACCCATCCCATGACGGACATCGACGAGGGAAGAGGTCTCTCGTCACACGGACATGATACACATCACCCCTCATAGACCCGGAGGGATGATGAAAAAGGGGTACTTGAAACATACTGAAAATTACACCGAAAGGGTAGATGAAAATGTGAATAACGAGAGACTACCTAAATGAAGTGAACCGTTTTCACATATTACTTGGAAACTACTAATTTCATTCGAGGTAAACTATAGACACTATTTAAGTATATACAACTTATAAATGAGCTATGGACGACAGTAGGTCAGAGACTCAGTACGAGACCCCTTTGTCGTTACTTGTTCCGTCTGTTCTAAGGTCAACCGTAAGATTACTAGGATTCATTTATTTGACTCGTTACAGTAGATTACTACCAATGACATTTCTTTTATCATAACCCTTTGATCAATTCTGTTTGGCGTCCGAGGAAATCTAACCTACTACAGTAGCCTTACTTAGGATCTCCTCTACAGTAGACTAACTCAGGGTCCGAGATAGTGGACGGTCTGACTTACCTGTTCGGAAGTCTCTACGGTCAGGGGTTAAAACCTTGGGGTTTCAAGTAAAGAAGGGCCCTTGTTTAAGGTGAACTAGTATCACATACGAGGAAAATTCCATAACGACTTAAGACAAACGATAAAATAACTAAAGACGTAGATACAAACAGTCGTCATAACCGAACGTCAAAAGAAAAGAACCATAATAGGAACAGGTGAAAACCCCAACTAAAGGAAATCCTAACTAAGTTCCCTGAGAGTTCTCAGAAGAGGTCGTGGTGTTGAGTTTTCGTAGCTAAGAAGTCACGAGTCGGAAGAAATACCAGGTCGCGAGTGTAGCCATGTACTGATGATGTTTTATATTGTCTCTCTAATTTCTAGATTTATTTACTTCTTACTACGACACACCAAATCTTCTTTATAAAAATTCTACAGTTAAGAGGGGTTAACTGGATATTTAAGTCGTATTAAGGTTAGTGTCAGGTACATTAAAAAAAAAAACCATCTTTGACTGTTCGACTAAGATTGTAAGTATCTCTTTACGTTTCCTGAATCTTGTTCGTTTTGTTGTAACTTTTTCTTGATTGTGAGAACTAAAGTTGTGAAGGATATTTTGATGTTATTGCTGTAATATGATAACCACAGTTCTTTCTGTTTATCTGACTATACGTATCTGTCACATACGTTTATCTAATACGTATCCAACCGTACGAAATATAATGAGGTATACAGAATACACAACGAAAAAAGGGAAGTAAAAAGAAAGACAGACGGTAAGACTAACCCACTAAGGGTAATAAGACAGAAGGTCTAGTGAAAAAGTGAGAAGAAACAACAAGTCAGACGATAAATAACGAAGATCTAACCAAAAATAGAGTGGTTAACTCGACAGATTAAAACTTACCAAGAAGAAATGTGAAAGATCAAGGAACAATGTTACTAGACGTAAAGGTAGTCAGCAGAAAGAGTTAAGGAAGTCGCAAAAATAATAGAAGAAAAACTTGAACCCCAGATTATCGCACTACTTCAGATAAAGTAATAAACAAGAAAGTACTTTAAAGAGAACAAGAAAATTGACTCTTACCCAGGAGGCGAAAAAGTAAAGTGAATTTGAAAGAGACAGAGACACTTAAATCCTCTTCGTCAATAGATCAACCACAAACTTCCTCACAGGGATACATCTGACATAAAAACACATCACCGACCGAACCAGACTTACGGTCGGTGTAGATAGGACTCACACAAACGACAATAGGGAACTATCATCGACACTACCATCTGAAACACCAGAGGTCTCGATCACGACCTACAACCCACTCCAGAGAAAAAAAGAGGTACCGACAGTGACGGGACAACCCCTCCCCCAGACAAGAGATCAATACCCTCATCTTTGGGACTTCCAACCCAAAGTAGTCCTAGGTAACGGGAACTCATATACTTTATTTTAAACATAAAATACCGTTCTGTTCTTCTTAACTTTGTATTTTTTAAGAGACGGGAAACAGGAAGAGAGAGGAACGTGTCACGAAACACACAGACGTTACACGTAGTTGATCTGGAGAGAGTCTCCGTCCTTATGGACAAGTTGGTATTTTTCGTTGTAGAGGGTCTTAGTTGTTCTGTCGAGGAACTTACTATTGCAAGGAAGAACTAGAGTATGTACCAGTGTACTGGGTGGTACCGGTATGAACCTAGACCTAGTACATTTGACGGTTATACAGTAAACTACATGTAGATTACACGTAGAGACAGAGTTTTTGTGAATATATTGACACGGAACTGAAGATTGTTCATCTTCTTAAGAGTCTCGAAAGACTCCAAGAGACAGACACAACATTAGGAGTTTATACAGAACTTATTTTGAAAGGTAAAGAAGTAATTGGTTGACTAATTAAAAAGTAGTTGTTCACCTACGGGACGGGGTGTCCTCCACTGACAATTTCGTTCACTCCGGGTATACCAGTGTCACTTGGACACCTACCGCGTACGTCCGTCGGTACCAAGGTGGGTCTTCGTCGGGTACTAGAACGGAGAGACACACAAACAGGGTGTAGATGACAGCCATACTTCGACCCCGGTCCCACGACCACCGACGTCCTTAGATTCACCAAAACGACGGTGGACCCTGGACCCGACGGACAAACGACTGGACAGGGTCTTGACAGGAGGGGTCTAGGTCGAGGTTTGACGTCACATCTCGCCCGTCCCGGTCTCAAGACGACGGTCTTTATTCGTTTTGGACATATAAGGACGGAGACCGTACAGATGGTCCCTGAGTCTCGGATCGACGACACGCAAAGACACCGTGGTCAATCACACGTGCGACTGTTTCAGGTGTTCCTGGTCTGGACGAGGGCGGGACACACACGTCCGTTTCCCTAGGTTCCAAACTAGTCCTAGTGTACGATCCGGAAGTTCGGATAGAGAGATGTCCATCTACCTCAGGAGAGGGTCCCACACAGACAGGTTCTGAACCGTGAAACGGAACCACTCGGACCATACCATATATGAACCTTGACCCCTCACACCATACCGTCGTCATTGATCGTCACCAGAGACAGACGGGACTGTCATTCAGTCGTGTGGGTGTGAGAAGGGTTAAACTTAATCGGAAGAGGTCCGGGAGATAGACGGGATCACCTGGAGGGTCGTCCGGTCCCCCAAAGGGCCCCACTGCCAGATTAGAGCACCTTGAAGAGAGGAAATACCTAGGGAGGGTCCCCACGGTCAAGACAGGTCGTACGGTAAGGGTGGGGGAGGAGAAAGATGGGGAAATGGACCTCTAGAAAGAACGTCGAAACCAACACATCTAGAAGACGTTCAAAGGTTGACCAAAAGACACTCTGAGCAAGGTGGACATCGACCTAAAAACTACACAAAAACCCCTCCACTCGAGGTACGGGAAGATGAGGTGGTAGAACTAGGGAGAGGTCGTAAAACAAAAATCTTCGGGGTTTCACCTTTGTTGGTGTTACAGGTAGTTATCTACTTACTTATTTAACACCATAAAGGATGAATCGGATTTTTTTTACTTAATACCTACTTCGTTGTATCTCCTTAGAGTCGTATTAATTAATGTGACTTTCTACCAACCCGTTTTTTATGTATGATAAAATAACGTAAATGTATTTTCAGACTTTTTTACGTTTAATTACATATTACTACGTTTTGTCTAGTCATAAATGGATCCCTCCTCATAACATTTCCTTGGACTCTTCCGAGTACAAACTCAAGACAAAGTATATATATTAACCCAACCGGTTTTTGTAGAATACTTTTTTGATCTTGTATATATATATATATATATATATTATACTGAAAGTTTAATACAGTTGTGTAGTCAAACCTGTGAAATTTATACATGTCGAACACACACACAAACACACAATGAACGAGTCAACACAGACTGAAAAACGTTGGGGTACCCGACATTGGACGGTCCGAGGAGACAGGTACCTTGAGAGGTCCGTACTTATGACCTCACCCAACGGTAAAGGAAGAGGTTTCATGTCGAATTACATACAGATAATATAGAGTCCTTTCGACAATGTCATTAAATTTGACAATTTTTTTAAGTGTAAAGGGACTAACAGAATATTATTAAAACAAACGTTTCAGGAACAATTTTAAATCTAGTTTTATTCTAGATACGTGATTGACCAACTATAAAAAGAAGATTGACCAACTATAAAGAGAATTCAGAGAACTAAATATTCAAGAGGTAGTTGAGAAAATAAAAAAGGACCCTTTTTTATAAAATATCTATTTTAAACCAATAAAAAGATATATCAGGGTGTCAGATCAAAACAATTAACGTAGGGGTGGTACCATCGATTGGATAAAGAGGCCAAGAATATAAAGGTTGACAAGCATAAATCCAGATCTCAGAACTCAAACTAAAAGACCCCGACTTATGAAGGTATGGTTCACGTCACAAGAAACTGATTTGACCGTATATCTTAGACCAACGGAGAGAAAAAAAAAGAAGGTCAAAAGAACTCTATATTATCTGTACTTCATGAGATATTCAATCTGTAGTTGTTGTATCACTAAACCGAATGTATGTAGTACTCTACAAATGGTACTATTCAAATCACTTCTCGGTAGTAAAGTATATCTATGCTTTAAATTCTTTTTTTTTAAAAGAATATTACTCTTGGGAATCCTGAGAAAATTGTTGAAAGTATACATAACGTGGATAGTAGAACGTGTAATGTAGGTATCATGAATAAATAGAAAATTGACCTTAAAACAACATAAAATATGTGTTAAAAATTTCCAATGTGAGGTAAAAGTTAATAATTTTTTATAACCGAGATAAAGACTAAAACATTTTATATAAGAATATCGGATAGAATATGGGTTATCAAATATAGAGGGTGAGGGGTTGGAGACACAACGGGGAAGTCGGGGTGACTATTGATGATCAAGAGATATAGATACGCAGACGAAGAAAAAACAATGTAAGTGACCAAACAACATAAAAACCTAAGGTGTCCATTCACTATAGTACGTCATAAACAGAAAGACAGACTGAATTAAGTGAATTGTAACGACGATTCAGTAAAGGCAACACAGGCTGAGGCACACTGGGGTATCTGCCGTCGGGCAGTCCTAGGGAGTAGGGACCCTAAGAGGTCCGTTCTTGTGACCTCACCCAACGGTAAAGGAAGAGGTTACGTACTTTCACTTTTCACTTTCACTTCAACGACTCAGCACAGGCTGAGAAGTGTTGGGGTACCTGACGTCGGATGGTCCGAGGACACAGGTACCCTAAAAGGTCCGTTCTCATGACCTCACCCAACGGTAACGGAAGAGGAGTGAATCGTATTATGGGAAGTTCAAGTAGGTACAACGACGTTTACCGTTTTAAGATGAGAAAAGTTACCGACTCATTTTATGAGGTGCCACACACACACACACACACATACATAACTACCCAAGAATCCAACGAAGGTATAGGACCGATAACATTTATTTCGGAGTCACTTGTATCCCACGTATATAGAAAAACTTAATGATAAAATTAAAGAAGTCTATTTATGGGTCCTCATCTTAACGACCCAGTATACCATCAAGAAAAAACTTAAAAAATTTCTTAGAGGTATGACAAAAGGTATCTCCGACGTGGTCGAATGTAAGGGTGGTCGTCAAAAGGGGAAAAGAGAAGTAAAGTCGTTGTGAACAATAAACAACAGAGAAACTGTTGACAGCAAGACTATCCACACTCCACTATAGAGTGATACCAAACCTAAACGTGACAGGATTGTTAATTACTATGAATCGCAGATAAGTACTCGGACACCCAGTAGACATGAAGGAGAAACCTTTATTCAGATAAGTCTAAGAGACGGGTAAATTTTTTAGTCCAACAGACCAAAACGCTACCAGAAGTTGGTCAATACCGATATCGTTCACTTGTCGCTGAAACCATTCCACCCTCCTTACATACTAGGAAGGGTGTCATCGACAACATCACTTACCATCCCCCAAACATGACTTGTTAATCACTCATACAGTAAAGTACGAAAACGTGAGAAAGACAGTATTGTAGTGGGAATCTTCATAAGTAACCACAAATTTTCCGTCTTGATTACCTTTGATTCATCTTTTCCGAATGAGTACCTCGTCCGGTACCTGTCCGACCACCATCGACGATATTACTAACACCGGATCTATCCTTCATCAGGACCTTCCACTGGTTAAAGATTGTCCCGGTCTTGGGTTTCTATCAATTCTTATTCTGGTCAAGTGTAATTAAAAATTCTCTAATTGTACAGAGAAATAAAGGGTTTCGGTCATGATTTTCAGGTGGTTCTAGTATTCTACGGACTAATGTATATACTTGTCTTGGCTTTGGCCAACTAGCGAAGACCACAGGATTTTAGAGGTTCTTCAGGACTTCTTTCTTGAAGATGGTTTAGAGAACAAGTCAAAGAACTCGTATCTCTCCGACACTTTTTCTTTTTTGTCCATATCATAATTTCACGAAGTAACTAAGAAAGTTAAAATCAAGGATGTAACCATTGGACTCAATAGTACTCAATTGGAAAATTGAGTATTACTATCACCGTTTCAGAAAAAGATAATCCAATATATTACCTAAACCCGTTGTATAGAGGGTCAAGAAGGACAAATTCCCTTTAAACAGTTCATCTCCAATTATGTTGTAACATTCAGTTGACACGTACACACAAGTCGGTGAATTCAGTATAGACTGAGAAACGTTGGAGTTCCTGACATAGGTCGGTCCGAGAGGAGAGGTACCCCAAAGGGTCCGTTCTTGTCCTATTTTAGTATTTCCTTTTGAAAGTCAGACATGTGACAGAAGACTACAAGAGATCTTCTGTACAATTTTCTTCTATATTATCACAAAGCTTACAATAATATTGAAAATACTTTAAAAGTAGTAATAAGGGGGTTTCGAAACTTCTGGAACCACTTCCCGTTATTTTATCTTTGACTTAGTCGATCTCTCTGTTGAAAATATTAACTACTCTCAATATCTCACCCCTTCCTTATTCACTTATCATTCAGACCCCGTTTTAGTGATCTCGTACCGAAATGTACTTATGGACATCTATAAATTGTTCTTGTTGTTTTTTGTCTTTACCCTCTTTTATACCTCCTGTGTGGACGTTATTTTTATGGTTATCTCGGTTCTTAAGAGACTCGAAAAATGACTCTCCTAGAAAGTCACGATCGATAGAGAAAGTCCGAAATCCGACCTAGCGATCCTTACTTCTCAACTCCTGTTCACACAGGAACTCTTAATATCTTAGACCTCCACTCTTTATCTGTTCATTTGTGAATTCGGATCATCTACACACTATTCTCGAGAGTGACTAGTCAATTTCTTGTTTTATTACCTTTTGACTTGTCTTACCTACGAATATAGACCACCGGTCTTACTGGTAACCACCTTCTTTTTGATAGGATTCCTTAACGTGACTTGAGTCTCCTTACTCACCTTTCAATCGTTCCGTCTATTCTACCCTGTTGACACCTGAACTTTCGGTCGACCTTCTTCCGAGTGGGTGCCCAAACCAACTCTAGTAGGACTCTCTTATAGTATATTATTTGACGTACTTGAACAGACACACACACACACAAGTCAGCGAGTCAGCGACTGAGAAACACTGGGATACCTGACATCGGGTGGTCCGAGAAGACGGGTACCTTAAGAGGTTCGTTCTTATGACCTCACCCAACGGTAAGGGAGGAGGTCCCCTAGAAGGACTAATTCCCTAGTTTGGGTCTAGAGAACGTAAAGAACGTAACCGTTCACTTTAGAAATGTACTTTAACATATTGAAACTAAAGACCTTTGATCTCTTTTACTCTATAAAATTCACCCCGACTCTTTCCAACAATTAAGTAAACTATATTTCATCCAACTTAAAAATTTTCTCTCTCTAATACGTGTGATAATATATATCCCTCATATTTTTCGTTCCAGGATGACATATCGTGTCCCTTACTTGATGTAAGTTATAGGACACTATTTGGTATTACCCTTTCTTATACTTTTTCTTATATATATACAAACTGACTCCCGAAGGGACTACCGTGATCACTATTTCTTGGACGGAAGGTGACGTACTCTATATTCTCTAAGTCCAAGTTAGGGACCCACCCCTTCCAGGGGACCTCCTCCAGTACCGTTGGGTGAGGTCATAAGAACGGACCTCTTTGGGTACCTGTCTCCTCGGACCGCCCGATATAAGGTATCCCAGTGTTTCTCAGCCTATGTCGACTCCTCTAGATCGTACGTGTGTGTATACGTATTGACTTAGTGAAACGACAGGTCATCTTCAATTATGTTGTAACATTTAGTCGACACGTACGTACGAATCGGTGAATTCAACACAGACTGAGACGTTGGGGTGCCTGACATCGACCGGCCCGAGGGGACAGGTACCCTAAAGGGTCCGCTCTTATGACCTCACTCAACGGTAAAGGAAGAGGTCCCCTAGAAGGGTTGGGTCCCTAACTTGGACGTAGAGAACGTAACCGTCCGTCTAAGAAATGGGGACTCGGTGGTACCTTCGGGGGGTTTAGTTGAGGTTTTTGTTGAAAAAAATTAATTTTTTTAATTTTTCTCTAAAACACGTGTAGACCTTACTTCCTTCGTTGACTTTTCCTTATGCAGTACCCAATACAAACTAACATTGACGGTGATTCACTTCTTAAGTCATTTCTCTCAAACTTCCCTTTACACCTTTTTTCCCCTATAAAGTAAATTTTCTTCCTATAAATAAAACTTTTTATAAATAAAAAGACCCATAACTAAAGAGTCTTACTCAAATCTTACCTATACATTGTTACTCCTAAAGGACCCTCTCCTTCCGTCCTTTCTTCCTTCCTTCCTCCCTCCCTCCCTCCTTTCAATTTCCCAAACGAAGATCATTAATTCCTTCTAACTAATAGTCAACCTCTTCCTTTACCGTTGGGTGAGGTTATACGAACGGACCTTTTAAGTTACCTGTCTCCTTGAACCGTCCGATGTCAGGTGCCCTAGTGTTTCTCAGTCGGTACTGATTCGTGTACTCGTGTAATAGTCAACCTGACCCGTAGGTAGTATCTTCTCATGCTATCTATCAAGATGAAAAATAAAGGGAGGGGGTTGGGGACGTTTTAGGTTTGAACCCACTGACAAATTTAACTTACTGTAGAAGTGTGACTCAATGTATTAATCTTTATTTTACATTGATACATCCGGATAACAACTTCTTTAGAAAGTGAATCTTACGTCATATGAAAAATTCCTTATATTACTTTTGTAAAGGACAATTTCATAATCGTGAGAACAGAGTATTTTTTTCAACTAGTGTCGAGTGCAACTTTGTAATCCTGTTTCGTTACACACAAAAGAGACCAAGACCGTAGGTCAAACCAGAGAAGAGAATGTATTCTTTTGTCACGGAAACGATGATAGGAACCAGTCATTCACTTTCTTCGTGCAAAATAGAAAACTCAAGTTTCTTCATACAGGAAATCGAGACTTGAAAGGTCTTAAGAGAAGACTTTGAGGATGAGTCTCTACCCCTTATTACTGGAGACACTTATGTGTAGAAAACCTCTCCAACAGGGTCCCCCGAATACCATCATTGAGAGGACACGTTTACCGTCGAAGATGATTGATACGATTATCTGTTATTTTTACAGTAAATATACACTTGGAGTTAACAAGTAGTTTCGCCCAGACGTCACCACTCAGAAAATAGAATTTCGGTCAGTCAGGACAGTCTCTCTGTTTCCCGCTGACAACCTCAACTACAGTCAAGTCAAGTCAGCGAGTCAGCACAGGCTGAGAAACGCTGAGGTACTTAGCGTCGTGCGGTCCGGAGGGACAGGTAGTAGTTGAGGGCCTCAAGTGAGTATGAGTGCAGGTAGCTCAGGCACTACGGTAGGTCGGTAGAGTAGGAGACAGCAGGGGAAGAGGAGGTGGGGGTTAGGGAGGGTCGTAGTCTCAGAAAAGGTTACTCAGTCGAGAAGCGTAGTCCACCGGTTTCATGACCTCAAAGTCGAAATCGTAGTAAGGAAGGTTTCTTTAGGGTCCCGGCTAGAGGAAGTCTTACCTGACCAACCTAGAGGAACGTCAGGTTCCCTGAGAGTTCTCAGAAGAGGTTGTCGCGTCAAGTTTTCGTAGTTAAGAAGCCGTGAGTCGGAAGAAGTGTCAGGTTGAGAGTGTAGGTATGTACTGGTGTCCTTTTTGGTATCGGAACTAAGAAGCCGTGAGTCGGAAGAAGTGTCAGGTTGAGAGTGTAGGTATGTACTGGTGTCCTTTTTGGTATCGGAACTAATCTGTCTGGAATCAGCCGTTTCATTGCAGAGACGAAAACTTATATGATAGATCCAACCAGTATTGAAAAGAAGGTTCCTCATTCGCAGAAAATTAAAGTACCGACGTTAGTGGTAGACGTCACTAAAACCTCGGGGGTCTTATTTCAGACTGTGGCAAAGGTGACAAAGGGGTAGATAAAGGGTACTTCACTACCCTGGCCTACGCTACTAGAAGCAAAAGACTTACAACTGGAAATCCGGTTGAAAAAGTGAGAGATGAAAGTGAAAGTAGTTCTCCGAAAAAAATCAAGGAGAAGTGAAAGACGGTATTCCCACCACAGTAGACGTACAGACTCCACTAACTATAAAGAGGGCCGTTAGAACTAAGGTCGAACACAAAGAAGGTCGGGTCGCAAAGAGTACTACATGAGACGTATACTCAATTTATTCAACTACAGTGTAAGGGAGTTTGTGTCAGTAGTTGGAGGAGGAGTCCTTCTCTCCTAAACACTGCGACAGGGTTTCCCCGTCCTCGTTTCCCCGCCCCCACCTTGACTCCCGTCTGCCACCCTGGGTCCTTAACCTCGTTTCGAGTTGTCATACTCAGAACACCCGATGGCAGGTACCACAACGTCTCAGTCTGTATTAACTCGCAATACGTCCGTGAGTTCATACACTTGCACGACCCCGAACCGGAACCCCGAGGTGAACACCAGTTCCTGGTCGTCGTACCGTAAAGAACCCTCGTTCACTCTTTACGTCTTAGAGTCCGAGACCGGGGGCGGGGGGCGCCGGCAGGGGGGTAGGGGGCTGGGGGCGGGCCGCCGGCGGGGCGACTGGGGGGGGGGGGGGTGGGGTGGGNNGGGGCGGGGCGGTGGCCGACCGTTTAGAGGTAAACTTGTCTTTCGGGACCCCTTTAAGAGGACGTGTGACTGGACACTCTTCGTGACTGAGGTCTTTTCGTTGACATTCAATCGATATATAGAGGAAGAGATTCCGATACCGTATAACTAAGGGTTACATGGGTTGGGAAGTGTCAGTGATTTTTTATCAAATAGTACTCAACACTACTGTCACCAGGTTCTACAATGAGTGTCCTTTTGTAGTACCAGCAGTCTTCCTTCTCCTACAACTTCCCTTTCCGGTACCAGTCCCCTCTGCGTCTCGTCGACTCGTTCCTCTCACGACGACGACGACGACGACGACGACGACGACGACGATTCAGCGAAGTCAGCACAGGCTGAGACACACTAGGGTATCTGCCGTCGGGTGGTCCGAGGGGGCAGGGACCCTAAGAAGTCCGTTTTTGTGACTTCACCCCACGGTAGCGGAAGAGGCTTCCACCTCACGACCCGAGGGTACTTATGGTCCTTCAACCCTCGTAAAACTACACTCTTTGTGCCTTTTCCCTTCCCCTCTTCCGTTACCCTCAGCAGCGCCTCCGCCAAACACTCTCCTCCTGTCTATAGACCCATCCCCATGACTGTCCCTAGATAGTGACGGTTTACTATTAATCTTTTAAAAGTCAATTTTGTACGAACGGAAATTCGGGATCTGTATCCGTCACACCATTAATCAGGACCTCCAATTATCAACAGTAAATATATATATCAAGGGGGGTGGGGTGGGGTGGGGGTTTCGAGTACAAAAAATGAACCCAAAATAAAAAATTAAAATAAAAATTTTATTAAAACGAATAAATGAATAACCGACATGACCCAGAGGCAACGGTGAGCCCGAAAAGAGATCAACACCGTTCGTCCCCGATGACAAAGAACGCCACCGAAGAACGACGCCTCGTGTCCGCGATCCCACACGACCGAATCCACCAACCCCGTGTACCCGAGTCATCAACGCCAAGGACCCGAGAGCTCGCGTCCGGGTTATCAACACAGATAGTTCCAAGAAACGAGGCGATGTCACACCTTAGAAGGACCTGGTCCATGGCTTGGGGTGGGTACAGAGGACGCAACCGTCCGTCAAAGAAATGCGGACTCGGTGGTCCCTTCGGGGATAAAGAATTCAATTAAAAATAACCTTATACCAACGTTTCGTCTTTGTCTTTGTGTCTATATTCTCTTGTTTACATACCTGTGCCTCTCTACTTCTCCCTTCACCCTATTTGACCCTCTAACCCTAACTGTATATATGGAACTATGATACATATTTTTTGAGTGAAAAACTTTTTAACCGAAACA
This sequence comes from Capra ibex, assembly GCA_006410555.1. NCBI lineage: Eukaryota > Metazoa > Chordata > Mammalia > Artiodactyla > Bovidae > Capra > Capra ibex. The sequence goes on along the minus strand of SJYO01040405.1, from coordinate 37,515,609 downwards.
AATCTGGGTCTCCGGGAGACGACTGAGCAACAGAGGGAGAGGACGATTTGACAGTGCATGGTCGTAACCTTCTTCTCCGGAGATGCTCCGATCAAGGAATTGAATGGGATTCATGATAAAGGTACTGGCTCTTCTTCAGTAATTTCGGTTGTAACCTCTAGGGAACGTCTAGCGATTTTATTAGGCACTTTTGCTTGTGTAGCCTAAAGAAATATACTAGAGACGTCACGGTTCTAGAAGGTAACTTATGCTATGTATATTAGACTTCACTCAAGAGAAAATACTTCGTTAAATAAATCGTCATTTTTAATGTTTATTCCAACGTTCACAATTGGTATTAGTTAACCCATAATTACTAAATCTCCTATTTAATATTAAAACCAATAGTAGGTTACTGTTTAGTTAGAATTAGTGTTGTCAAAATGAATAAAACGGGTAAATAGAATATCTGAAAAATACCTCACCATATGACGACACGAAGAATATACAATATAATTATATTATGGTAAAAGAAATTAGTCATAATGTTTGTTAAAACTATAAAACACTAATGACTCTTTTCTTCTCCCGTACGTAATTTTTTACCTACTATGCACTAAAAAAAAATGAACAGTAAAGTCGAAAGGAATTATCTCATCTTTATTTTAAAAAATTTCATTTTACTTACTATTAAAGTCCATAAATATATCTAATTATCATGTGTGTGTGAGTGTATATGAGAGATAACAATGATTTGTGTGTAAACAACAACTTTATTAAACTTCTCAGTGGGTTTACACTCAGAGACCTGACTAAATTTCAACTCGTGATCTCCGTATATCCTGAATTGCCACTACGGTCGGAAGGAGATACCAACAAACGTACGCACACGATTCAGTGAAGTCAGCACAGACTAAGAAACGCCGGGATATGTGACATCGGGAGGTCCGAGGAGACAGGTACCCTAAGAGGTCCGTCCTTATGACCTCACCCAACGCTACGGGAGCAGGTCCCCTAGAAGGGTGGATCCCTAGCTTGGGTGTAGAGAATACAGAGGACGTACCCTTCCGTCCAAGAAATGGTGATCGTGGTGGACCCTTCGGGTACCAACAAATCAACCTTACTTATGTCAACAACTCTACTAGAAAGGAACTTCCACTAACATCAACTCAAAACGGTGGTTTAAGAAACTCGACGGAAGGGGTCAGAGACGACTTGTCCTTCTATTTTTAAAGAAAATCCTCAAAAGAAGGAATGAGTCGTGACATCAAAGAAAAAAACGACAAATCTCCAAAAAACAAACAAACAAAACCCCCAAAAAAACCGGTGTGGGGTACTGCATACCCTAGAATCAAAGGGGTGGTTACAACAAGGTCAAAGACGATATGTCGTCGTACTTAGTCGATATACATATGTACACGGAAAGAATTTTATTCTCCGTATGAACAAAAAAATTCTACCGTCTTAATTGTATGTTACCTTATATTTCGGTAAAGTACAATTTTTTTTAGGGAAATTATCACAACAATAAGGCGGTCATGGAATGACAAAAAAAAGATCAAAAAACATTCAAAAACCTCTTCTCCAATACTTAGAATTTGTCACTGAGTCTTTTTTTGTCAAGTAAACAATTAAAAATGTTTATGAAGAACTCATTATACACTTTACAAAAGTATCAAAGGAGAAAAAAAGACAAATAAATAATAAATAAAATGAAATGTTATAACATAACCAAAACGGTATGTAACTGAACGTAGGTGGTACTCACATGTACACAAGGGGTAGGATTTGGGGGGAGGGTGGAGGGAGGGGTAAGGTAGGAAGATCCAGTAGGGTCACGTGGTCGGGACTCGTGGGACATAGTACGTATCTTGGATCTGACCGTTAAGCAAAGTGTATACTATTATATGTACAAAGTTACGGTAAGTGGGTATAGTAGGGTGGGAGCGGGAGAGGGTGTCTCAGGTTTTCCGACAAGATATGTAGACACAGAGAAAAAAAAAAAATTAAAATTAAAAATGAAATAAAATGAAATGTTATGACATAACCAAAACGGTATGTAACTGTACTTAAGCGGTGCTCACATGTACTCAAGGGTTTGTACTTGGGGGGAGGGTGGAGGGTGGAGTATAGTAGAGAGACCTAGTAGGGGCACGTGGTCGGGGTTCGTAGGACATAGGACGTAGTTTGTATCTGACCGCTAAGTAATGAATGTACTATCATATGTACAAAGTTACGGTAAGAGGGTTTAGTAGGGTGGGAGAGGGAGAGGGAGTCTCAGGTTTTCAGGTGAGATGTGTAGACACAGAGAAAACGACAGAGAGTATGTCCCAATAGTAATGGTAGAAAGATTTAAGGTATTATACGTAATCATATGACATAACCACAAAAAGAAAGAGCGAATGAAGTGAGACATATTATCCGAGGTCAAAGTAGGTGGAGTAATCTTGACTAAGTTTATATAAGAAGAATTACCGACTCATTATAAGGTAACACATATACANATATGTAGACACAGAGAAAAAAAAAAATTAAAATTAAAAATGAAATAAAATGAAATGTTATGACATAACCAAAACGGTATGTAACTGTACTTAAGTAGTGCTCACATGTACTCAAGGGTTTGTACTTGGGGGGAGGGTGGAGGGTGGGGTATAGTAGAGAGACCTAGTAGGGGCACGTGGTCGGGGTTCGTAGGACATAGGACGTAGTTTGTATCTGACCGCTAAGCAATGAATGTACTATCATATGTACAAAGTTACGGTAAGAGGGTTTAGTAGGGTGGGAGAGGGAGAGGGAGTCTCAGGTTTTCAGGTGAGATGTGTAGACACAGAGAAAACGACAGAGAGTATGTCCCAATAGTAATGGTAGAAAGATTTAAGGTATTATACGTAATCATATGACATAACCACAAAAAGAAAGAGCGAATGAAGTGAGACATATTATCCGAGGTCAAAGTAGGTGGAGTAATCTTGACTAAGTTTATATAAGAAGAATTACCGACTCATTATAAGGTAACACATATACATACTGTCGAAAGAATAAGTAAGCAGACGACTACCTGCAGATCCAACGAAGGTATAGGACCGATAATACTTGTCACGACACTACTTGTAACCCCATGTGCACAGAGAAAGTTAAGACCAAAGGAACCACACATACGGGTCGTCACCCTAACGACCCAGCATACCTTCAAGATAAAGGTCAAAAAATTCCTTAGGGTGTGACAAGAGAACACCGACATGATCAAACGTAAGAGTAGTTGTTACATTCTCTCAAGGGAAAAGAGGTGTGGGAGAGGTCGTAAATAACGAATATCTGAAACCCTATCGTCGGTAACACTGACCGTACTTTACCATGGAGTAACACCAAAACTGAACGTAAAGAGATTATTACTCACTACAACTCGTAGAAAAGTACACAAACAATCGGTAGACATATAGAAGAAACCTCTTTACAGACAAATCAAGAAACCGGGTGAGAAACTAACCCAGCAAATAAAAAGACCTTAACTCGACGTCCTCAACGAACATGTAAAAACTCTAATCAACAAACAGTCAACGAAGTAAACGATAATAAAAGAGGGTAAGACTTCCGACAGAAAAGTGGAACGAATATCAAAGGAAACAACACGTCTTCGAAAATTAAAATTAATCCAGGGTAAATAAATAAAAACGAGAATAAAGGTCATAAGACCTTCCACCCAGTATCTCCTAGGACGACACAAAATACAGTCTCTCACAAAACGGATACAAAAGGAGATCCTCAAATCATCAAAGACCAGAATGCAAATCTAGAAATTAGGTAAAACTCAAATAAAAACACATACCACAATCTTTCACAAGATCAAAGTAAGAAAATGTTCACCGACTGGTCAAAAGGGTCGTGGTGAACAATTTCTCTAACAGAAAAGAGGTAACATATAAGAACGGAGGAAACAACTTCTATTCCACAGGTATCCACACACCTAAATAGAGACCCGAAAAATAAAACAAGGTAACTAGATATAAAGAGAAACACGGTCATGGTATGACAGAACTACTGACACCGAAACATCATCTCGGACTTTAGTCCGTCCAACTAAGGAGGTCAAGGTAAGAAGAAAGAGTTCTAACGTCTGAAGCAACGATTGGTTCTGGAGAACCCAAAGACCTACCAGCTGTAGGTGGCCCTCCCAGTGTCGGTCTCTAGTCGAGGGGTCTTCTCTGTGTTAAAGGAGAAAAATTTTTTTATAGGTCATTAGGTCTGTAGTTCCTCACGGTAAACACTAATTAAGGGGTAATACTCTCCTCAGTCTAGTCTAAAACGGTTTGTATTTTAACTAAGAATAGACAAATGATCGTCTTCTACTTCATAACTTCTACTTGTACCTTTGTCAAAAAATTTACACTAAGTCCTTTAATTAACGGAAAGACCCGATTACTTGAAAATGATTTCTTAACTTAACTACGAAATATGAAAAGACCTGAGTAAATTCTTCTATAACAAGATTAGTGTCAAACACTAACACAGTACAAAGTCCAACCTACAATTTAAAAGGAGGGTCGGACTTGAGGTTTATAATAGTTGGAATACTCATTCCTACTAATAAACCTACGATACATCATCTTTCGTCGATTTAACCTTCAATTTTCATCATTTATGACCCAGTTACTCTATTCCTGTACAATATAGTTGACGGAAAATTTTCATTATACTATTTTATATTATAGAAGTGTATTAAAAATTCAAATCATTTTATGTAATTTACACACCAAGATGTTGTAATTAAAGATGGTGTCAGGGAAATTCACTCTTTTTATCAATATAAACAGTTCAAATAAGATTTCTTAGTTGGATCATCTTATACAATCCGTATTGTTAAAACAGTTCTTATTCGAAAACATTTATACAACCATATAACGGAACCACCCTGAAGGGTCTAACATGTTATTCATTTACTGTCAGACCGACTGAAACCTTACATATGAGAATTAAAGAGACGAGATGACGGAGAGTTTTACTTTGAGAATCCTCAGGTACTCTGGGGGAACTCTGACTCTTAAACGAAGTTTCTTATTACCTTCCGTACCTTTGTAAAAGATATTAAAGGTTTAGATCGTGTTATTAGACAAGAGTCTATTTGGATAACTTAAATAGGTCTTGTTTACGTTTTATTACGAAAGAAGAGTTATCTTTTAACTACTTCTCTCCACCTTGACTCTATGGTTGATCCTTAGTGACCCTCAACATGAGAGTATCGTTTTTTTTTTTTTTTTTGGGTTTTGTTTCTATACAGTATGGTAATGACTCTGTGGACATGTTNTTTTTTTTTGGGTTTTGTTTCTATACAGTATGGTAATGACTCTGTGGACATGTTTCAGTACGAGTCTCTACTTTACCTTATTTAATTTATTCTATTTGTGTCACAAGTTTTTTCTTTTCTAATCATTAATCCGTTGTATTAATCCTATTGAGTTTAACCTAAATACTTGGTGTCATTAAAAGGACAGGAAAAATTTTTTATAGAGTAATCATACTTTTACAATAGTTAACTTAGTCATCGTGACTCTTTCGACATAGTTGTGGAATGACTTTCTATAGGTGGGACGGGGATTTCCCAAACTTGAAAGTTTCCGTACGCGTTCTTGTTTTACGCTTTGGTCTAAGGTAAAAATCTAATGGTAGACTAGTTCTTCGAGTTCTTCGATCCTCACGTTCTTAAGTTTAAAGTCCCTGAAGGGACCGTCAGGTGACCAATACTGGAGACGAAGGTGACGTCCTCCATGTCCAAGTCAGAGACCAGATCCTTGATTCTAAGGACGTACGGTGAAACACTTTGGTTTTTTTTTTTTAATTTTTCAATTATAGATTACAGTCTTTCTGAAAGAAAACACCTTAACGTTAAAATGGTCAGACACACTTTTAATAAATAAGAGAAACCTTGGTCTTTTCGTTTCCTTTAGTTAGTCATTATGGTAATCGAGGTGTACAATGTATTGTCTCTACTGGTGTCGGCTCCTGTAATAATTTTAAAATGACGTATAACTACTGACACGTCTACAATTATTGACGATCTATTGTTGAGATGTTAGGGACATTACTTTATAAACCTTCTTCAAAAAAGAATCCCTCCTTTCGATGACCACAGCTTTATAGGTTTCTTTTACTCTATAATACCTTTATGAAGAAATTTTATGTAAAAGGTACATCTCAAATAAGACTATTAAGACTCTAATTCTATGTATTGTGTAATAAAATAAGTGTTCCTTGAGGGTAGACATTTACAAAGAGACGTCAATACTTAAGGTTTAATTTATTATAATAGTTTTAACATTGACATTATTTTAGGTTCAGTGGTGGACTGGAAAACAAAAATGTGGAAAATGTTTCTGTATCTTTGTCTCATGGTAATAAACAACAAAGTCTGAATTCACGTATCCACTAGGGTTCCGTCTTAAAACAATTTTTAACCTTGTATAAAACGTTTACTAAGTTGAAATACCTAAATCATTTTCAGTCAAAAATCAAAGTGTCGACCCAATGAATTGACTGTAAACTCATGGACTTACTTGAAATATTTTTTAATAATTTCCAAGGACTTTTGTATAATTGTGTATGACTGTTTCTAATCCTTAAGTGTCGTTTTTAAGTTGAAACCTTTCCATTTTAAAGTTTACCGAGAGATCACTAAAAAAATTCAGTAATTCTTAAATTTGAATTCATTTTCAATACTTCAGTTTGTCTCATTGTAGATACAGACTCGCTTTCGAAGTGGTAACAAAGACTTTATGAAGGACACCTTTACGAACTGACCCAAAATTCAGTAAAACATTATTCTTTAAAGTTTTACCGTTAGTAGTTTCTTTCTTTTCTTTTTCGACAATCTTAATTTCTTACCACCATGGAAACCGGTCTCTTCCGCTACCGTGGAGTGAGGTCATGAGAAGGGACCTTTTAGGGTACCCACCTCCTCGGACCATCCGACGCCAGGTATCCCAGCGCTTCTCAGCCTGTGCTGACTCGTCGAAGTGAAAATGAAGAGTGAAAGTACGTGACCTCTTCCTTTACCGTTGGGTGAGGTCACGAGAACGGACCTCTTAGGGTCCCTGCCCCCTCGGACCACCCGACGGCAGATACCCCAGCGTGTCTCAGCCTGTGCTGACTGCGCTGAATCGTCGTCGTCGTCGTCGTCCATCGAAACCGTGTATTAAAGTTTTCTTGTCCACTAGGTTTAAGACTAGTCACCTCTTCCCTCAAAGATCAGTAACCTCTGTCTCGTTATTTAGTAGTGGACGGTGAACGACAGAGTGTAAAGATACTCGTCACAGGAATCGTCACCACTAAAAATTCTTAAACTTGGTTGATGGGTAGTACAGAACTAATTTTTACGTCATAGATGAAGTTTTTTCGATACCAGTGTCCACGTCAACAAATACTCGATTCTGAAATAGACCTGAAAAGTATTTTAAGTTATAACTTATAAAGGGACTTATAAAGTATAAAATAAAAAGAATAATATCATGTTTCTTTAATATTAATTCAGAAGGGGGTCACACGGAATATTTTACAATAGTAACAAGTCTGCACAATCTTGTACGTTTACACGTTTCGTAACGAAATCTCCTAGAGTGAGAAGAGTACTCTTAGACTGGAAACCAATTGAGACTTCGAGACAAGGGGACCATTGGACTATGTTTCATCATATAGTCAACAAAGATCCGTTGTAACGAATACTATTTTTACTGGGGACTGAAGATTTAATATAGACGTAACTCTCCTTGATTTTTACTTAATATTTATTCGACACCCCTCGGTATCGAAACATGAAGGGTATCATGTGACCAAGAAAGAGACCCGCTCAGAGACGTCCTTGGGATTTTAGATGCGAATTTGAATAACCTTCCTTATAACTGAGGAGAATTCGGTCTCACCTGCGCAACAAATAGAGTACAGAATCGTAAACTCAACAGTGGAACCCTTTCCTATCGAACCCCATCGACAACCTAACGACGTTCCTCAGGGTACGTTTTCGTTTCGGACTAGGACGAATCTTCCGTTCTTCATCAAGGACAGGATCGGAAGATCCACGGACTCACATACGATTTAGTGAAGCCGATACAGACTAAGAAACGTGGGATACCTGACATCGGACATATTGGTTTCTTGGGTAAGAACACTCTATGGACAACCCTAATCTTAGGATACTTTGTATCAATACACTGAATCCTGATATATTTTCAGATATGACCCGAGTCCGGTATAATGAAAGATTCACTAACTCAACCAAAAGTCTATCAAAGATTCGGACAATACAATTTTATTAAAAATCTGTCGAAAATTTTAAAGTTTGATTTCGATAAGATAGGAAAGCAGATTTAATGTACAAATTATCGGATTTTGTTATACGTCTATTTATAGTCGAAAGAGTTCACTTTCACAAAGATCAATGCACTTCAGTATTGATAATTTTTTTTTTTGTGATGTTACTCCGTATATAATATATTATTCCTTTTCTAGTAAAGTTCGGTGTAATAGTCTTTGGAGGGGTCCAACAGATTGTGTCACTGTCGAAAGAACCCGATCAGGTACATCTTTAAAGTTAGTTCACCTTTGTGGTGCCTAGAAATCATAAAAGTGAACCTTAGTAGTTTTTAGGGTCAAAGTCTAACATAAGGAAAGTTGTGTGTGTGTCTACATGTGTGTGTGTGTGTGTGTGTATGTGTGTGTGTGTGTGTGGTAAAACCGCTACAATGTTAAATCACCTACTAATAAAGTAAAATATGTTTTTAGACTTCTTGGATCTCGTCACCAAGAGTCGAAACCGAAGATCTTAGTAGGTTCTGGGTGGGGGTCTCAATATAAATTAACCACACAACACGTCGGGTTCGTTGTCGCAAAGAAATTTTGAGTACTCTACTAGGGTCATAAGTTAGTGTCAACATCCGGTACCCCGATCTTGTCACCAAGAGGTCGTCCGGGATTTCCCAAACGATTTTACATCTAACAATTGGTAGGGGTCAAAGACTAAGTCAACCAGACCTCCTCCGGACTCTTAAACGTTAAGGGTGTATTACAACTACGACGACAAGGTTCCTGGTATGAAACTTTTGGTGACTGGCATCTCGTGACATAATAACTTCTTTGAACCTTCAATACGAAATCAGATCATAAGATCCTCAAGGAATAGTCAATAAAAATGGTAAAGACCAATTAGTTTGGTCTTCGTTTCGTTCGGTAATGAGAAGAGATCAATTTCAATCTAGATTTACGTATGACTTAGTACTATGACTGGTAGTAGTTTGTCTAACTCCAAATGTTTACGTTTTGAGTCCTTTATCGATTAAAGAAATGTCCGAGATCGAACAAATGGAAACAGGTTATTTGTACAAGTTTAGTATTTTAATACATTATTTGACACTAATTTTGACACATTATTACTCTGTTGAATCCAAACTGAGTAGATTAAGTGGGGTCGTGGATTTTCGTCCATTCCTTAATGAGTGAACAAACATCTTTAGTTCTCCCCGTTTCCCTTGTCCACCTGTTTCTGTCCGTGTACGTAAGATCGTGTCAGATTCTACACGACTCTGCTGGTAGAATTCGGAGTCTACTAACTCTCTGGTCGGATTAATTTTTCCCGTTAACACACCTGTCTCTTCCTTGATTGTACCTGTCTTCTCACAGTGCTGTGGGTCGTCTTATTAAACCTAAATTACTGTACTCGTCATCCTCCCACAAGTCTTAAGAGCTAGTCTTCCGAGTATGAAAACGTTAGAATCAGATCACGTAGACAAATTTCTACTTGCCTGCGTACAAGATAGTGATTGTTGTCTATTTCTACGATAAACTTTATAGTTTAGTGTAACTCTAACAAAATCTTTTTAGTTCTCTCCTTTAATTATGAAAAATCTTGGTATCATCTAAAGTAAATAGACTTTACTTCTTATTGCCCTGTCACCTACTGGAGGGTGTTATCCGGTATGTTCAGAAAATTGTACTGTGTAAGAAAACCTGTAAGTATCTTCGGAACTCAGATTCAAAGTAAAGTCTACCTATCTCTGAGATAGTGTTTTATTAAACTATTCCCTAAGGTACTAAGATGTAACTTGTCGTTCTTTTCTGTCGTTCGTAGAAAAAAAAAAAGGTCAATTTGTGTCAATTCATATTAAAATAAGTTCTGTAAGAAGAGTCGGACTAATTGACAGGTTCCTAGAGACAAATTCAATTAACCCAGTATTTCAGTAAATAGTCGTTTCATCCTTAAAATCTCGTGTCGTTAAATTTTTCAATTCAAGAAAAAACTCCAGAATTTCCTTCTGATTAAAAGGACCAATAAAAGAGTTTCTTTCCGGAACTACTTTGTTTATAGGTTTCCTCTGTCGACTCCCGTAAGGGACCACTAGGTCACCAATCCTGGACGTGAAAGTGACGACTTCCGTGCCCAAGTCAGGGCCCAGTCCCTTGATAGGACGTTCGGTGTGTTTCAGTTTTTTATTTATTTATTTTTGTTTTTGTTTCCTTCGACAACTTCAAACTCCGACTTAAGACTTACGGTTCTTCACGACTTATCCGTCGGGAGTGAAGCCTCATCTCCTAGTTAAGGACCTTGTCTACTTACGGTTCCAAATGTTACACTCCTCATTTTGTGTCGTCAGGTCCTCATATAAATCCCAAGTCGGAGAGCCCTCGTTTGATCTCTCAGATTCGTCTTATCCTAAGGTCTCTTGACACGTATACGAAGAAATTGAAAACGTTTCGAAAGAAACTGGGACGACAGGGAAGACGGATGGTTTACCCAACCCGAATTTCCTTTAAGGACGACTAGGAGTTCTCTTAGTGACATAATCTCATCACTCCTTCTTCTGATCGAAAGTCTTTGAAATTCTTCCTTTCGATACTGTTTGGATCTGTCGTATAAGTTTTCGTCTCTGTAGTGAACCGGTTGTTTCTAGGTATATCAGATTCGATACCAAAGAGACCATCAGTACATGTCTGCATTCTCAACCTGGTATCTCTTCCGACTTACAGTTTCTTAACTACGAAAGCTTGACACCACAACCTCTTCTGAGAACTCTCAAGGAACCAGACGTTCTCTAGGTTGGTCAGGTAGGATTTCCTTTAGTTGTGACTTATAAGTAACCTTCCTGACTACAACTTCGACTTCGAGGTCATGAAACCGGTGGACTATTTTTCACGGTGAGTAACCTTTTCTGGGACCACTACCTTTTCTAACTCCCGTTCCCCTTTTCCCCTGCTGTCTCCTACTCTACCAACTTACCGTAGTGGTTGAGTTACCTGTACTTAAACTCGTTTGAGGTCCTCTCTCACTACCTGTCCCTTCGGACTACACGACGTCAGGCACCCCAACGGTACTCAGTCTGCACTGAATCGTCGACTTGTAGTTCTTCCTTACCTACCCCACCTATGTTGGTAATATGTCCTTCAAATTCTCTTCCTTCTACTGTACCCTAAAATTCAATTTACCCGTTGTCCCAGTTCTTTTTTTCCTTCTATTTCCTTTAGAAAGATGTTCAATTTCACTTCAAGATATGTAAAAATTTACGTCTCTTTTTCATAAGTTTATGTTCCTCTCCATCTTTTTCGACTACTTTGGAGAGGTAGAGAGAAACCTCCTTTCGTACTTTTTACTTGAGTTCCCCTATTTTGTGTCACTTCCATGTCACTTCAAAAAGAAAATTTTTTATAAATAAAATTAAATGACAAATAAATCGACGTGGTCCAGAATCAACCTCGTGTACCCTAGAACTCAACGCCGTACGCTTGAGAATCAACACCGTACACCCTAGATCAAGGTACTGGTCCATAGGTTGGATCCGGGGGTCGCGACCCTCGTACAACAGAATCGGTGACCTGGTGATCCCTTCAAGACCCTGTTCTGAAAGTTCACTTCCATGTTTTCTCTCGAGTAGTACAGTGGTGGTACCAAAACAACAACAACTAAACGAAAGTTTATCTTAAGTCACAAATGTTTGTAATAACACACAGTCTTAGTGTGTCCTTTAAACGATTCGATCTGAGAGTTCAAGATATGTATTTCTAAGACCAAGACACAACCTGGGTCTTTGGACCTAAGAATTCGTGGGGTCCACTAAAAATACGACTACTAGGTTTAAAATTTTTCTGAGAGTACACAAACAAACAGGATACTCCTCGTCTCTACATCTCACCTCCTTTTCCGAATCCCCAAAGTCTTACTCTTAGAACTTATCTATCCTTTTACATTTATTTTTCCTAGAGAAACACCGTGACTCTTGGTTATTCAATTTCAAGTAACAGTACCTGGTACGGACGATAGAAGATAGTTAGCTTCCCGGAAATCGTCGTATATCTGGGTGTGTCTCATTCAAAAGATTTGTGTGTGTGTGGTCCCGGTAATCACTTGTCAAAAAGAACGAAAATCCAACCAACCTACTGACTTCAATTACTTTGTAGATTCCAACTAATCAAAGTCTCTGTTCAACTTTAAAGGGTGAAACATCTCTTAGTGAACTTCTTACAGGATTAATATACAATTCGACAATTGTTTCGTTTTTCCTTTTTGTAAAATTGTAAAAGATATGTTGAATTGTCGTTGTACATTATGGACCGTAAAGGGGTTTACAAAGACGACACTCAGTCAATCTTGTGTCTGTCTCAGTCTGTCACGACAACGACGATTCAGTGAACTCAGCACAGGCTGAGACACGCTGGGGTATCTGCCGTCGGGTGGTCCGAGGGGGCAGGGACCCTAAGAGGTCCGTTCTTATGACCTCACCCAACGGTAAAGGAAGAGGTTACGTACTTTCACTTTTCACTTTCCCTTCAACGAGTCAGCACAGGCTGAGAAGCGTTGGGGTACCTGACGTCGGGTGGTCCGAGGAGACAGGTACCCTAAAAGGTCCGTTCTCATGACCTCACCCCACGGTAGCGGAAGAGGCTGTCACGACAATCCATCCTCGATTCGTTCAACTTTAAGGAGACAATGTCGTGACTTAACCCCCTTTCTACAAACTCTAAGAGGGTCAGATGTCGGGTGGTCGGGGAATCAATGAAAAACACGAGTGAACTTCTCGAGAACGAAACTCAAGTGAAAGTAAGACCGGGACATACGGGATTAAAGATTTATAAAAAGAATCACAATAATTTTATTTTTATCTTTAATTTTGGATTTTTTAGTAAAAACGGTGACCAAGTAGTAAAAAACTAATTGTTTGTGTTTCGTATACTCTTAAAACAAGGTTAGGGAATTTTTTGAATAGTACGTATACATGTATTTAAACAAATTCATATTAAAGTCCATAAAATGTACACTGGACTTCCGACACGATTTCTAGTACTTGAGTCCAAGTTTTACGTCTCGATTCCTGACCTTCTCTTTTTATCTTTACCCTTTGTCAACTAAAAGTGACCTCCCAAGGACAGACTTAAAAAATATCATTAGAAATCTTAATAACATATTGTATGTATTGATGTCAAAAACGTATCAAATTGTATCTTTGTTAAACTCCAAAACAAGAACGGTACAGTATAAAACGTGAACCAGACAATTATTTGTAAATTTATTATAGGTCATAAAGTCACGATATCGATTTTAATGTCTTTTATAGAAACACAGACATTCGTTCTAAAATTCTTCAAAATCCCTTAGTGGGAAAGATAAGAGTAAGGAAACGAAGGACGAGGATAGGTACGAGACCAAAAATAGGGTAAGAACAAAATGAAGAAACGAACTAGATAAAGAATAATACTTACTCCAACTTCTTATGGGAATTACTGTCAACTTTCTCCTTATAGAACTTTATTCGTTAAAGAGTAATTGTCAATAAAACTATACACTACTATTTAACCTGAAAAATTTCAAATTAGACCCAGAACTAAGATTAGATTAAGAATAAAAGAACAAAACTAGAAAAAGTACCAAGACAGTTATAACCCATCTCATTTTGAGAAAGTTTGATAATAATAACTTATCAAAGATTTGTTAGTTACTATTTATTTTTGAATAAAGGTCCATAGAAAGTGAAATTTTTAGGTGTTAACCAAACAAAAAAATTTTTAGTGTATTGACTTTAATAGTTTGTATAACGGTTTTAACATTTTAGGAACTCAATGCCATTCAGGTTGACAACAATTTTCGCCGAGGGAAAAGAACTTATTAAATAAGTCAGATTTTCACCAGACAGTCTTAAAAATTTTAAAACTTTGTAAACAAAAGGTCTTTAGAAAATGGAAAAATTTTGTTTTATCATTACGTCAACGAAATAAAATACAACTTATGACATAAGTGAACGAGGTTAAAAATAAACAAGTATCCCAACACTTAATACTCTTGTAGTTATTTTTACTGATAATATGATAATCGTTTTTCCGTCATTGTGTACAAATATTATTACTGTAACTTAAATAGCTTTAACTAGCTACCCTTGTCCTTATGGATATAGTGTCTCTTGAGTGATTCTAAGGGTATAAAAGTGAAAAAGCCTTTACCTTCCGAAAATTGCACACCTTCTTCTTACAAGCGAGGTTTTTTTAGTCACCTACAGCTTTTAGAGATGTTTTTCTAGACAAGTAACAATTGGTGCATACATAAACAATTAGTATAAAGCTTTCTTAATGATTGTCTTTTTTTAGAGTTTTTATCTTATAAAGGAGAAAATTCTCTTAACTGTCAAAAACAGGATAAACAGTAAATTCCCAGACTGTCAGATTACACAAAGATGTAAAGTGGATCCCAAACGTGTCCAGGGGAAACAAATCTTCGTTTCGGAATCTCCAAATCTAAGTGCTAAGGGAAACAACAACTAGTCCTTTTAAAACATAGGAGAACTTATCTTGTCCGATCGTTGAGGATAATGAAGAAGAGTAGAAACTCTGGGAGACCTGAGATACCAGGTTTTATTAAACACCCGAACGAAAGTACCCGGTCATAGAGGGTTACACCGTACACAAAAGTTAGTACTTAAGCTTGTCATCCCTTTAAAAATCACAAATGAAACCTCCTCCCCTATTAGTACCCTTTCCTTGACAATGTCAATACACCGGTATAAATTTTAGAGATGCAGAACTTAAAGTTGAACGTCATCTTCAAAAGACTAACCGGGGACCCTTACTTGACATTAGTGACAATAAAATACAGATAAAATACTGTGACTTAGTGGTGGGAGAGTGTAGTCTTTGAAGTTCAAACGTAAAATGACCAGTAAAGGAAGACAAACGTACACCATTAGACTTTCTATCAATGGTTCTGTAGTCAACGTGTTATTTACTTGAACTTTCTTTTAGTTGAGTGTATTCTACAATCATGTTTTTGTCCATATATTCTACATGGTAGAGTTCAGGAGGTAGGTTAGTTCGTAAGACTCAACAGCTTATCTAAGATTAGGAAGAACTATCGTTTGAGTCGGGGATCTGGAGATTAAAGTGATTCCTAGACAGTTAGTAAACTTGGACAAAATGGTGACAAAATGGTGCAAAGTAGAAAATGGTACAGAATCTGTAACACATAAAGTAATTAAATAAGGATCTATTTATCTTATCAAGAAGGAGGGAAATTGGAGAGTTAGGAATTCAAACAAAAGAATATAGTACACGAACTCTCAACAGTAAGAGAAACGGGTGGTAAGTATGGTGATCAGGAAACTGGACCTATTATAGAAGAGAAAATACATCAGGTTCGTCTGATCTTGTAAGTGTAGTAAAATTAGAATCCAACTATGTTGGTTTTCTGGGTAACACAACCAAATTTATAGATAATTATAATCTATGATAGTAATGATGTGTGGTGATCAGAATATAAATGTTCAATTGATCCTCCCGACCAAGAAAAGTAAGAAAAGACTGGTACAACTTCCCTATAGGAACTTTAAAAAGAAAAATAATAAAAATCATTGGTTGGAATAATCGTAGACACGGGTATAAAGGAATATCGTTGAAACAACTTTATCTTAACTATGTTAAGTAAGTAAATCTCATATGATCACTTACCAAAATTATATAAGTGTCTTACTAGTCGGTAGTGGTATCAGATAAAATCTTTTGAAGATAGTGAGGTTTTTCTCACTAGGGAGAGGGACTAATCGTAGTACAAAGGGATTGAGGGGGTTAGGTTGGGGACGGGGTCGAGACTGGTTGGCGGTCCGATGTATAAGAGAGAGAACCAAACAGGTGAGACACGTAAAGTTTATTTAACTTTGGACGTTATGCGCCAGGAAACACTGACCGCAAAAATTAAATCGTACAACCGATGTGTCTACCTGGATACATCATCGTACCGTAAAGAAAAATGGTCATGTATTATAAGGTAGCATACCTATATATACAAAATAAATAGGTAGGTGGATAGTTGTCGGAAAGGGAAGAGGTCCCCTAGAAGGACTGGGTCCCTAACTTGAGCTCAGAGGGTGTAACGTCCGTCTAAGAAATGACAGACTCGGTGGACTCTTCGGAGTAAATATTTATCACACACACACACATAAGATATATCGTTATGTTAACTGTAAACATATTACTCGGAAAAGGATTTTAAAACGTCTTAAATAATAACTGAGATCATCAAACTGACAACACAAAGTCAATTAATTTAAAAATAACTCCGTGTTAACTGTATATTGTAATGTACAAAGTCCACATGTTGTATCACTAAATGTTAAAAATTTCCAATATAAGATGAATATCAATAATATTTTATAATTTTATTGCGATTACGAATAGTGAAAGTTACCCGTGAGAACTATATGGTCGGGTCCTTACTTGGTGGATTGGGTTTAAGGTAGACTTTAAACGATTGTCGTCTTTGTTACTACTCTCCTTTTGTGTTTTGTCGAAGTCAGAGACAATGTAAGTGTTGAAAGTGAAAACAGGAAATACGACTATCGGTCTATAAATTCAATTCGGTTTCATTAAAGAGTCTAAAATATATATAGGGGGTTTAAGGGTGACACTTTGAGAGTGAAAAACCGTCTGGTAGTTATGGTCAAAACGACAGGTGGACATAGGATCGATAAATAGGGAAATGATCGTCTTGAATATAAAAACCAAGTTCCTGAAAAAGACGTATTATGTGACCTGAAAGAATGAAAACGACGGGTTTACACTAATGTCAGAGTAAAGATGAGGACGAAAGTATCATTAAGTAAATTATAGAATAAAGTTGAGTCTCTGTATCGGACATTTGAAGACGAAGAAAAAATTTAACTTCGTATCAACTAAATGTTATAATATAAAACGAAGAAAAATAGTACTTTTAAGGAGGAACTCTACTTAGAATCCCCGATGTACTGAAGGATCTACAAAAGAGTTTATTTAGAGAAGTGACTCCTGAGATGATTAACATTGAAGGAAAATAAACATGAATCTTATTTATTAATTTTGTGATAAAGTACTCCAGATTTAATGATAACAAACAGGACAAAATTTTTGAGGACCTTTCCTCAGGTTCTCACACGACATATATTATGAATTTGGTCACAGTGTATATTCATTTAATTTGCAAAATTTTTCTATTACGTAGACGAAGAGGAGACTAATCTAATCTTCGCTCGTCCTTACTGGATCTTTGTTAGAACCTTGTATACAGAAGTCTCGGTTGTAGGATCTTCGGTCTAAATACTACTACCGTATACCTTCTAATTCAATGTAATACACTGTAATAAGGTGTTTATTAAGGTGAGTAAGAGGGTCTGGTGTAACGTTTTATCTAAGAATTATCACTGACAATGGGTGACTTTAACATCTCAATTTAAACAGAAACAAGATATAGTATCGGAGAATCTAGTTATCTACCCGTGGAGGTAATAGTACCACTGGCCTGTAACATTTCAGGAATCTTTGTGATTCTTAGAAAATGATCGATAATCAGTTTGGATCACCTTAAATTCTATAACGGGTGAGGAGACAAAGAACGGGAGTTGAAATATCGATTTCGTACACATAAGTTTTACTTTTCTTTCCTTAAGTCTGTTTAATTTAGACTATTAATTTTTTTATGAAGGTCTTGTCTTAAAGTCTTCACAGGGAAAAATTACATACAAGAAACATCAACATCGACTTTAATTGTATATCTTGATAAATAAAAAGAATTAAGGGTAAGAAGGAAAGGTTTATAAAATATGGAAAGTTCAACTCGAAAAAAATTGATTTATTACTATTAAAAAATAAAAGTAAGTCATAAACGCTGGTCGAGAGGAATTTTATTTACTTAACACAATAGTTAACTCAAAATACCCTGACACAAGATAACTTTTTATAGTATGGATGTGGGACGTTCTTAAATTTCGACGTGTTCAACATGCCGATCCTCTCCACTCTTTTAAACAGATAGTCAAAGTTCTCAAAAAGGGGCTAAAAACTATGAAACCACGGTGATTACTATATATAAGTAGTTACAGATCCACTGTCTCGCGGATCTTCTTAAAGCTTTGCTCCGTTTTCTACACCAGTCTTTTCGAACAGCTTAACGAGACGCACGACGTCCTAAACAAGGACTACTGACACGTGCACTTAGAAGACTCCCATACTTTCCCTTTCTTACGGTGACCTGGCCTTCACCACCGAAAGACTTTACAATTGAACAAAAGAAAGATGAAAAGAATTCAAATTTGACGGCAACAAATCAACGATTCAGTGCAGGTTGAGAAAATGTTGGGGTACCTGACATCGGGTGGTCCGAGGAGAAGGTGCCCTAAAGGGTCCGTTCTTGTGACCTCACCTGACGGCAAAGGAAGAGGTCTAGAAGGGCTGGGTCTCTAACTTGGGTGCAGAGGACGTAACGTCCGTCTAAGAAATGGCGACTCCGTGGACCCTTGGGGATTCAAATTTTATTACTAGGATATAAAGTCAATAACGTTTGTAACGAACTATCTAATATTTAACTGACATATAAAATTTCACCCCCTTTGTACGTTTATGACTTAGAAAGAACGTAATGGGGACGAACGCATATCATAAAGATTCGACCAAATGTCTTGGAAGGAAAGTGTTCGTAAAATATCAACTGAGTCCCAGAGAGACGAATTTACATACAGGCTGGATAATCATATCTGTTAGAGTCCTGACCGGGGTGGACCGTCCTTCCGATTTCCTTTTAAAATACGTCCGTCTTTTCTTCTCATTTTAGTCTACGATAATTTTCCCTACAATCATTCGACAGATCGCAGAAAACAACTCAACTTTAGGAAACTACACCTTAAACAAACCTATTGACCCAATAAAGGACCGTAGACTTTATAGAGTACTTGGTTTCGTAAAACATTCAAAACTTAAAATGAACAGAGAATTAGGTATAACTTTCTTTACTGTAAAAATGTCTTCCTAAGAACAATGACGGAGAAGACAACAAGTATCCAACAAAATTTTACGGCCTTTCGCCTTCAAAGTAACTCAACGGATGTCCTCTGAGACTCTTTTACTGGATGTGTCTCGTCCGGTCGTTTTCCGTAGTGACGTACTCCGACTGTACCATTTACCAATAAGAAAGAAAGTTCTTTTTGATCTCGAAGGTAGGAAGAGTACAAAGTAATTTTCAGTTTCAGAAACCCTGAAGGGACAACTAGGTCACCAATTCTGAGGTGTGAAGGTCATGTCTCTCACTCCCAAGATAGAGACCAACCTCTTGACTCTAGGGTGTACGGTGTGTCGTGTCGTTTTTTTTTTTTTTTTGAAAAATTTCAATTTCGGAAATAGTGTCCTAAACGATCATCACTACTCCCTAAACCCCCTGGACTATTGGACTTACTCCCGGGGTCTTTGGGTGGGGAGGTCGACGGTAGGTCGTTTCGTAGGTCTCTTTCACCATCCATACATACAGGTTCCCGGCTCCTGAGGAGCAACTAGAGATTCCAAAACAAAGGGAGACCGGGTCAGTCCTCGTAGTCCGTCCACCATCATTCTTCGGTCTGTGTATCTCTAAACCTCAGAAGAGGTCACCTAGACTGTCATTTCTTAGACAGGTATTACGTCCTCTGGGGCCAAATTAGGGACCCAACCTTTCTATGGGACCTCTTTCTTCACCATTAGGTGACGTCATAAGGACGGACCTCTTAAGGTACCTGTCTCGGACTGCCCGATGTCAGACACCCAGCTTTTTTCAACCTGTGTTGACTCGCTGACTGAGAAACTGAAAGGTCACTAGACCTCCCGGACAAGGTGGACAGAACCAGGGATTTTTTAATGTCCGTCGACACGTCGGTGTGGTTCAAGGTGACGGAAAGACTCAGTCCAAAACAGTGGTCCTCTGGTCCCTTGTTTCAGACGGAAGGTCTGAAGTGGTCCTGGAAGGTGGACGAACTTCACTTCACTTTCACTTTCAGTGAGTCAGTGCACGTTGAGAAACGCTGGGGTACCTGATATATCAGGTACCTTAAGAGGTCCGGTCTTATGACCTCACCCTTCGGAAAGGGAAGAGATCTCCTAGAAGGGTTGGGTCCAGAGGACGTGACGTCCAACTAAGAAATGGTCGACTCGGTGTTCCCTTCGGGTTCTTGTGACCTCACCCATCGGATAGGGAAGAGGTCGCCTAGAAGGGTTGGGTCCTTAGCTTGGCCCCAGAAGACGTAACGTCCACCTAAGAAATGGTTGACTCGATACTAGGTGGACGAATGCGTTGACCTAAGACGTAGTAAGATTTTGGAGTAGTGACGTTCATTGGGAACGTTTGTTTTATTAGTTTATGACGGACTTCTCACATACACCGTGATCTTTTGTGACTACTGACAATGAGACACAAGTGATTGAACCAGGTTGAAAATGTCGATAAACTAATTGGAATTAACACAGGGTCAGGACCACCGACTCTACCATTTCTTTGACGGACGTTACGTCCTCTGGGTCCACACTAGGGACCCAGTCCTTCTAAGGGACCTCTTCCCTTACCGATGGATGAGGTCATAAGAACGGACCTCTTAATGGACTTGTCTCCTCGGACCACCCGATGTCAGGTATCTCAACGTTTTTCAGTCTGTGTTGACTCGCTGATTGTGAGTTTACACTCTATTAGCTTATTATTACGAACATAACGTTGTCTTTCGTCACTGCGTCAGGGACTCTGATAATAGTATCCGATCTCCGTGGAATCCGAGGGGAATTCGTCTTACTTTTCAATGAGGATTACGGAACGACTGAGTCAAACGTAAGCTTTGTGAGTTCATCCCTTCGTAATTTAAAAGTAGAACCCCAATCGTCAACGACAGGTCGTTGTTAATAACTTATCGTTTCTAAAGTAATGGTAATCTCACATTCAGTGTCTACACATAAATGATTAAAGAAGCAATTTCGTAGAATTTTTTTTTGGAGAATACCGGGAAACCGATCTACTCGATACACGAAAAAAAGTATTGATATAACGAGTGATTTATAGGATACCTTACCGATCTTGCAGATCGATTTAACTACGATATATAAACTCATACAAACACAAAATCCCACTTCTTACAGATTCTTGTTGAGAAGACCTGTCATTTAGGGACTATAGTGTTATATTTATCTTTCAGTTTCTCTTTAATATAAAGTTTTAAATTTATGAACGAAATCTCAGTGAAAGTTTTTATACATCACTCATATCTTTTGACTTCGACACCAAAAAAAAGAAGAGTTCGAAATAAGCAGATTTACTGATAGATTAACTCTTATGTTACGTGCAGGATTGTCATTTAAGACGATCGAGAGAAAACTTAATGGAGTGACTGTTTAATTTTGCTTGTGGGAGTCGTCTACAGTAAGTCTTTACCTAATGTCTTCTCTTTGGACTTCAGTGACTATTTTTCCATTTAAGTCTATGTTAATTCTTTTAAGTGACCCGTTGTAAGTAACTCTTCACGAACGATACGAGATACTTAATACGATATAAAACACATGACCTTTGTCATCCTCTTTACGAATCTCCCAAAGTGTCATATTTGTCAGATGATACGTGTACGTATAGTCGTTCATAGATTATCGTCTCTTTTGTAGGTAACACGACTTATAACGTCAGTGAGAGTGTCCGTAACGATTTCTAAGAAGTACACAAGTGAGGTATTTATAAGGTATTCATAGATGACACATGGTTGGGGATACGAGTCACAACCCACGTCTCACTACTTTTCGTATCTGTCTTATGAACGGGGGTTCATCGAATATCAAGTCCCTAGTAACACTCGTACTTGACCGTCTCTTCGTCCATTTAACCATATTTACTTTCTCTATTTGTCACTAAAATCTCCGTTCTTCTTCTTTGAGTACCCTCGTTTGGAACCACGAAAGTCACGTATTGGAGAACCCTCCTACAACTAGAATCTCATTAAACTCTACAAACTCTAATTTATCATGTTTACTTATCATCGTTACGTAAGATCTCTCTTCCGTACAATAGACAATAGGGTTATTTGAAAGGGGATCAGCTAGGACCTAATACCGCGATAGTCAAGACAAGTCAACGAGACAGCACAGACTGAAACGCTGGGGTACCTGACGTCGTACGGTCCAAAGGGACAGGTAGTGGTTATGCACCTCGAACGAGTTTGAGTACAGGTAACTCAGCCACTACGGTAGGTTGGTAAAATAGGAGACAGTAGGGGAAGAGGAGCACGGGTGTTAGGGAGGGTCGTAGTTCCAGAAAAGGTTACTCAGTCAAGAAGCATAGTCCACCGGTCTCATAACCTCGAAGTCGAAGTCGTAATCAGGAAGGTTACTGATAAGTCCTGACTAAAGGAAATCCTAACTGACCAAACTAGAGGAACGTCAGGTTCCCTGAGAGTTCTCAGAAGAGGTTGTGGTGTCAAGTTTTCGTAGTTAAGAAACCGCAAATCGAAAGAAATACCAGGTTGAGAGTGTAGGTCATACTTTTCCGTTTTTCTATACTTTCTACCACGGTATGGTCCATGGATTTTTGTGTTGTTTTGTACAAATAGACCAAAGTAGTTCGAAGGATGGAGGTATAGAAATATATAGGGGTCCTTTGGGTTGATACGTCAAAGTTCCCGACCACGAGAAACATTATCAAAAGTAAAAGAGATTTTCAAGTTAAAATTAACGTATACAGAAAAGTAATGAAAGAGAGGAGGGAATAAGAATCAAGGAAAAAAAAAGAGTTATGATAGTGTAAAACTTTCATTGTAAATAGAAAGATTAACATTTTCATTATATACGATTCACGTATTTTAAACTTTTTGTGTCTTTATGTGTTTCTTTTCGTAAGAGATGATATGGTTCTGTAGATAAAGGTTCCCACTTTTCCGTTAGTTAGTATGAAATGAATGACGAAATAGTCGACGAAAAAGGTGAAACGTTATATAATACTTTTTAGAGGGTTCAGCTAAACATAAAAAAAAGGTATATTGTAAGAGTGTATCTTTACATAATATGTAGAACATTTATCAAAAGATAACAACTAGTGAAACGTGATGAGATTTATTACGACGTTTCTTGTAGAAATAGATATGCAAAAGGTACGTAGAGACTAAAAAAAGGGGAATCTTCTTTAAATATCTAGACCTTGACAACCCAGTTTTTATACAAGTGAGTGATTCTGAAAACCTTAACTACGTATTCAAGGGTCTTTAAAAACACAGTCAAATGTTGGAAAGATCGTTACAAGTTCTCACTTGAAAACGAGTGTACGTCAGATCTACAATAGTAAGTAAAGTCAGAAACGGATAGACTACCTACATTTCATCACAAGTCAAGTCAAGTCAAGTGATGAAATTTTACAATACAGGGAAATTGATGGTGGGGACATGTCCTGTTCCCCTATCCACGACACTGTTCTTTTTAGACACAAAAAATGGAAGAGGTCTAGGATGAAAGAGTACCCTCATTATTACTATGGATGATTCTGGGTGATGTATACCAACCATACTTTAAATGTACTTATGCGTCGAGACAGACCCTTAGTCATTTCATGAGCTATTTACAATGACTTATTTCATAGTTCTCTTTCTCTTCCTTCTCCTATAACTGACCGTAAAGGAAATTTTTTAAAGTCTAATACTGGAACCGGGTAAAAAGGTAAATTCATATAAAGACAAATGACAGTCACCAGTACAATAATCATATATAAGGAATCTGACATAGTTCTATAAACATAAATTTATATTAGTTGGAAGGTAGACGATATAGGTAATGACTATGTAAAAAGGTCAAACACCAAACGGAAAGGTGAAACAACCATCAAAAAAAATGTTCCTCTCTTCAAAATGTGTTAACGTATTAGAAAGGTATAAACGGAAATATAAAATTAAAGATACCATCATAAGAAACTTTCTGTACGGTTGTAATATTTTAGTCGATTAACATATTCAAACACCCGGAAGACATTATGTCTCCTAAAAAATAAAATCTGGAAGTATGAATTATAGAAATTACCGGAGGAACTACCGAGTCGCCGTTTCTTAGGTTGATGGTTAGGTCCTCTGCAAACTAGGGACTCAGTCCTTCTAGGGGACCTCTTCCCTTACCGTTGGGTGAGGTCATAAGAACGGACCTCTTAAGGTACCTGTCTCCTCGGACCGTCCGATGTCAGCAACCCTAGCGTTTCTCAGTCCGTGTTGAATTACTGATTGGTTGTCGTTGAATATAGAAATATTGTGACGTGTACACGAGTAACGTCCCCCGGGGACACAACCTCTTCGTCCTTCTTCTACTCAGAGAACAAGGTTACAAAGAGTGTCTTGACTAAAACTGTCAGCTCAGTGACGAGAAAGTCGGAAGAAACCTTCTATAAGACCATACACAAAGGAGGGAATTGTAGACACATATTTATTGAAGAACCTTTTACTTCGTCAACAAGATGACAATTTACTAGTCGTCCAAGTGAGAACGGTGAAGAGGTTTTACTAGCATTCTTTTTCCGTCTCGTAACCAAGACACGTGTCGTACCGAAGATGTATTTTCCATAGACTTTCAAATCGTGTAAAAGAAAGTAAACTCTGTCTAATCCCCGAACTACCCCATATGATAGTCTTCTTATATCAGACATATACTTAAATCTCCTGAAGGGACCACCGAGTCTACAACTTCGTAGACGGATGTTATGCCCTCTGGACCCAAACTAGGGACCCAGCCCGTCTAGGAGACCTCTTCCTTTACCGTTGGATGAGGTCATGAGAACGGATCTTTTAGGGTGTCTCTTCGGACTATCCGATGTCAGGTACCCCAGCGTTTCTCAGCTTGTACTGACTCGCTGAAGTGAGTGAGTGAGTATCCGCAGGAAGATTACACTCAGGTTCTTTAGCGACAACATTTATGGTGAAACTTTAGAAAAAGTTTTATACAGTGTAAATTCTCCTAAAATAACAAAACCATAGATAAAAAATTAAAAAATTAACCTCCTATTAACGAAATGTTATAACACAACCAAAGAAGGTATATAGGTCAAAAACGATACGATACGTCAGTTAACGGTGATCTAACCGGTGAATTTCGTTCTCGGTAAATAATGGAGGTAGAGACACCCAGTCCTCAGACCCGTGGAAAATCGAGGAAGAGACGAAGTCCCAGAGAGATCCGACGGGAAACCCACAACAGACCTGACTCCAAAGGAGTCTCCGAAATGACCTCTTCCTAGGTGAAGGTCAAAGGGAGTTCAACAACACTTTTAAGTAGAGATTCGTCGATATCCTGACTTCAGGTACCACAGGACTCTCTTCAGTCGACTCTTACAGACAGACGAAGAAGTTCTGGTCGACCTCTTAGAGGAAACTCTTCCCGGGTTAGAGAGAAAATTCTTGAAAGTGAACTAAGTTAGTCCAGATGGTACCTAGTAGTGTAGGAGAGAAAAAATTTATACAGATAAATAAATACCTCAATACCTAAATATGCAGATAAACACATACCTAAAAACCGACGCGACCCAGAAGTAATGACGTACGTCCGGAAGAGATCAACACCACCCGTCTCCGATGTGAGATTGACACCACACAAACGAAGGGTAATGACACCGAAGAGAACAACGTCTTGTGTCCGAGATCCCGAACGTCCGAAGTTATCAACGTCGTGCGCCCGAGTCACCAACGTCGTGTACCCGAATCAACGGAGTATCGTACATCTTAGAAGTGTCTGGTCCCTAGCTTGGTCATAGGGGACGTAACCGTCCGTCTAAGAATTGGTGACCTGCTACTCCCTTCAGGGTAGTGTAAGAACTAATTGAGTGTCAGTTAATACAGACGTTTCAGGGAAGTAGAAAGGGATATTGCATTGGAGTAGTACTGACACCGTAGGTAGTACAAGTGTCTATGACGGGTATAGGTTCTCTTCCCCTAATATGTCCCGTACATTTGGTCCCTCCCACCTAAGACCTTCTGTAAAATCTCAAGACGAAAGGAGGAAGTCCATGTTCGTGTCGAATTATCTGGTTAGTCTCTGATATAAAAGACAGGAATCGACCACACGACACCACGTTTTCGTGATCCTTAGTCCTAGAGATCTAAGATCAGAACCGAAAAGTTAATCATTCGAAAAACTGGAACCCCTTTGGTGAATGGAGAGACTCCGAGTCATGTACGTAGACATTTTATTCCTCCGTCCACTCAAAATTCCAACGAAGGAGAAGGTTGTTAAAAACTGAGA
This sequence comes from Capra ibex, assembly GCA_006410555.1. Classification (NCBI taxonomy): domain Eukaryota; kingdom Metazoa; phylum Chordata; class Mammalia; order Artiodactyla; family Bovidae; genus Capra; species Capra ibex. The sequence goes on along the minus strand of SJYO01040405.1, from coordinate 37,489,110 downwards.
CATTAAATACTCTAGCAGTCCGAACAAATCCCATAAATGTTCCTACTCGTCGGACGACTCCAGGGATACCAACCTGAGAGTCCTCAAGGGTTATTCTCTCCGTGACCTAAAAGCACGGGAAAGGTCCGGTCTTATAAGTATCGGAATTGTACCTTCTGTCTCATGTCCTTCTATTGTGTTCTTTCGAGAGAGGTCGATCGTCGACCGATAAGAGGAATTCGCGGTTCCCTATCCGGAACTTTTGGAGTTGTGAATTATAAAGGACAACATCCTGGGATGAGGGTTGTACTTACAATCAGCCAGTAAGCACAGGTTGAGAAACGTTGGGGTTCCTGACGTCGGACGGTCCGAGGAGACAGGTACTTTAAGAGGTCCGTTCTTATGACCTCACCTATCGGAAAGGACCTAGAAGGGTTGGGTCCCTGACTTGGACCCAGACGACGTAATGTCCACCTAAGAAATGGTAGACTCGGTGGTCCCTTCGGGTTGTCCTCATAAAAATTAAGGATCTATTCAACATCCGATTCGTGTAAGTGTACAAGTGTGGTGTGAATTCTAAAACGAAGTACATAGGGGTTTAATCGGTTGCCGTCATATTTGTCTTGACAGTTAGTACTTAAAAGATAAAAAAGGAGTGAGAATAAAACCAGTAATCAGAATCGTAAAGTTTGTACGTATGTGTGTATCTCGAAGTAGATTTCCTTTTTAATATATGAATTCAGAACTGTAGACTGTAACAAGAACGAACCTAATTGATACCAGAGGATGATGAACTAGGTTTATGAACTAGGTTTTCTACTACGACACTTTCACGACGTGAGTTATACGGTCGTTTAAACCCTTTGAGTCGTCACCGGNTCGTTTAAACCTTTTGAGTCGTCACCGGTGTCCTGACCTTTTCCAGTCAAAAGTAAGGTTAGGGGTTCTTTCCGTTATGGTTTTTTACGAGTTTACTGACGTGTTAACGTGAGTAGAGTGTGTGATCATTTTATTACGAGTTTTAAGAGGTTCGGTCCGAAGTTGTTATGCACTTGGCACTTGAAGGTCTACAAGTTCGACCGAATCCTTTCCGTCTCCTTGGTCTCTAGTTTAACGGTTGTAGTTGACCTAGTAGTTTTTTCGTTCTCTCAAGGTCTTTTTGTAGATGAAGATGAAATAACTGATACGGTTTCGCAAACTGACACACCTAGTGTTCTTTGACACCTTTTAAGACTTTCTCTACCCTTATGGTCCGGTGGACTGGATGAAGAACTCTTTAGACGTACGTCCAGTCCTTCGTTGTCAATCTTGAACTGTACCTTGTTGTCCAACCAAGGTTTATCCTTTTCCTCATGCAGTTCTGACATATGACAGTGGGACGAACAAATTAAATATAAGTCTCATGTAGTACTCTTTACGACCCGACCCACTTCGTTCGACCTTAGTTCTAACGGTCCTTTTTATAGTTATTGGAGTCTATACGTCTACTGTGGTGGGAATACCGTCTTTCGATTCTTCTTGATTTTTTGGAGAACTACTTTCATTTTCTCCTCTCACTTTTTCAACCGAATTTCGAGTTGTAACTTTTTTGATTCTAGTACCGTAGACCAGGGTAGTGAATGTCGACCTCTATTTTACCTCTTTATCTACCTCTTTGTTACCTTTGTCACCGTCTGAAATAAAACCCCCCGATGTTTTAGTGACGTCTACCACTGACGTCGGTACTTTAATTTTCTACGAATGAGGAACCTTCTTTTCAATACTGGTTGGATCTGTCGTATAATTTTTCGTCTCTGTAATCAAAGGGTTGTTTCCAGACAGATCAGTTCCGACACCAAAAAGGTCACCAACACATACCTACACTCTCAACCTGATATTTCTTTCGACTCGCGACTTTTTAACTACGAAAACTTGACACCACAACCTTTTCTGAGAACTCTCAGGGAACTTGTCGTTCCTCTAGGTTTGTCAGGTAGGATTTCCTTTAGTCAGGACTTATAAGTGACCTTCATGACTACAACTTCGACTTTGAGGTCATGAAGCCGGTAGACTACGTTTCTCAACTGAGTAAACTTTTCTGGGACTACGACCCTTTCAAACTTCCGTCCTCTTCCCCTACTGTCCTACTCTACCAACCTACCATAGTGACTAAGTTACCTGTACTCGAACTCATCGAGACCCTCAACCACTACCTGTCCCTCTGGACCGTACGACGTCAGGTACCCCAACGTTTCTCAGCCTGTACTGACTCTCTGACTTGACTTGACTTGACTTGACTTATGAACTAGGTTGGGTGTAAAAAGTTAAGAAAGGACAAGGACAACACAAATTGTCTGGAGACTAACGTATACTGAGAATAAATGACGAGGGTGGAGACCTTTATCTGAGGGGGAACCAATTTAAAGAGAACCAAAATGAGGACACCGTTGTAGAAAAGGAAAAGTCAGGAGATAAAACCTCCTAGAAAAAACAGACTCGAAACTGACGATACTAGGAATTTCCGAGGGAGGAGGAGTGTACGATATATAAGAAGGACCCACGAACATAGACACGGGTAACAAGATTGATGACGAAGATCTTACCGTAGAAATTTACATATAAAGGTATGTCATGAAAAGAAGATCCGAGGTCTGAATCTCAGTAGACCTTTAGAGGTGTCAATTCTGGTTGAGTGGTTTTATTCCCGAAGGGTCCACCATGTCTCCATTTCTTAGGTGGACGGTTACGTCTTCTGTGGTCTCTACACCCAAACTAGGGACTCAATCCTTATAGGAGACCTCCTCATTGACCGTTGGACAAGGTCATAACAACGAACTTTTTAGAGTACCTGTCTCCTCGGACCGCCAGGACACTGGGGTACCCCCAGTGTTTCTAAGTCTGGGTTAATTCGCTGGTTCGTGTGTATGTGGTTGTATTTAATTTGAATATCTGAAGAAGGTTTTGAATGAAAAGGAAGACATAAACTCACTTTTCGTCATGGGTCTACGGGTTCGGTCGTTAGAGTCTCAGTAGAACACGAATCAGCTAGTTAGCACAGACTGAGAACACTGGGGTACCCTATACCGGGAGGTCCGAGGAGACAAGTACCCTAAAGGATTCGTTCTTATGACCTAACCCAAAGACAAAGGAAGAGGTCCCCGAGAAGGACTGGGTCCCAAGCTTGATCACAGAGACCACAGAGGACGTGACGTCCGTTTAAGAAATGGGTCACTCGGTAGTCCTTTCGGGATTAGATCCTAGATCCGTAGTAGGATCTAGGAGGGAATGAGAAACCTTAGTTCAGGACACACAACTGGAATCAACGTGGAGGGAAGTTACTCTTGGGGTAGGGACGACACTACCAGAGAAGAGTGGACGGACGGAGAGATGGAAGATCAGGTAAAAGATGTAACGACTGACGTTCTAATAAAGTATCCGTATGGAACAGTACAGTGAATTTTAATTTAAAGAGGTAACAGATATCATCGTAAAAGTTTCCTGCGAGATATTCTATGACTATCTGTATGATCCTCTGTCCCCCAACACTATACGTAAATGTGTAATTGTTTATACTTTTGCAGAAAAATTGTCTAGGTCTCCTTTTAGGACAAATCAAAACGAATTACACTCCAAAGAAGGGGTTGAATAGACTGGAACCCTGTGGAAATTGAGTCCCTTCCGTTACCGTGGGGTGAGGTCATGAGAACGGACCTTTTAGGGTACCTACCTCTTCGGACCATCCGACGTCAGGTACCCCAGCGACTCCCAACCTGTACTGACTCGCTGAAGTGAAAGTGAAAAGTGAAAGTACGTAACCTCTTCCTTTACCGTTGGGTGAGGTCACAAGAACGGACCTCTTAGGGTCCCTGCCCCCTCGGACCACCCGACGGCAAATCCCCCAGCGTGTCTCAGTCTGTGCTGGCTTCACTGAATCGTCGTCGTCGTCGGGTACCAGTGTTAGACCCCTTACGACCTGGTGGTCGAGTCGTAGTGAGTGTTCGGAAAGTACTCCCCAGCTCACGTGGTGTTGACGTAAATTGGTGTGACCGTGAATGCGACGTCGTGTGCCAGGACGACGGGAGGAACCCGGAGAGTGTATGTCACTGAATGTTCTTGAGATGAAGGCAGAACATATGAACTCTTCGAGGACGAGTAGAAAATTTCAAGTAAAATTCTTCATGGAAAAGAAATATAGTAAATCTATCTGAAAATAATATTTAATTTTTAATTAAACACGAGTGATTTCTCTTACACTTTTTGTGTTTTTCTGTAATAATCGTTGTAACCAGTAGGGTACACGGTGTTTATCTTTATTGGAAAATTGTAAAAATCTACAAAAGAGGTTAAAACAAAATCATGTATGACTATATATGGTTGTCTGAATTGACCGGTACTCTAAATGTATACGTAAAAATTTACCCTAAATATGTGGTCAAAATAGGACGAGAGAGAAAAAAAAAATATTCGAAACATTGTAATATAATATTTGAAAAGGGTACAGTAAGTAATTAGTTAGAAACCTCTGTGGTAAAACTTTTCCACGGATTAAAAGTAAACATATTTATATGATATTGAATTGGTAAGATAAAAACTTGTGATTTCATAAAGAGATTAATCAAAAATGATATGCATAACGAAGTCACTCACGGCAAGGTATACTTAGTAACAAATGCATGGATTAACAAGAGATTTCTATCCATAGATCTTACCTTTCTTATACTTGAAAATAACTAACGGACGATCAGACGGTACAGACTGAGACGTTGGGGTACCTGGTGTCGGACGGTCCAAGGAGACAGGTACCTTAAGAGGTCTGTTCTTATGACCTCACTCAACGGTACGCGAAGAGGTTCCCTAGAAGGACTGGATCCCTAGTTTGAACACAGACAGTACAGAGGACGTAACCGTCTGTCCAAGAAAGGGTGATTGTGGTGGACCGTTCGGGATCGGTGGGAAGGGACTATAAGAATCCGATAGAACAGGAAGAAAGGAAATACTGAAAAGACCCAAAACAAGTATAAAGTTTACTTACATTATATAAGTAGAATTACACAATATTAAAAAACGAATAGTTAAAGAGAGAGTTAATCTTTTGTATCAAGGATTTGTGTCCCCGACACAGAAGACTAAACAGTGTATGAATCTCAGTTACATCATGAACCATACCAACTTACTTAATAAGAATGAATAAAATCATAAAATATTTTAAGTTTTAAAAAATATTTATATGGGAATATACGTAAATGTAAAAACAAACACGAAAAGAGAGATTGTCCTACCATAAAGTCCACGTTAATTAGTGAAGGTTTTGTGACACAATAGTCAAGGATTAGAGCACGGACTAAGTATAAAACTACGAAAATGGTCGGGAATGTAATTGTTGTTTTACCTTCTTTTTTGAACACCCAAACCAGGTTCGAATAGTCGTCATAAACTACTACTATTCTTAAAAGTGTGTTAATAGATGGTTTATTTCCATATAAAAGAAAATGATTTCGGTAAAAATGTTATGAAATTTAAAAATTAATTGACTCGTTGTATAAAAGAAGGACAGAATAGAAATTTAACTTACGATGAATTAGAGATCTACCAATTCTCTAAAAAAAATTCAGGATCATATAGTCTCGTGACTACTATCCTTTCTCTGTATTTCCGTGTTCGATAAGTTCTGAACTTATTGAAGATTCCCTCTTTTATTCCATCTATGTCCCACGAGCCCCGACCACGTGACCCTACTGGGTCTCCCTACCCTACCCCTCCCTTCTCCCACCCCCCAAGTCCTACCCCTTGTGCACATTTGGACACCGTCTAATTTCAGTTACATACCGTTTTGGTTATGTTATAACATTTCGTTAATCGGAGGTTTTTTATTTATTAATTAATAAAAATTTTTTTCCTTCTTCTCCGTAATAAGCTTGTAACTCACCACGTCTTCTTTATTTCGTTGACTACTTTTCGATTCCAGGACGATTTGTTTTGTCTTGGTTTTTTGGTCTTATATGGACTGAGGGGTGTTGGTCTTCTATTTTATTAGACGTGTAACGATGTGAATGTTTTATTTTACGGAAACTTAATATTTAGAATATTTAATGAGGTTTAGGTACTTGGTTTAATTAATTTTATATAATTTATGTACTCTTCAATGGTATTTCTTTTTAGTCTTTTTACTTCTACTTTTTTCGATTACTTATAAGGAAGAAAAGGGGGGAGTTTCGGTACTTTGTTTTCGACATGAGATTTGAGTTCATATATTGTAGTTTGTGTATAAGTTCGGACTTATACACACTTTATTGTATAGTTTTTAAGTTTAAAATTTTATATTTACCATAACAAAATTCTGTTTTAATAGATTCTTTACATCTGATTTAAAGTATCACAGGTTTCCACTTATTTGACTTTGATTTTAAATTTTCTGTCCTTTTGTTGGTTCTCTTACTTTTATTCGATCACAAACACGTACAGGAGTCGACGAGTCAGGACAGGCTGAGAAACGCTGGGATGCCTGACATCGGGTGGTCCGAGGAGACAGATACCTTACGAGGTCCGTTCTTATGACCTCACTCAACGGTAAATGATGAGGTCCCCTAGAAGGACTGTGTTCCTATTTTGGGTGTAGAGAACACAGAAGAAGTAACCATCCGTCGAAGAAATGGTGACATGTTCTATATTCTTTTTTTTTACCAATCTTTCTTTTATTAGTTTTATCTTTTTTCCGTTTCTTTTTATTATACGTATATTTATTTCAGAGACTTCTTCTTTTTATTTTGTTCCACATCTTGTTCGTGTATTGATATCAGGTTCTTTTCTTTGACACTTAGACATATGTCTCATGGAACCTTTTAACTGGGTCTGGTTAATTGAGACTCTATGTATGAGAACTTTGATGATAGAAAATTTCTTTTTTTTTTAAAAAGGAGGTCCAGAGTTTCGTTTTATTATTGTATTGTATACCTTTGTCGTAGTCTGAAGAGTTTTTACTGTATATTTCGTTCCACTACTACCTTGTCGTGAAAAATTACTTTGAGTTCCCTTTTTTTACACTAGTTCTCAAAAATAGATCTATTCGGTCAGGAAGTTCATCCTTCCGGTATCTTTTTCATCAAAATCTTTCTGTTACACGGGATCTCTTGAACTGCGACTAAACCTCAAAAACACCTTGTTTCTACTCAAAGTAGGTTAGTTCTCTATAGACCATTTTTCTGACTAGAAAGATAAACATCTAGGTGTACATTCCTCGAACCTTCAACGGTGAGGTAGGATTGTTGTTCATTTTTCGACTTGTGTAACTAACTTGTCTGACGATTACCCAGACCTTCTCTCCACTCCCGTATCCCTTTTGGTGTCGGGAGTTCTGACCTCTCCGTCTCTTTATGTATGTCCCTCAGTGCCAAGACTCTCGTCTCTGAGTACCCGTCTTCGGAGTCACTCTTGGTCACGGTCCTGTCCTTTTGGTCTTGACATTAACCATGAAACGACCTCCGAGTCACACTTGTTCAGTCTTATTTCGTGAGTCCCCTGGGTCAATATCCTCTGAGGGTGTCACAATACTTTAAATGGACGTCCTCGAGTTGGTCCAAGAGTGTTATTTATAGTCTTTTTCTAGAGGAGTACGAAGGTCGTCTCTCTCCCCTTTCCTTAGTAAACTTTATGTAGTCTCGTGAGACAAGAATTGTTCCGGACGGGAATCTCCTTTAATCAAAAGGTCTCAAATTAAACGATCACATAACAGTCCAGAAATGACTGGACTCCCTTCCCTTTATGTGTTGAGGTCGGATGAGATCGGTAGGACAGGGTGGATTCCTCTCTTCCCCCTTTTTTTCGCTCTCTGTAAATACTACTATGAGTGTCAGGTCTCCGTGACCGAATGATTTTCTGACTCTGGATTAGTTTCCTACTTCCACTTTATATAGGGGAAGGGACTGTGTATAGTAGGAGATTGATTCCTGGATAATTGTCGGTAAGGAAAATGGTTCATTTACTGTAGGTCAATAGTTTTTTTCAATGTTCCGTATAATTTTTCCCTTTTTTAATCTTCTGTCTCGTTCATAGTCTGGGTCTGTACCGTCCCCATAACCTGTATAGTCTGGGTCTTAAATTTCGTTGATACTAATTTATTAGTATGTTGATACTAATTATCAGTAACCTCTTCCTTTACCGTTGGGTAAGGTCATAAGAACGGACTTCTTAGGGTACCTGTCTCCTCGGACCCCCCGGTTCCAGGTACCCCAGTGTCTCTCAGTCTGTGCTGACTTCACTGACTCGTACGTACGTACTAATTATCTTGTTGATACTAATTATCTTACCCTTTCTGATCTCTAGAGACGTTCTTTCAATCTCTATAGTTCCCTTGTAAAGTACATTTCTTCCCGTGTTACTTCCTGTATGTACCTTACCTGGATTGTCTTCGTCTTCTATAATTCTTCTCCACCGTTGTTATGTGTCTTCTTGATATGTATTTTCTAGAAGTACTGGGTCTATTGGTACTGTCATACTAGTGAGTGGATCTCGGTCTGTAGGACCTTACCTTTCACTTCACCCGGAATCCTTCGTAGTGATGTTTGTTTCGATCACCTCCGTTACCTTAAGGTCAACTCGAGAAAGTTTAGGAGTTTCTACTACGACACTTTTACGACGTGAGTTATACGGTCGTTTAAACCTTTTGAGTCGTCACCGATGTCCTGACCTTTTCCAGTCAAAAGTAAGGTTAGGATTTCTTTCCGTTACGGTTTCAAACGAGTTTACTGGCGTGTTAACTCGAGTAGAGTGTGCGATCATTTCATCACGACTTTTAAGAGGTTCGGTCCGAAGTTGTCATACACTTGGTACTTGAACGTCTACAAGTTCGACCTAAATCTTTTTCGTCTCCTTGGTCTCTAGTTTAACGGTTGTAGGTAACCTAGTAGTTTTTTCGTTCTCTCGAGGTCTCTTTTGTAGATGAAGACGAAATAACTGATACGGTTTCGGAAACTGACACACCTAGTGTTATTTGACACCTTTTAAGACTTTCTCTACCCTTGTGGTCTGGTGGACTGGACGGAAAACTCCTTAGACATACGTCCAATTCTTCGTTGTCAATCTTGAGCTGTACCTTGTTGTCTGACCAAGGTTTATCCTTTTCCTCATGCAGTTCCGACATATGACAGTGGGACGAATAAATTGAAGATACGTCTCATGTAGTACTCTTTAAGACCCGACCTATTTCGTGTTCGACCTTAGTTCTAACGACCTTCTTTATAGTTATTGGAGTCTATACGTCTACTGTGTTGGGAATACCGTCTTTCACTTCTTCTTGATTTCTTGGAGAACTACTTTCACTTTCTCCTCTCACTTTTATAACCGAATTNCTCTACCCTTGTGGTCTGGTGGACTGGACGGAAAACTCCTTAGACATACGTCCAATTCTTCGTTGTCAATCTTGAGCTGCACCTTGTTGTCTGACCAAGGTTTATCCTTTTCCTCATGCAGTTCCGACATATGACAGTGGGACGAATAAATTGAAGATACGTCTCATGTAGTACTCTTTACGACCCGACCTATTTCGTGTTCGACCTTAGTTCTAACGACCTTCTTTATAGTTATTGGAGTCTATACGTCTACTGTGTTGGGAATACCGTCTTTCACTTCTTCTTGATTTCTTGGAGAACTACTTTCACTTTCTCCTCTCACTTTTATAACCGAATTTTAAGTTATATCTCTTTTGCTTCTAGTACCGTAGACCAGGGTAGTGGAGTACCGTTTATCTACCCCTCTGTTACCTTTGTCACTCTCTGAAATAAAACCCCCCGAGGTTTTAGTGACATCTACCACTGACGTCGGTACTTTAATTTACTGCGAACGAGGAACCTTCCTTTCGATACTGGTTGGATCTGTCGTATAAGTTTTCGTCTCTGTAATGAAACGGTTGTTTCCAGGTAGATCAGTTTCGATACCAAAAAGGTCGATCTCCTCTTCCCCTACTGTCTTCTACTTTATTAACCTACCGTAGTGACTGACCTACCTGCACTCAAACTCGTTCGAGGTCTTCAATCACTACCTGTCCCTTAGGACCGTACGACGTCAGGCACCCCAGTGTCTCCCAACATGTACTGACTTACTTGACTTGACTTGACTACTAATTATACGACTCCCGAGATTGTCTAGTCTGTGTGTCGTACGTTCTTGTTTACACGTTACATTCTGTTTCTTAAGTCTCTCTGTTTTATACCTCATCACAAGTCATAACATTTCCGTTTGCAATGGTATTCTTTCGTTCTGAACACCAGGGTACTCAGTCCCGATATTTAGAGATGCGTGTTTTATCGTGTCCTTTACGTTTTCCGTCTCTTTACGTTACTCTGTATTTACCATGTATTTGTCTTAATGACACTTGTCTTCAGAAGTGTACCTCGAAAGTAATTTACATTTAATCCTATATCTTAAGAATTGATTGTATTAGTCACTATTTATTATTCCTTTATTGGTAACTTTGTCCTTTTTTTTTGTTCCCTAAAAATACTTTTATTTTTAAATGAATAGATTTATTTATACTTTTGGGACGTCTGTAAATAGGTTTATTTAAACTTTTGAATCTAATTCACCTATCATAAAAATCCCTTTGTACCCATAGATTTAATTGTCGTAACCTTTATCTTTCGAATGGTTATAGGTGTCTTTGTCTCCTCCAATAATTTCTTTATGGAACATTTTTCGTGGTCGGGGTTTACCCAAGTGTCCCCTTGAGTGGTTTTTGGTATATAAGTGTTTCATGGTATATATTTCTCTAGCTGAGTGGTTTCCGGTATATAAGTGTCATAGTGTATTTAACAAGGTCTTATGACTTTTACGGACCACCCTTTTAGAGGTAAACATTATCGTTGTTTCGTCCATTATATAAATTCTTATTTGGATCATTCTTTACGATTTTTTTGGATATATTTTTATAGAAAATTCAAAAGAATTTCCGAAGACCTTCTGTGTTTTTATCTATTTACAAGAATCTACCTTACTGAGTTGTATTATTTCCGAAGATAAGAGGGATCCAATTAAATATTTACATTATTTTCACGGTTAATTTATTATTATGATTTTTGAATGACATCTTGTAAAATCCAAATATCATTTCGGATATTCCTTATTATCTGTAGGTACCTTCGATCCTTTTGGGATTTTTTCTTTTCGGTAAACCCTATGATAAGATCGGTTCATAATTTATATTTGAGATATTAATTTGCTAACACCATAACCGTGTACGTATCAATAGTCCTGTCACTTTACCTTATTTTTCGGGTCTTTATGTGGATTCATTGTACTTTTAAATAATTGATACCTCACTAAAGGTCCTATATGACAATCCATCTTTTTAGTTTAATCTGTTCTTATAGATATCACACGATGAAAAATACAGTCTTTTATCCCTCTTCCTTCTCTATTTGGTCTTTGATTCCTTTGACCAAGACATCTCTTCTGTCACCCTTACCACATCTGTCCTACCACCCAAACCTCATCTTTTCTACTCTTCTCAGTGTGAATCAAGACTCGTATGGAAAATCATATCAGGTCATATCAAGAAAATTTTAGATACACGAAGGGATCACCGAGTCACCATTTCTTAGGTAGACGGTTATGTCCTCTGCACCAAAACTAGGGACCGAGTCCTTCTAGGGGACCTGTTCCTTTGTCGTGAGATGGGGTCATAAGAACGGACCCTTCAGGGTACCTGTCTCCTCGGTGCGTCCGATGTTAGTCACTCCAGTGCTTTCTCACCCTGGATCGAATCACAGATTTATTGTTGTCCTTTCGATACTCTTACTCCTTTGTTTTAGAATTTTGTCCTACGTAATTTTTTGTTTACTTGATAAGATATAAAGTTTACTTATTGGTGTGACACTCCTTCCCCTTTTGTGATTTTGTTCATTGAAAATTTATGTCACAAAAGAGTAATAGTCTCTTTACGTTTAGTTTTGGTGTTACTCCATGGTAAAGTGCGGCCAGTCTTACCGACGTTAGGTTTTCAGATGTTCGTTATTTACGACCTCTCCCACATCTCTTTTCCCTTGGGAGGATGTGACAACCACCCTTACGTATGATCATGTCGGTAATACCTCTTGTCACACCTCTAAGGAATTTTTTGACCTTTATCTTGACAGTATGCTGGGTTGTTAGGGTGACGACCCGTATGTGTGCCTCCTTTGGTCTTAACTTTCTCTGTGCACATGGGGTTACAAGTAACGTCGTGACAAATAGTATCGGTCCTGTACCTTCGTTGGATCTACGGGTAGTCGTCTACTTACCTATTCTTTCGACACCATATATATGTGTTACCTTATAATGAGTCGATAATTTTTCTTATGTAAACTTAGCCAAGATTACTCCACCTACTTTGACCTCGGCTAAATATGTCTCACTTCATTCGGTCTTTCTTTTTATGGTTATGTCATATGATTGCGTATATATACCTTAAATCTTTCTTCAATTGTTATTGGGACATACACTCTGTCTTTTTCTCTATGTCTACATATCTTGTCAGAAAACCTGAGACACCTTCTCCCGTTCCCACCCTTCTATACCCTCTTATCGTAACTTTGTACATTTCACAGTATACACTTTGTTTAGTGGTCAGGTCCAAACTACGTACTATGTCCCACGAGTCCCGACCACGTGACCCTACTGGGTCTCCCTACCCTACCCCTCCCTTCACCCTCTCCCTAAGTCCTACCCTTTGTGTACATATGAGTACCGTCTAAGTTCAGTTACATACCGTTTTGGTTATGTTATAATATTTCATTTTAATTAATTAAAAAATTTTCATTTAATTATTTAGTTCCAGAATTTTTATTTATTTATGTTACAAAACGGATATATGGGAATTCGATTTCTAGTGACATTAATATTGTTTATAATCCAAGGTGAATCAAACAAAAAGTGTCACCATAATCACGTAATCGTTAAGACTTTACTGAAAGACACATAAGACGTCAAATCGTTTGTTGATTTATATAACACCTATTACTTTACTCCAATGAGGAGGAGTCTTTCCCTTCATGTTTATACCTGCTCTTTTCCGGTCTTACCACAATATAACCTTTACCTTAATACTTGAGTACTAGAGATTAATTAGTCATCTTTCTCTTGATATATATCCCAGAACACATACATACATATAAACACCCCCCCCACACACACACAAAGAACAAGACGAGTGACTCTACTAGACCTTCGTCACTGTAGGATTATCACTATTCGTGTAAATCGCAGGTGTGTAACCAAAGATACATAGTAAGGTTTCGTTTTCTAGGAATAGAGACTTCTTTGACGAATAACGAATCAGTACAGACTGAGAAACACTGTGGTATCTGACAATCGGACGGTCCGAGGAGACAGTTACCTTAAAGGGTCCGTTCTTATGACTTTACCCAACGGTAAATGAAAAGGTCCCCTAGAAGGGCTAGGTCCTTAACTTGGTCTCAGAGGAAGTAACGTCCGTCTAAGTAATGGTAGATCGGTGGTCCTTTCCGGGAGATGGGGTGGGAGGGTGTGTGTTTATTCTTCTACAGATTCTTGATTACCTCTGGACGTCTTTTCTAATTTTTCGGTTGAACTTCCCAGAGAGATCTTGTTAGACTGGTAATTTTATTCATTACCAATATTGTCACAAACTTTCATTCTTATGTATTCGTTATAAAATACTTATTTACTTACTTAACTACCTCACTGTTACCTTTCGAGAAGGAATGTCATTTTACGGTTGATCATTTGCATCTTCTTTTTGGATTTTTTTCTAGTGGTGAAATATCGTGAAATGGTGGTGAAGATATCGTTGGTATCTTTATCCACTCTTAGAGGTTACGTATGACTTTACCTATACGTTTCCATACCACTCTTTTTCCTGAAAATAGAGTTTTGTAAAGACGTATCCTATAAATAACTAAATTTCTCTTTTATCATGTAAATGTCCTGTCTAGAGTGTCTATGGCGAAATCATCACAATTGTAACGATCATTACCCTGTTTAGTTGTAATACACGGAAATTTGTACTATGTACCTCTTGTATGTAGTAAAGGCAGCATAATAACGGTTTTACATATTGACTTACATTCGTAATTCTTCACAGCGTGTGTGTGTGTGTGTGTGTGTGTGTGTGTGTGTGTGTGTGTGTGTGATGAGAAGTTTTTCCATTTCTAGTACTTTCTGTTTCTAACTCTTTAACCAGGTCTAATTTCCTGTGGTTTCTATATACTGTTCTATGTTATGAACTAGGACCTATCCTATCACCCGGCCCCTCTTTTTACAAAAAAATAAAATGATACTTTCTGTAATAACCCTCTCTACCGTTTTAAACATACGGTGACGACGACGATTCAGAGAAGTCAGCACAGGCTGAGAAACACTGGGGTATTTACCGTCGGGTGGTCCGAGGGCAGGGACCCTAAGAGATCCGTTCTTATGATCTCACCCAACGGTAAAAGAAGAGGTCACGTACTTTCACTTTTCACTTTCACTTTAGCGAGCCAGTACAAGCTGAGAAGCGTTGGGGTACTTGACATCGGATGGTCCGAGGAGACAGGTACCCCAAAGGGTCCGTTCTCATGACCTCACCCAACGGTAACGGAAGAGGGTTTTAAACATATTTCCAGACATTAATCTATTATCATAATTATAGTTACGATTAAATGACTAAATTCAGTAATATAATTATAATACCGTTAAATTCTTTTATAAAAACACAAATAATTTATTCGGCACTTTATAAATCACAATCTTTGTAGAACACAGACGTCGAAAGAAGGTTTACCAAGTCTCATTTTATTATATATCTCTCTTTCAGTATTTCGTTTACACTATGTAATAATTTTAAATTTCTTAAGTCACTGGTATATACCTTAATAAACTTGATGAGGTCGTTGATACGACACTCCAAAATTTTCAGTATAAACTTGTACAACCATCTCGAAAGGTAAAACCCCAGTGGGTAACACAAAGACGGATTGTGAACGTACTAGTACATGGTCTCTGTGATAATTTAGACGAGTTTTCTCTATATGAAACTGTATCATAGAAGGGAAGTTAAAAATTACATTTCTTTATTTGTCGTCTTTGTAAGACCTTCTAATATATGTTTCGGATAACTTTCCTTTATTTACTTGTTTATAGATTTATATCGGTAGATCCCACACATGATCACAAACATTAATTTTAAAGATGGTGATGAGTGATTCATACATTTCGTTCTCAGACTCGATGGATGGGATCGTCACCACACAACCCTTACTCGTTAAGGTAACTAGTAGAGATCAAAAGGAACCCCGTTTAACGTCAGTAAACGTTCTTCAGAATCATCCTTTATAATTCTCTTCCGTTGCCTCACATCGGTCCCTCATTATCCGGTTCTAGTTGTTCTTTGTTCAGGATTGACGGTAAGTGTCCGTAACGCTACGGTAACTTGATACTATGACACATGACTGGACCATAATATCCTTTTCAGAACATCCCTTCACCTCCGAACGCGGTTCAAATTAGTTTCACTCCCTTTCATAAATAATCCCGTTTAAGACTTCTGTAAAACTTTATCCTCTGAACGGTCGTATCTCTTAAATTATTACTCTAATCCGTTCATTAAAACGTACATACGATTTACCAAACGGAAACGAGTTTTTGAGAATTTGGTTCTATATTTTAAAAGTTAAACCTTTTATTTATCTGTAACAGAGAACGGTACATAGATGATCACTACATATTCAAGTGGTACTTCGATTTTTTAATGTGCAAATGAAGAAAAATTAGTATTCCTTGTTAAGAAACTTTCAGTGTAAATTTCTAAAAAAAAAATTCAAAGTTTTCTCTTAAATAATTGACGGGAAACAGTAGTTCCTGCCATGGAAAAGAGAGTGAATATATAGGGGTCCAGTATCGTATCACACGTAGACGTAAAAAATCAACATATTTTAATTTAAGACGAGTCCTTTTTATATCAAAACAAACAAAAATAAAATATACTACAAATCCTTCGGTATGTCCGTCGTAAACTTAGACGGGTTAATATACGTCGATGTAAACTTTTCAAAGTTTATAAGAAGTTCCTTTTACTTTCAGAACTAAATGTTCTAGAATTTGAAGTTCTTGGACCATTCAAAAGTAAACAGGAACGATTAATATAGATTCTCAGTATAGTTCGAAATAGTACCAGATGTAAAGACAAAACACCACACACCACTGTCTCTACCATCGGGTTTTCTCGACCGCACTGTTTTGTGTTCTCAAATAAGTAAAGATCTAATGAAAGACATCTTGGTGAAAAAAGAAATGAAAATGACAATACAAAATAAAGTTTTGTAATACCCTTCCTTAAGAAGGGGTTCTCGAATAGAAAATCATACTTCGACATGGTCACGGTTCCAGTATATCGGAGATATACCTTTCCTCAACTTTCCTTACAAAAGGGGAGTCTAAGGAATTTTTTACAAATGTATCACATTGTACATAGAGTTCTTAAGTAAGACAGAGTCCTTAAGTTCAATGAGATAAACATGTCGGGATAACGTTGACCCATCCATACTTAGCTGTGGAATCAGTACTCTAATCTTGGTACCTCTTCAATAAGATAATTTAAATAAAAATAAGTTGGTTTCTTTTATTTTATGTTACGGGTTCACTTTAAAGTCCGTTCTTTCAAAGGTTTACTAATACTTTTAATTCATATATCGTAAGTAATAATGGTAAATTTTTACACTTCGTATGGGTATAAGAAGAAAACAACGACAACAAAGTAATTGACCAAAATAAGAAAAAAAAGAGAGTACGTGTTTTTACAAATGAGACTATGAAACGAAGTACTTACTCGTGATAAAAAAAAAGACATTTAAGAACACAAAAAGAAAGTTAAGTAATAAAAATAATGTGACTTCATAAAATTTCATTTAATCTGTACGGTCAGGGATTTACTTTATGAAGTTATACGTAGAAGTTTTTCGTAGAGGGATGTTTTAGTTTTATAAAAGTGTGGACTCTTTTTTTAGAGATTTTAGTTGTAAATCAGGTATAAGTCTTAGACGGTTTATTTCGTCAAACGTCGACCAAACCGGGTCTTAGATTAGGTTCTTATCTGTGGCATAAATGAAAAATACAGAGAATTCAAAACTTTTCAACTTTGTCTGGAAAAAAGAGGTCTCGTGATTGAACGAGTTCTTTGTTTTCACCCCAAGATGAATTCTTTAATTTTTTTTTTTAATCTGTGCAAGTAAAGATGGTAAGAAGTGGTTGTGGCAGTGTGACTCTGAATCACACACAACTTGACTTCCCTTGACTGGCCATAATATAATATAATATAATATAATATGTGGTACCACCGTGGCACCATTGTCATTCTACACCTCGGACCGTAAAGTCGTACTTTATCTGATTAGGTTTATTGGTCAAGATTGGTAGATCTAGAGGACGAGTGTCGGAACTCGGTTTCGGAGACTCAGAGGTGCAAGGAGTGCAACCTACTGAAATGAGGGAGTGGTCAATGGATTGACCTATTCCGATGGTACGAGGGTCTGACGGGAAGTAGATCGGGACGGAACCGAACAGTTAGGACGGAGTTAGAGGCTTGGTCCCATAGTATCCATAATCGGTAAACAACAGACCCTTAGACCTCATCTAACCGGACCTGAGGATTTTCAACAAAAGAAGGAGAAAATCCTTGAGAGAACATGAAGGATTTGGAGACTTGGGTCATAAAGGGTAATCTTGCATCGAAACGGGGAACCTATGGTACGGAACGGACAATATGGTGTAAGGGAGTTTAATGATATTGTGACGGATGCTATATAACACGAGTCTACGAGTCAGTACAGGTTCAGAAACACTAAGGTACCTGACCTCGGGAGGTTCAAGAAGACAGGTACTCTAAAGGGTCCGTTCTTAAGATCTCGCCTAACGGTAAAGGAGAAGGTCTCCCTAGAAGGGGTGGGTCCCTGACTTGGGCGTAGACAATACAGAGGACGTAACCGTCCCCTTAAGAAATGGTGTTCACGGTGGACCCTTCGGGATTCTATATAATATCAAATAATATGAATTATTTACAGACAAATTGGTTTGAAAATCGGTCTGACGGGAAACAAATCGAGGTCTTCCACTAGTCTTCTGTCTGAGAGCGAAAGACTTTATTAGTCGGTATTTAAATCTTTGGTGATTTAAAGATATTTTCAGTCACAGATGATTATAAAAGGTATGAACGATTCGTGAATACTATCCACGACACGACAGAGTAGATTAGATAAAATAGATTAGGAGTATTAAGATATATCCGCGCATAAGAGTAAAATGTTTATCCATTCACCTTTATGTCTCTATTCCGTTGAGGTTCTAATGTGTCACTCATTCACCAAATCTTTAACAAAGGGGACTGAACTCTCAAACAATATGTTTGGTAAGGAGGGGGTAGAGTAGTTCTCTCTCGAGAAGACAACCGAAATGAGAAAACAAAGGGAAACTTGTACCTATACAGTAAATTGAAACTCACTAGATTTAAATAAATACATATTTTACTTTCATAACCTGATTTAACCACAAAGGGTTTAACCACAAGGAACTTGGTGATAAGACTTCCTATAATGTACTATGATACTTTTTCTGAGACACAAGTTTATTTAAACCTTTTATGATCTAGTTCGTTGTAATATGTCGAAAGGAGTGGTCCCCAAAAGAGTCTAGTAACCTATAGGATTAAAAAAGTAAAGAGTTTTTATTTGTGTAGTTTTGGAAGATTTTACTCATCCTCTCTATTAACAGTAGGGAAAAAAACATAGAACTCCTTCCACTTCGAGTCTTTCTAATTCATTGAATCGGTCTCGTTGTCCACCCAATTTCTGAACCCGGACCCAAAAGATTCTGAAACAGATTACACAAGAAATATGACACAGTTTGACGGGGAACACAGGTCTTGCCCTCCACTACCTTTATTTCCGTTCCTAGTTGTTGGAAAAGAGAACCCCTACCACCTTCTCCCAATCTCTTCTTGTCCTTCGTCATCCCTTTTGACAGACTGAGTTCACCTCCCTCGTTGACCTTTATTTCAATCGACTCAAAAATTTCTGTTCCTCAACAAAACATAATATACACATAAACATTCTCGACAAAAACTGGTTATCATACTAAAGTTCTATTAGACGGAAGGTGACCACTAAACTCTTTAACCTCCATCCTTCTAATAGTTTTACGTCGACGTCGTAACCGTCTGTTTCAACTGTTACCGGAATTGAAACTACACACCTCGTCCCAACCGTCTCCACAACCCTCCTCCTTACCTTCATTGAAATCGATACGGACTAGAGAACTCAAAGTTTGAAAGAGACAACAATTATAGGAATATATGAACCATTTCTTAGACGGACGCTACGTCCTCTGTGTCCTCTACGTCCAAATTAGGGACCCAGTCCTTCTAGGGGACCGTCTCCTTTACCCTTGGGTGAGGTCATAAAAACAGACCTTTTAGGGTACCTGTCTCCTCGTACCATCCAATATCAGGTACCTCAGTGTTTCTTAGCTTATGTTGATTCCTACGTATAAGTTTGAATAAAACTCCATACTACACCTTCTTGGCAATCTAATTCGGTTGAGTTTGGTCGGACTAAGATCTTAGATGACGTAATATCTGATCTAAGAGATTACGTTAATGTTCAATAAAAGTACTCGATAAGAATCGCTGTCGGTCTTTTATAAAAATGTAATACTTTACAATCAAAGAAGTAATGTTCTTATTTTATATTTCGTAGTACTTAATTGTAAAATTTTAATATGTTCCAAGAGATGGATGCCTATCAAGTAAAATTTATGTATACATTCACATAATTACGTTACTAAAAACTATATAGACACATTACCAGGAAATTTTAGATTGTATATAAAAAACGACATATACTTAATAAGATACATCCACAATTCAAGAAATCACTTGTTGACCTTTTTATAGTGTCTGTCGTGTTCCTGCGTCACCGAGACTCTGGGTGGTCCTTACATCCTGACGACGAGTAACTATGATTCGTTGATTTTCTTTTTGATTAAGGTAGTGGAAACGCCACGGACCTCCACTGATACTTGATCCTTTTTTAAATTAATATCAGAGATTTTGATAAAATGCTAAGAAGGGGACGTTTATCGGATAGAAATAAAAGATTATAACGTCGATAAATTTTAATTGAATTCAGATAAGTCGTAGAAATTAAACATCCCTTTCAAGGTTTAAAAAGAAAGACAGTGTTCGTAACAGTTAAAGTCCACTCCCTTTTTTTCAGGAATTTGATCGGAGAATGTAGGTGAGGAAAAAGGAAGCAACCTCGTAAAGTTCTAAAGGAGGTCTCCTCTGTAACGACATTGTCGAGTCTCAGGATCATCCTTATGACCAACTAAGATCCTATGACTCCATAGGATCTATGACTCCAAAGGACTAGACTTTGACAGGGATTTCTAGACTAACATAAAATCACTCACCATCTCGACTCCTCTAAACTAACGAAGATGCTATTGAAAGTCCAGAAGGAAATCAGTATAAATGGTAGTTTAGGGTGGTGTTTCCCTGAGGAGACCACCAAGTCATCAATTTTCACCGGGTCCAAGTTAGGGACCAGTCCCTCGACTCTAACGTGTACGGAGTGTCGGTTTTTTTTTTTTTTGGAGGGTTTAGTATTTTGTCTTTGTTATAACATTGTCTAAGTTATTTCTGAGATTTTTTATGGAGATCTCTGTGTCACCATATCTTGTCTCTAACCGTTTGATATAGGGTGTCCCAGTAAGGTCGGACGGCGGACAAAACATGGTACTGTCAAGCGAATACATAACGGATACCAACGAGATGTTCCCGTCTCGACTGACCAACACTGTCTCTGGCATATAGGACGTTTAGATTTCATAAATGATAAGTCGGGAATGTCTTTTGGAGACAACTGGGGACCACGTCTACTTTATTCTGTCACGAGACAGATTTTCCGACGTCCGGACTCACGATGATAGAAAAGACAGTGATTAATCGACACACCGTAGCCTGAAGAAAGATCTCGAAACGACTAAGTAGACAACTTTTTCTTTTGTTATCTCTTAACTTCGTTTCAGTTAAAGTCGTTTGTAAAGACTCGTGAGACTCATGATGACATATGATTCGGTTTTTGTTTTTTGTTTTCTTTGAAGTTTGACCGAAGTCGTTAGTCTTTTACATACCTAGCTTTTTCAGGCCTCCCACCTACCTACCCGTAGTCCTTCGACACTAGATCACTGAGTCACCAAGGATTTCTGGACTAAAAAAGGTAGGTAACACACGGTCGAAGGAAGACTACACCGTCGAAGTAGGATTTCGAGTATATGGGAGTGAAAAGACTTTACCATCAGTTTCCGAGGTATCCTATTAATAAAGGAATAAGTACAGGTCTCTCTCTCTCTCTCTAGAGAGTCGGAATTTGTTTTCAGAACTCAAAGATGAATTAACCTAGTCGATTACAGTCTCCAAGTGAGATTAGGTTAGTGTGATCGGTTTCTTTCGGTACGAGTAAAATGGAATTCTGGTTAATCTGAGTTAGAAACAAAGACTTCCTCTCTAGTGGAAGGAGGTTTAGTAATGATGGTAGGTCGTGCTTTCTTCACCTCAACTATGACCCCCACCATGGTGTTACAAGTGATATGTCCTGCTTCATTGTCTTTCCCATGAATGTTTTATAGTCTGGTAAATCCGTCTGAAAATTTTATTAATAAATAAATAAACCGACGTAGACCAGAATCAACGTTGTATACCCTAGAACCAGTACGCTCTAGAAAGGAACACCGTGTGTTTGAGAGATCAATACCGTACACCCGAGAGATTAAACACCACGTGTCTGCGGTCGTGGGTGTCCGAAGTCATCAACACCTCGAGTTCGAATCAACGAGGTACTGTACACCCTAGAATCAAGGGGTCGGTCCCTAGTCTAAGTAAAAGGGTCGTAATGTTCCGTCTAAAAATTGGTGACCTGGTGATTTCTTCAGGAATCCATTTGAAAAATTTTTCAACACGTTAGATTGAATAAGACCTTTATTAGAAGTTTTCATTAGGATAACAAAGTCACACCCCCCTTTTTTTCGGAAAAGTATATGACGACGAAGGTAACGGACGACTGAATTGTCTGTAAGTCAATCTGAAATAGATTTTACACATTATTTCATCTTTATGAGTTCATCAATGCTAAGTATCAAGGAAGAAGAAAGGATCCACGACTTAATATACGAAGGAGCAGATTCGTTCTTTTTTCACCTACGGTAGTAGAGACTCCGTGTTCTACGTCTTATGTTCGAACTTAAACAGGGTTGATGATGGTATCTTATACAATTGTCGAATCATAAAGAACTACTTTAAGTCCTTTCCCACTCAACTAAGAACACATTGAGTGATAAGGTTTAGAACACCCTTCCTTCCGTTTATTCTCTTTGACTCCCTGACTTCCAGTTCTGTGTTGACAGTCTTATAGTCTTTGTGAAAGTCCGTTTCCTTCACCTACCGAATGGAGTGTCAGCATTACCGTCGATTGTAACTAGTGATGACCAGTCCGTACATGATGTAAAAGATGTATACAATGTAAAAAATAGGAATGTTTTCGAATTCTTCATAACAAATCAGTAAGTCAGCACAGACTGAGAGATGCTGGGGTACCTGACGTCGTACGGTCCGGAGGAACAGGAAGTGGTAGAGGGTCTCGAACGAGTTTAAGTACAGGTAACTCAGTTACTACGATAGGTTGGAGAGGATAGTGTAGGAGTCAGTAGGGGAAGAGGAGAACGGCAGTTAGAAAGGGTCGTAGTCCCAGAAAAGACTACTCAACTGAGAAGTGTAGTCCACTGATTTCATAATCTAGAAGTCGAAGTCGTAGTCAGGAAGGTTACTTATAAGTCCTAACTAAAGGAAATCCTAACTGACCAAACTAGTGGAACGTCAGGTTCCCTGAGAGCTCTCAGAAGAGGTTGTGGTGTCAAGTTTTGTAGTCAAGAAGTCAGGAGTCGGAAGAACTACCAGGTTGAGAGTGAACGTTTGTACTGATGACCTTTTTGGTATCGAAATTGCGACGTCTGGAAACAGTCGTTTCATTACAGAGACGAAAAATTATGAGACAGATCCAAACAGCATTGAAAAGAAGGTTCCTCGTTCTCAGAAAATTAAAGTACCGACGTCAGTTGGTCTTTCTTCATATCTATTAAAAATAAGAATAAGACGTCTATTCGCTTACTCCTGGTTTTATCCAGTAACACAGGTCCTAGTGTCTGGACATATGTCATGTAGACCTTAAGTTTGAACCCAGAGACTGTTTTTTCGGTCACGAGAGTTGGGGTCAAATAACGTTAAGAATAAACATTATTTACTATTATGTCATTCAGGGGATTTAAGTTTACTCAAGACAAGACTCTCACGTAAACATTCAGGGTAAAAAAGGATTCAGGTTGGTTCACTCGGATCCATGGGTTGATTGTGTTAGTCGATATATCATGATATGACATTATCCAAATATTATGAAAAGTATGTTTATTACCTAATTTTTTTGTTTCTTTTGTAAAAATTAGAATGTCATGTCATGGAACTTTTCACGGCATGCTGTCGACCGTATATCCCTGACCGTAGTTCGCTTGTCCGTTCTTCTCAGAGACATAGACGACAACAGAGGGATTAGGTGAACGGATGAATTCGATCAAATTGAACCCAAAGAAAGTAAGGACGATCATTCAAAGGACTGATAATACGTTTATATCTAATTCTTCCTAGTACTGAAGGTAATATTGATTATAGATCCAATGTTAAGAGGTCATTTAGGGAACGTACGTTTATAAGTTGAACGCTTAAAAGTCTACACTTACACGTAAACGAACAGGTCAGTGCCCTTCAATCAAGTGTACAGACCGTATGTAACAGTGTACGCACGTCGGAGATATTCACCAACACGAAAATGACAGGGTATGACATGTCTCATGTCATCACGTCATAACGGTCCCACTAACCCTGCGTCGGGTTCCAACTCTTGGTAGAGAGATTTCGGAGAGGTGTCAAAAGAAGACAAATCCTGGACAAAACAATGGGGTACTTTCGTTTACCGGAGACGGGTATCTATGTTAGATTGAGAAGGATTCCAGTTCTCTTTCCAGTCTGACTCGACCTAAGTGAGACAGGGTTAAACTACGAGGGATCAATTCAACAGCGGTTCTTCACTCAGTTCAACATCTTGGACCTACGAAGGAGATATTGGAACACCGTCTCACCACCGTTCCTCTCGAGGGAAGTTTGACCCCTCTGGAACGGTCTTTTAATCCTTTCTGTGACAGGTGACTCCGTTCCCGTAGTCTCGTCTCTACAAATCCTCAGTCATTATCACCATCATTTTCGGAAATGATCTCCCATCTTGCTACGAGAGGTAGTTAGTCCCAAGACTTAGATGTGTCTCTCCATGTACCAGGCGTGTCGAGGCCCCGACGGGACCCTGTCAGTGACGAGTCGTGTGTACGGACCTTAGAGTCTACAACGTCGACTCGTAGGAGTGTCGTGGACGGTAGAGACTTTTGAAATTTATTGAAATTTCAAATTAGACTCCAAATGGTCCACCACGAACACGTGGACGAAGGGTTCTGTCCTCTGTATTCTCTACGCCTTAGCTAGAGACCCAAACCTTCTAGGGACCCTCCTCCTTTACCATTGGGTGAGATCATAAGAATGGACCTTTTAAGGTACCTGTCTCCTCGGACCACCCGACTTAGATTCCTCAGCGTTTTCCCAGTCTGTGCTGATTTCACTGACTCATGATGATAAATTAAATGATCCCTTGTTCTCTCTCTCTTTTTCATTTATGGATATTCCCATTATAATTGACACGAGTCAAGACTTGTCAATGGAGGATCCGGAGTAACAGACGTAGCATTATTACTGACATAAACAGTAGGTCGGTCGAGGTCGGTTAAACTAGACGTAATTTACGTGAGGAGACACACGACCGAGAAATGTTGCACCACGTGTCGCTGACAGAGAATAGTCAATGAAAATTGTCCATATTGTCCTATGACTAAATAAATTACTCGTTGACTACAAAGGTAAATCTAGCTTTCGGAACTACTACTTCCCTTACAACACTAAGTCTACATGTTCGAGTAACTTGTCATAGTCCAAGGGTGTGGAGGACTTCTGAAACGACAAAAACGTTGATACTTCGGTAGGTAACAACGACAAGCCTTACGGTAACTATTTAGACACCCACTGTCTCTTTGTTCGTAATTCGTTAAAACAGACGTAAACCCATCTCTAGAACTTCTAGATTTGTTACTTCACTTACTTCATTTCTACTATCGTGTCCATTCGACTTCGTCTTAAAAATTTTATTAGATATATTTCCGATAATGTAAAATTATCTGGCAAATCTTTCGTATAAAGTAAAATTAGACCAAATCGAAAGTAAAACAAATACGAAGTAAGATTAGTTAATTGTTACAGAAACTCGTCGATGACTTTTAAATTTCACAAAGACTTGGAGAGACTCCATGACTTATTTAAGGTCCGGTGACGTTGATTGCATACATAACGAAATCATGAATACTAGTTTTCATGTTTTATCTTATAATGAGTCGATATTTTTCCTTATGTAAACTCAGTCAGGATTACTCCACCCACTTTGACCTCGGATAATGCGTCTCAGTTCAGTCTTTCTCTTGCTGTTTATGACATATAATTACGTATATATACCCTAAATCTTTCTGTATTGCTACTAGGATGTACGTCCCGTCGTTTCCTCTGTCTCTACATTTCTTGTCTGAACAAACCTGGGTCACACTTTTCCGTTTCCACCCTACTAAACTCTCTTATCGTTAACTTTGTACATGTAAGTCAAGTCAAGTCACGTCAACGAGTCAGTACAGGTTGAGAAACACTGGGGTACCTGACGAAGGGACAGGTAGTGGTTAGGACTTCGAACGAGTTTGAGTACAGGTAACTCAACTACTATAGTAGGTCGGTAGAATAGGAGACAGTAGGGGAAGAGGAGAGAGGAAGTTAGAAAGGGTCGTAATCCCAGAAAAGTTTACTCAGTCAAGAAGTTTAGTCCACCGGTTTCATAACTTCGAACTCGTAGTCAGGAAGGTTATTTATAAGTCCTGACTAAAGGAAATCCTACCTGATCAACCTAGAGAAACGTCAGGTTCCCTGAGAAGTTCTCAGAAGAGGTCGTAGTGTCAAACTTTCGTAGTTAAGAAGTTACGAGTCGAAAGAAATGTCAGGTTGAGAGTGTAGGTATGTATTGATGACCTTTTCGACATCGAAACTGATCTATCTGGAACAGCCGTTTCATTACAGAGACGAAAGATTATATGACAGATCCAACCAGTATCGAAAAGAAGGTTCCTCGTTCGTAGAAAATTAAAGTACCGACGTCAGTGGTAGACGTCACTAAAACCTCGGGTTCTTTTAATTCACACAGTGACAAAGGCAACAAAGGGGTAGATAAACGGTACTTCCCTACCCTGGATTACGGTCCTAGAAACAAAAAGCTTACAACTTAAAATTTGGTCGAAAAAGTAAGAGGAGAAAGTGAAAGTAGTTCTCCAAGAAATCTAAGAGAAGTGAAAGACTGTATTCTCACTACAGTAGACGTATAGACTGCAATAACTATAAAGAAGACCGTTAGCACTAAAGTCGAACGCGAAGTAGGACGCATCGTAAAGAGTACTACATGAGACGTATTTTCAATTTATTCGTCCCACTGTTATATGTCGGAACCACATGAGGAAAAGGTACATATAATGATATACATTTTATCTTCTGGTCACGTTTAAACTACATAATTCGTTCCGTGGGTTTCAACCACGAGACCATGTTGGATCTCCCTACCCCACCCCTCCCTCCACCCTCCCCAAAGTCCTATCCCCCTGTGTAAATATGGGTACTGACTAAGTACAACTACATACCGTTTTTGGTAGTGTTTTAACATTTCATTAATAGGAGGTTAATTTAAATTTTTTAAAAAATTCATAATACCAGTTTAGTCTTTTTTCACCCTTTTTGAGTCAAGTTATCATCACTTAAGAGAAAAAGGATCGAAGGTAAATAATAAAACTTTAATCACAAAAACGTAGGATAATCGTATAAAATATCGATAAGTGTTAAAATCTCAAAATAATCAGTGTACAATCTTTTAAGGGAGAATCTTTCTCCGTCTCATATTTAATTATTCACTATTTCTTACAAACTTATTGAACGTGGTTAAAATGATAAGATTTCTATATTTTCCTTGAAAAATTCTTGAATCTGATCTATAGAAAAAAAAGTGAGAATGAATGAAATAAAAAATTATATTTAAATAATAAAATTAACCTACGATTAATGAAATGTTATAACATAACCAAAACGGTATATAACTGTACTTAGGTGGTACCGACATGTACACAAGGGGTAGGACTTGGAGGGAGGGTGGAGGGAGGGGTAGGGTAGAGAGACCCAGTAGGGTCACGTGGTCGGGGCTCGTAGGCCATAGTACGCAGCTTGGACCTGACCGCTAAGCAAAGTGTATACTATTATATATACAAAGTTACGGTATCTTATCTGTAGACCTATTAAGAATTGACTTCGTTTGCACTTTTATATAGTATATTATTACTAGATGACAAATTAATAATTGTGACTGATTTAGAATAGGGTTTTCAAATTTCGTTATATTTCACTTCACTTTCACTTTCAACGAGTCAACACAGACTAAGAAACACTGGGGTACCTGATATCTCAGGTACCTTAAGAGGTCCGGTCTTATGACGTCACCCATCGGTAAGGGAAGAGGTCCCCTAGAAGGGTTGGGTCCCTAGCTTGGGTCCAGAGGGTGTAATGTCTGCCTAAGAAATGGTCGACTCGGTGATCCCTTCAGGTTTTGGTATATTTGAATACTAGTTTAGTCTTTTTTTTACCCTTTTTCAGTCACAGGAAGTTGTCTTATTATTTTACACAACTCCATGAAGATGAGTTTCCTTATGTTATGGCTACAACTTCTAATGTTGTACGTAAATATACACAACTGTACCGATTTTCATCGATTGTAAATAACACATGAATAATATGCAGTTGAGAATCAGATTTCCTGAAACGTAACGAAAATGAAAACATGACTTCACAAAAAAACAAAACGTTCTCTTTCGACATGTATTGACATTATTGACATGTTGAGTCACTCAAGAGTCTTTCACTTGTGTAGGTATACGAATGACAAGTTCAGTTCTCGACAAGAACCATAGGCATCCCACGGGAGATCAGTGATTGGAAAGGAAGGAAAGGTTTTCGTTGGTGATGGGACTTAAGATTTCGGTATTTAACGAAAACGGATAAATACTTGAAGTTAGTTTATCTTACGATGGAAACAACATTTAATATTAGTAGGGAAATGACATTTTACTATTAAAAGGAAAAAAGGGAAGCAAGAAAAGGTATGACGTAAGTGGAGAGGAATTGACTTCAGAACAATCAACTTTTTTTTACATTGTATCCTTTCTTCTACTTCGTTTTACGTAATCCATGAGGAATTTTTAATATAATAGGGGTATCATGAAGGAATATGTAAAGACATGAAAAATGTTACATAGACGTAACAAAATTTTTAGTTCTTTTCGTTGGTAAAAGTATATAAAAGATTTTTAATCTCACCTTTCCCTTAATCGTTTTTATACAAAGTTTTTACAAATAAGTACATTAAACTATCGTATGTAGTTTTTCATCCTTACCGATTAGTTTTCGATAGAATTAAAATGTCCTAGGTGTCTAAAACCTGTAATTACGACTGGTTCTCTTTTATTTCCAGTACAACTTACTTGACGACAATCAAGACCTACTAGAAGTTTTTGCGCGAAAAGTTATATTTAGGATAGTCTTCTTAAAATTCCATTACTGTCGCGATGTGTAGACAAGAATTTTATATCTTGATATTTTATATAGAAACACATACGTGTCTTCACTGTGACTACGTGAGTAAAAGCTATTATGAGTTGCAAATCTGTGGATATACGGTCAGTGACATGACCTTATTAGACTTTATGTTTTATACCATATAAGTAGACAGAAACTTCACAAATTTCTAATCCTGTATACTCTCTTTTTCATAGAAATAAATAATTTTTCATTAACACTTAATATCTGTTTATGAGTCTGGTCCTTGACATCAAAGATACAATTTTACGCACACCCAAAAAATTACATTAGTCAACTTTGGGGAACTAAGAAAGAATTATAAGATCGAAGAAAATGTAAGTAAGTACACATATAATAACTAAGGTAGTTATAACGGAGTAAACGAGACCAAAGCTACACGGTCAAACTACTTTCTTCTCTTAAACTGACTCGGTCCCTTTTCTACCTAGGGGGTTTTAATTTTTCGATTTACTATACGGGGGGGGTTTTACTTTTCTTTACTCACTCTCAATATTCACGAGACTTGTCTATAACAACAGACCAGTGATCCAGTGCAGGTCGAGAAACACTTAGGTACCTGACGTCGTACGGTCCGAGGAGACAGGAGGTGACAGAGGACGAGTCTAAGTACAGGTAACTCAACCACTACGGTAGATTGATATAGTAGGAACCAGTGGGGGAAGAAAACAGAAGTTAGAAAGGGTCGTAGTTCCAGAAAAGGTTACTCATCCGAGAAGCATAGTCCATCGGTTTCATAATCTCGATTTCATAGTCTTATAGATAATCTCTCTTGTTTCTCTTTTCGTTTATCCTTTCTAAGGACTCTGGTTTTGGTCTCCGGTGGTCGTTACTTCCTCACAATTATCAGAGGGGATTTAAAGTCTCTTCACAGATCTGTAGTGTACCTCTACGTAGGTAAAGAAAGTCTCGGGGTTTACCTACTGGTCTTTCACCAGACTCCCGAGACTCTGGACTCGTCCTGAGGTGAGGTCTGGACTCCGAACCATCTCGTTGGACGTTTTATTATTGGACCCGTGATCCTTCACGTCGACTGTATTATGGACTCCGTCCTTCAAACACGCACTCTGTTAATACCAAGTTTCAACAAGGGTCTAACTTAATTGACTGTATATTCTGTCCTTTCACACTCCATCCTTCCGTTGATACCTACTTTGTAATGGACTATTTTTCGATATGGTCCATTGGTGAGGAAACCCAGTCCTTCTTATCACATCGAACTTGGTCTCGGACTTTATCTTCACACAAAGGGAGGAAGGTCTGAGGTATAGATATAAAATACTAAGAAATCCTACTGGAGTCCGAAGGGACCACCGAGTCTACCATTTCTTTGACGGACATGATACCCTCTGGCCCCAAGTTAGGACCCAACCCTTCTAGGGGACCCCCTCCCGTACCGTTGAATGAGGTCATAAAAACGGATCTCTTAGGGGTACCTGTCTCCTCGGACCCCCTGATATCAGGTACCCCAGTGTTTTTCAGTCTGTACTGACTCACTGTCGTATCGTATCCTACTGGAGCATAGGTTGGAAGGAGAGGTCGAGAACCAATAATCCCCCAGTCCTCACTTCCGGATTCTCCACATCCTTTAGTAAAGATTAAGAATTACTTCTGTTCCGATCTAGGGATAACAGT
Source organism: Capra ibex (assembly GCA_006410555.1). Classification (NCBI taxonomy): domain Eukaryota; kingdom Metazoa; phylum Chordata; class Mammalia; order Artiodactyla; family Bovidae; genus Capra; species Capra ibex. The sequence continues at coordinate 37,458,611 of SJYO01040405.1, read as the reverse complement.
CCCATTACGATCGGAACATTTTACTCAACCCTTCACAAGGGTGGAGAAATTACAAGACCTTTCCAAACTCTTTCTAACCGTAATTAAGAAGGGGGGACGGGGGTGGTATCTAACCATCTTAAATGGTCACTTCAGTAGACCAGGACCCGAAAAGACACGACCCTCCAAAAACTAAAGACTAAACTAGAGGAATGAGGAATAAAAAGACAAGGAAGGACTAAGTCAGAATTATCCAATACACAAAGATCCTTACATACGTGACGAAGATTCAATTGGTCAAACAACCATATGTCAATCAAAAAGTATCATTAGAGAATACTATACCGAAGGATACACCGAGTCATCATTTCTTTGCAGGACGGTTACGTCCTCTGTACCCAAACTAGGGACCGAGTCCCTCTAGGGGGACTCTTCCTTTACCGTTGGGTGAGGTCATAAGAATGGACCCTTTGGGGTACCTGTCTCCTCTGACCACCCGATGTCAACCTGTACAGTGTTGCTCAACCTGTACTGACTCGTACGTACGTCCGTATTCTAGTATACATAAAGACACCACATTCAACATTACATAGGAAAAAGTAAAGACTAAAATAAATAAACTCAGTGGAGAGAAAAAAAGAACAAGATCGATTTCTAAACAGAAAATTTTTTACGAAAAATCAAAGTAACTAGAAAAGATAATAAGAAGGCTGGGATAAAATAAATAAAGGTGATACTTGAATGAAGGAAAGAAGACTGTTACAACCCGATCGAACAAGAGAAAAAAGATCGAGAAACTACACATTTCAATACAATAAACTTTAGAAAGATAAAAGAATTATAAAGGTAAATAGTGATATTTGAGTGGAGAGTATTGACGAACACGTCGTAGAGTATCCAATATCACACGACAAAGGTGAAAGTAAACAAAATAAAGGGAAATTAAAGGAGAAATTGGGTAGTCAACAAGTCCTAACACAACAAATCAAAAGTGTGTAAACATTTAAAAGGTGGAAAGGATGACAACAACTAAAGATCAAAGTATGGTGACACCGATTTTCTTTATGAACCACACTAAAGTTAGAAGAATTTGAACAATTCTGAACAAAACACGGGACAGTCTACCAAATAGGACCCCTTACAAGACTGACGACAACTATTCTCACACATAAAATGACGACAAGATACCTTACAAACTTTAGAACCGAATAGAGTTCCAAGTGTCAAAGACACGTCGATTAGAGGTTCGGTACTTTTGCCGAAGGAATCTAAAAGAACCTTGGAAAGAGAGATATCCCAAGTATTAGTCAGGTAATCCAATCTTTATCCACTTTTTGGTCTTACAAGAGAGGTAGAATTTAGAGGGGTAGGGGACGTGGTTGATGGCGTGTTTTTAAGAGAGGTAGAAGACAGTAGGGAGAAGGTAGTAGATGTATATTCGGGATTTCCTATATCCTAGGTTGTAGACAACCCAGTAGCTTTTTTGTTCTCTCAAGGTCTTTTTGTAGATGGAGACAAAATAACTGATGCGGTTTCGAAAACTGACACACCTAGTATGTTTGACACCTTTTAAGACTTTCTCTACCCTTATGGTCTGGTGGTCTGTAGGGAGAACTCTTTAGACATACGTCCAGTCCTTCGTTGTTAATCTTGACCTGTATCTTGTTATCTGACCAAGGTTTAGTCCTTTCCTCATGCAGTTCCGACATATGACAGTGGGACTAATAAATTGAATATACGTAGTACTCTTTTCGACCCGACCTACTTCGTGTTCGACCTTAGTTCTAACGACCCTCTTTATAGTTATTGGAGTCTGTGCGTCTACTACGGTGATAACGTATTTCGTTTCTTCTTGATTTCTCGGAGAACTACTTTCACTTTCTCTTCTTACTTTTTCAACTAAATTTTGAGTTGTAAGTCTTTTGATTCTAATACTGTGGGTTAGGGTAGTGAAGTACCGTTTAACTATCCCTTTGTCACCTTTGTCACTCTCTGAAATAAAACCCCCCGAGGTTTTAGTGACGTCTACCACTGACGTCGGTACTTTAATTTTCTACGAACGAAGAACCTTCTTTTCATACCGGTTGGATATGTCGTATAATTTTTCGTCTCTGTAATGAAAGGGTTGTTTCCAGGTAGATCAGTTTCAATACCAAAAAGGTCATCAGTACATACCTACACTCTCAACCTGACACTTCTTTCGACTCGCGACTTCTTAACTACGAAAACTTGACACCACATCCTCTTCTAAGAACTCTCAGAGAGCCTGACGTTCCTCTAGGTTGGTCAGGTAGGATTTCCTTTAGTCAGGACTTATAAGTAACCTTCCTGACTACAACTTCGACTTCGAGGTTATGAAACCGGTGGACTACGTTTCTTGACTGAGTAAACTTTTCTGGGACTACGACCCTTTCTAACTTCCACCCTCCTCTTCCCCTGTTGTTACCTACTCTACCAACCTGTCGTAGTGACTGAGTTACCTGTACCCAAACTTATTTGTTGCCCTCAACCACTACCTGTCCCTCCGGTCCACACGACGTCAGGTACCCCAGCGTTTCTCAGTCTGTACTGACTAACTGACTTGACTTGACTTGACTTGACTTTCCTATATCTACGGAGACTCCTGAGTAAACATATACACTTTTTGGTCAGTCGATACTGGGTTGAATTCTCTTTTACGGGAATTTGGAGACATTATAAACACAGAAAACTCTTAAAGATTCAAGATTCCTATATATTTCAATATAAAACAGGGAGTTTATCTTTAAACTTACATACACCCCAAAACAGTGAACAAAAAATGTTTACTTTTTTGTTTTTAATGATTATCCTTCTATTGTATTCTAGAGATATAAACTTTTAATTTAACATGTAAAACGAATAATATAAAAATTTCCATCTTCACAGGTTCAAACTACGAAACCTTCTTCAATCACGACTTAACTTCGAATTTGTTAACGAGACCCTAAGAAATAGACTTACCCTAGTTGAGGTCGTTCTTACCAATTTCCATTTTTTTCTTTTTGAGAATTAAGAATTTAGTAAGTATATAATAAATTAAAATTTTAGTACCATCACACGTAATATCAAAAATTTATTAGACCATATAAAGTCATTTTATACGTTATAATATTAAAACACCTTTAAATAGTCGAAAGGTCACTTTACGTGTCTCCAGGAAGACGATGTGTTTAGAAATTCATGGTGTTTCTTCTTACGAAATAAATTCCGTCCGAAGAGTCCAGGAGACAAATTCTTGTAATTTACCTCCTCCCTAGTTTCCTGGAGTGGTATACCGTAAATTGACGAAACACTAAAGACTTATGTCACAACAGGACTATGTATGTCGGTTCACAATAATTTCTAGTATCTTAAAACAAATACTAGACGTTGTAATCTAAAGACAAACGCCTCCAAGACAAAAATAACAAAAAATTCCTTCGGTAAAAAAAAGGAGACACTATTTTATCCTAGTACCATTACTCTAGATCCAATAAAGAAACTCCCAAGTTATCATTTAAGATTAGTATCATTTGATCCCCCTGTTCATAGCATTCCCCTCTGTTCATAGTATCCCAAACCAAGAATCCCAGATGAGAACATAAGTTTGTAATTGTTCCTAATTAGGGGATCCTCTGTCTTATATACTGGAAGATAAGAAAGGTCACACTATACGAGTATGATCTTTATGGTAGTCGAAGTGTTTATAACGAAATGTAAACGACCAAGTCGAAGGGACACGACCATGGGTTTTAATCTTCAGTGTGTAGATCCCATTTGGTGTCACTGTGTTCTTACTAAGGATCTATTACAAGACCTGTGTCACCTATCGTCACCTCTTATTTTTCTTGTCTCAGATTTGAGAGTGTCTTAAATGGAAAACCACTTCTTTCGTCTTTTGTTTGTTTGTATATATACGATAATATTGTCTCTTAAAATTTACGACAACATATTGAGTAAATAGCCAATAGAGTCTTCATCTTTTACGAGGACTCATCACTTCTCCTTCGAATCTTTCACGAGACTAAGGGTGGTCTCTAATCTCGTCACCGAAGGCTTCACCCTGTTTAAATGGGTCCTTCACGTGTTTTTTATCTGTAACATAGATCCCTTTTTACTTACAAATATTTAAAAATCAACTCCGTATAGACTGTGTGACATAACCAAGGTCCACATATTTACTACTAGGATATAAACACATATAACATTTCACTAGTCGAGTCACTCAGATCAATTGTAAACAATGGTAAGTGTCGATATTAAAAAAAGAATGCTCTTGAAAGTTCTAGATAAGAAAATCTTTGAAAGTTTATACGTTATGTCACAATAATTGATCAGTGATAAGACATGTAATGTAAGGGTACTAAATAAATAAATAAAATATTAATCTTCAAACATGGAAAACTGGAGGAAGTGAACAATGTAGATGGGTGGGGAAAAGAGACCTTTGGTGGTTAGATAAGACAAAATCAACAAAATGAAATCTGAGAACGAAACAAAACAATCTAAGGTGTAAATTCACTCTAATATACTATAAAAAGAACCAGGCTAAATAAAGTGAAATGGATTTCGGGAGTACCAGGTAGGTACAACGGTTCTCCTATTTCAAAGTAAGAAAAATACCACCTTATTATCAGGTAACATATGTATATTGTGTAAAAGAAGTTGGTAAGTAGGTAACCACTTGTGTGAATCCAACAGAAAAAAAGAACCGCTAACATTTATTACGGTGACACTTATATAGAAAAGTTTAGTCACAAAAACAAAAGAATCCTATTTTCAGGTCTTTACCTTAACGACTCAGTATACCATCAAGATAAAAATTAGTAAACTCCTTAGAATTATGACAAAAAGTATTACCAACACGGTTAAATGTAAAGATGGTCGTCTCGTGTTCGTAAGTAAAAAGAGGTATAGAAAAGAGGTGACCAATAAAAAACAGAAAGACAATGATCGGTAAGATTGTCCATACTCCACTATAAAGTAACACCAAAAGTAAAATTAAAGGGTTACCAATCACTACAACTCACAGAAAAGTACATAGGCAACCTATGGACAATGTAGAAAAAACCTCTTTACAAATAAGTCGAGGAGACGGGTGAAAATTAGTCCGTTAAACAAAAAGACGGTAACTTAATACTCAAGACCTATAATCGGGGAATAGTCTATATATTAAACGATTGTAAAAGAGGGTAATTTAGCTAACTGAAAAAGAAAACACCTACCAAAGGAAACGACCCGTCTTCGCAAAATCAATCTAAGAGTAACCAATAAAACGAAAAAACGGAAACGAAAGTCACAATTTAGGTTTTATAGTAACGGTTCTGGGAAGAGTTTCTTGAATTATGGATACAAAAGAAAATCCTCAAAAATTCAAAACCCAGAATATAAGTCTAGAAATCAGGTAAAACTCAATAAAAACACACACTAAGTTAAAGTAATGAAACAAAAACGGACACCGATAGGTTAAAAGGGTTGTGGTAAATAACTCCTCTGATAGGAAAGACGTAATATATAAGAACTGAGAAAACAACATTTAATTAACTGGTATATACGCACCTAAACAAAGACAAGGTAATTAGATACACAGACAAAAACACGATCATGGTATGACAAAACTACTGATATTGAAACCTTGTATCAGACTTTAGTTCCCCAACTATGGAGATAGAAACAAAAAGAAAGAGTTTTAACAAAACCGATAAGTCTCAGAAAACACTAAGGTATGTTTAAAATCCTAATAACATAAACACACTTTTTTTTACGGTGACCTTAAAACTATTCCTAGTATAACTTAGACATCTAATAAAATCCACCATATTTGTAGAATTGTTATAATTAAGAAGGTTGGATACCCGTAGTTTATAGAAGTAAAAATATTTAAAAGATAACGGAAGTTAGGCATACTGGTAGGCTGTACTGTACATATGTGAATGTACAAATACATTCACTATCTATATAAATATCTATGTACGTATGTAACTTCACGTACAAATTTATTCAATGTAATTTCCCCATGTATTAGTTTATATTATCCTTTGATGACCCATTCTTCAAACATCCAGTGTTCTTATTTTTAATCGATAAACGTTGAAATGTCACTAACCGGGAGTCCCTATTTAATGTCCCTAACGTTATGATGTAAACTACCATACACTCTTTTCCTGTACTTTCATTATTTGTTACGGACTAGATGATAATCTTTAGAAGTATGCATCTCGGTAAATTTTTTCGCATTTCAACTGAACTAAACTGTTTTATCGATGGTCTTTTAGACTCATTTCTTTAAAAATGATAAAGTTCAAACGGAAAATAGTATACAGAATTGAAGAAAGGGGGATTAAAAGTATCAGGTTTAAACTGAGGAACCTAGGTCTTAAAGATTTACCAGTTCAAAGATTTATACGGTTTAAACACTGAGTTAACCTTTTTCCGAACGGTGGGTTGTCACAACACGGGGTCGATTTTTCATTCCACCTTTTTTACTTTCTTTTCCATTCGAACCTACTATAATAGAGTCTTTAAGGTCCAGTTAGTAAATATGAACTCCGATTACTCTGGTTTCGGTCCTTAAGAAGGAACAAATTTAATGGAAACGTCTCTCTTCTTCGTTGTCTGTTTAAGTCAATGACGTCTCCATGTTTGACGTAGGAAGAGGGATCGACCCGTTTAGTACGTTGACTCATCATACTCTTAAGATCGACAAAGAGTAGGAGTGATCGTGAACAATAGTTATTCCTCAAGAAAATTTTAAACCAAACGAAACAAAAAATAAAATTGATAAGATTATTACACATCATTATAGAGTATTACCACTAAATGTGAAAGGATTACTAATCATTACAACCAGTAGAAACGGGTACAGATAAACGGTAAGTAGGGGGAAGAAACGACTTTACAGACAGACCGATAATCGAGTTAAAAATTAACCGAATAAACAAAACAATAATCACTTAAAATTCTGAAAAAATATGTCAGACTATATTTAGTAAAAAGTTTATACATTGAACTTTTACAAAAAGGGTCAGTCACTGAAATCAGGTATTTATCACTGAAAGTGTCTTGTTGTCCGAATTTAAACTTAGTTCAGGATAATTATATAAACAAGAAAATATATAATGAAAAAATCAATCATAGACTGTTGAAAAACGTTTTGGATTTCTAGTGTGTTTAAAAGAGAACATAAAGGAAGACCTTCAAAATATCAAAACGAAAAAAATTTAATTCCATATACTGAATAAAATTCAATAAATGTAAAACGTCCATCTATAAGTCAACTAGGTTGTGGCAATAAACTTTTCTCATAAGAAAGAGGTAACTGACAGAAACGTAGAAACCCTTTTTAGTCGATTGATACAAAAAATCAGACAACGACTTATGAAATAAGATAAAACAACGAGACATTCAGACAAGAAAGTGGTCATACTGTGACACAACTATTGATATCGACCTTTTAGAACTTTAGCCCATCAAATTCAAGAAGTAACAAGAAGAAAAGTGTTAAAACAGTTAGGTTTAAGAAAATGAAAAGGTATATTTACAATTTTACTCGAATAGTTATACATGTTGTTTAATGAACCTAAAACCCCCTCTGACACAATTTAGTTATCTAGTAAAACTCCTCTTGACTGTAGAGGTGTTCTATCTTAAAAGATTATAGGATGGTCGGATAGGGAAGTAAATCAATCTAGAAGAATATAAAAAGTAATTACAAAACATTAAAAGTCGTATGTCTAATACGTGTATGAAACAATCTAAATTTTGATAAGAAAATACAATAGAATTTACTATAACGAAAATTAAAGTTTAAGATTAACAAGTAAAGACCATCCATCCTTATGACAACTGGAAACATATAACTAGAATATAGGACATTAGAACGATTTAAGCGAAAAATTAAAATCCTCGAAAACATGTAATAAGTCTTAATATTTGTGTCTTTTAATGAAGTCGACACTTATCTCTGTTAAAATAAATAAGTAAATATTAGACACACAGAAAAGAGAGAAAAAGAACGGAAGAACGTGACCCGTCCTAAAAGATATGTTATTACTTATCCTCATTACTCTCTTTTGTAGGAACAGGACACGGACTAGAATTTCCCCTTTGCAAGTTAGAGAAAAATTCATACTAAAATCAGTTTATAAAAATATCTACGGAATATAATTCTATTGTTTCAAAGGATCAAAAGACTCTCCGAAGTAAATAAAAAATATTCTAAAGAACAAGACTTCTGACTTAACAGACTTTAATTATGTTAATATATAATTAAACATATATATCATATCGAAAGAAAATCTTAAACGTACTATACTGAAAGAGGTAGAAAAATAAAAATTAAAAAGACAGAAATATAAATTTCACCTAAAGAACTTGTCACGTATTAACCAAGGACTAAAACATATGTTAGACTAAAAGATTCAGAAAATTGATTGTACAAATTTGGTAAGTATAAATTTCGTAATAACTACACTAACCAAATTTTTACGATAGTACGACCAAAAATTTAAACAAACAACAAAGAAAAAAGGAGAAAAAAAGGGAGAGAACTAAATTAACATATATAAAAAATAAGGTAAAATAGAAGAGGTACCTTAATAACAAGTGTGGACAAAATTCGTTAAAAATCTAAAAGTGAATTAGGTTTAGTTGGAAGTTTGTTATAATATGACGAATTACATCTCATATTTCTAAAATATTATGGTATAAGGGGTAAGGAGGTAGAGTAGAAAACATAATCACAACAGTACATAAAATGAAAATATACATCATACTTGTGTTGTACAACGACGATAAAAACAAAATATATCAATGTAAAACTCCTTATTTTTACCCTTTATTTCACTTTAAATAAAACGTATATAAGGTAAAAGTTATAAGAAGTAAAGAAACATCTCTAGATTTAAAGACTGAGTATCGTAAGTACGACGGACTGCTTGAAGGAAATTATAAAGAATAACTCATCCATACGACCGTTACTCGACGAGTTTAAACACAGAAATAGGAAATAAAATTTACTATAAAAGTGACCGTATATTAAGACTCAACCGTCTAAAATACAAAAGAAGGTCGTTACATTTTCATAAAAGAATAATAGAGAAATGAACGTACAAAGACTGGTATGGCATTCTATCCGAAAGAATCCCAAGAAGGTTAGAAGAGACACTTGGGGAGATACATAAACAACGGGGACTCTGAAGTGTGAGAGTACGATGGGATGTGAGTCAGAATCGTTAAATAAAAAATTTAAGTCGATGTAGAAGATTGATCGAATTTACCGTTGGGTTCCATAGAGAGGATCCATTTGTTTAAGAGTCTTTGAAGAAAGACACCTCTTTTGATACCTATGGTCACAGAGATTTAAAACTCAATCGACCAAAACGATGTTGGAGTGAAAAGACTACCTAAGTTATGTTCAGTAATTAAACGTCAAACAGGTCTAAAAAGTAACAAATGTGTGTAGTCTCCACAAGAAATGTCGAAAAATGTACGGGTTTACCCTGACATAAAAAATCCTATATTTCTTACCACGGAGTCTCTCACACACAAAAGGTCGAAGGTTAATAGTAACTGGACTCCTTGGGTTGAGACTTCGGATCTGTAACCCGTCGATAACTTGTTTGTCAACTACGGTGGGATCACCTGGAACTTCAAGGCAATTGGGACCTCTTCGAGTAACTCAATGTACAAAAACTGAAACCGGTTCTTTAAGTCCTGTAAAGACCTGTCCGAAGACCTCTTCGACGGAATCTTTGTTAGGAATTTTTCCATTTGGACTTTTTACACATAAGACTTCCAGGACTCTATATTTCCAAAAACATAAGTCACTCTTCTAATACTTGAAACAAAAAGTTGTAACGTTCAAGGTGGCAGAGTAATAGTCAATAGAAAGACGACAAAGAAGTGTAAATAATAGTAATAATAACAATAGTGGTGATATGTATAGAAGAAAGACGAATCGAATATGAGATCGTCCTCGAACTACCGTTGTGTAAACGTACGAAACATATTTCTTGGTATGTGGTTCCTTCTGGAGAATACGGTTTTATATAATAGAAAGTTTCATGTATAATCTCTTCTGATTGAGATACTTTACGAAGTTTTCGTGTAACTCTTCTAAAGAGAGGAATCCTACAAATTGGAGGAATGAGATTTTTATGTGTAGATGGTTCCTAGATACATTTTTCTAAAAAAAGGAAAATTAGTTCCGTATTTTACCCTTCCTTATGTGTAATTTCATAGTGTTCAAAAGTATACATAATTACGAGAAGTTATTTTAATTCGTTTATTCACGGTGGATTACCTCTTCTCCTAAAATTCTTAAAATTCCGTTAATCCTCTAATCCTATTAATACCTCAAAAGGTAATAAAGTAAGGTATAAGTAAATAGTTGGATTTTCATTTACTTGACTCTATATGATTCTGAACTGGTTAGAGGATCCACCTCCTAAGAACCTTTTGTTGACTTAAACAACAGGACGGAGTGGCACTGAGGTTTCTACACAAATAGGACCCACCGTGTCTACTATATGTCCACCCATTTGACCTAATAACTTTGGATACCACTTCCAAGAACGGTCTGGATCAGGATTTATAGGATATCCTCTAATATTACTTCCCGACTTTATACTTTCAACAATCCCTCTTTAGATTAAATCTTCCGTTTTATACTTATACTTATAAACAAATCAGTAGTTCAGCACAGGTTGAGAAAACTCTGGGGTACGTGTCAACAGACGGTCCGTGGAGACAGGTACCCTAAGGGGTCGTTCTTATGACCTCACCCAACAGTAAAGGAAGAGGTCCCCTAGAATGGTCGGATCCCTAGTTTGGGTGTAGAGAACACAACCGTCCGTCCGAGAGATGGTGACTCGGTGGTCCTGTACTTACGAACATGTACTTTATGAATAGTTTCGTTATCTATACTGTATATATATTTATATATATTTCTTAAAAAAGGAAAATTAGTTTCGTATTCTACCTTTCCTTATGTGTAATTTCATAGTGTTCAAAGGTATACGTAATTACGAGAAGTTATTTTAATTCGTTTAATCACAGTAGATTATTTCCCCTGTTGTCTCCTACTCTGCCGACTCAAACCTGTACTCAAACTCATCTGAGCTACCTGTACTCAAACTCATCTGAGGTCCTCTACCACTACCTGTCCCTCCGGACCGTACGACACTAAGTACCCCAGCGTTTCTCAGCCTGTACTGACTCGCTAACTTGACTTGACTTGACTTACCTTCTTCTAAAATTCTTAAAATTTCCGTTAATCCTCCTCTAATCCCATTAATACCTCAAAGGTAATAAAGTAAGATATAAGTGAATAGTTGATATGTATATATATATACTCAATTTTTAGAACATCAGTCATCGACGACCTCTTAAACCTTATCGTTTCTCTATTCAACATCGACTTCACTAGTCTCTTAGGAACGATCTGGTCGGTTCTGTAAGATCTGGAATTTTTATACTCCCAAACTATAATTATCAATATCTACTCTTATCTTCCGTGAAGTTTGGTAAATTTATTCCGTTTCTCCGTACTTATTCGTAAAGTACAAATATCGTGTGATTCTTCGATTTAAGTGAACTTTAAAAACTCTAATCCTCATTTACCAGTACGAGATAATTGTCGTTTTCTTCTATTTATATTGGGTACACAAACCTTATAAGAATCACTGAATTATAGGTTTCCGCATAAACAAATCGTGTCCTTATACCCCTAACATTGAGTTAAATTTTTTGTTTAGGGTGTATCCCTTGATATAAGTTATAGGACACTATTCAGTATCATCTTTTCTTACACTTTTTCACATATATATATATATATATATATATATACATATTAACTTAGTGAAACGACATATCGATTGTAATTGTGTTGTGACATTTAGTTAGTATGAAGTTATTTTATAAAAAAATTTCGTTTCGGGATAAGAGAATCACTCGGGGGTTTGATCTTGACCTCTACTTTACAGAAACGGTCCACATCAAATCTTCTCGTTCTGGTCTGTCATAAGACCCACCACGTACCCTCTCGTCTGGGTTCTACCTTTAGTCAATCATACTCTGGTCCATTATGGTCCACTACCCCGAAGACGAGACTTCTTCAAATATTAAATTTATCTTCTCACTTTTAAGAAATCTAATCTTCTGTGCAAAAAAATTTACATGTATAAGACGTTCCCAACGACACCGCATACCTCTTCCTCATCCCCTTCCTCCATCTACTTTTGAACAGATATTAGTAGGTCTCGAACTGTACTTACTCAAGTGAAAAGGAGAGGGAGTTCTATTAACTCCCTCTTACTACAAAGTAACCTATTTCGTTCGTCGATGCAAAAGTTCAAAACTCGTGAAACTCTTTATTTCTGGACCTACTGTTTCACCACATTTCATGGTCTATTGAACATCCCCTTCTAACTTCTTTTCCCGAATCGATTTGTCTTTACACCCGGCAACTATTACTGTCTTTATCGGTCCTAAACTGTTAGTCTTCAAGGTACCACTGTGACTTCTTTTGTAGTATCACCCAACATTTAGGACCACTTCCCTTCTTCCTCTCCCTTACCCAACCACTCTTTATTACCCACCCTGATTCGACAATTAAGTCTTTCGACTGAAAATTCACCAAACCTTAATTGTATATGTGTGACCCACGTACACACGATTCAGTGAAGTCAGTAGAGGCTGAGACACGTTGTGATACCTGGGTCCCTAGTTTCGGTGTAGAGAACACAGATTGAACGTTACCGTCCATCCAAGAAATAGTAATCGTGGTGGACCTTTCAGGGTCGTATATGTGTGATGATATATATTTTATCTATTAGTTGTTCCTGGATGACATATCGTGTCCCTTGAGATGGGTTATAAGACATATTGGATCTACCCCTTTCTTAGACGTTTTCTTACCTATATACATGCACACATTAACTTAGTGAAACGACATGTGGACTTTGATTATGTTACAACATTTAGGTTATCTTTAAAGATAAGGTTATATTTTATTTTTAAAAATCCATTTTTATTTTTATTTAGTTATCTGAGAACCTCAATTTATAGACATTAATAGAAACTCTCGTGATTGTGTGCTGCAACGTGCATAAAAGAAGTGGAAAGGACTTTCCAGGAAGAACTGCTGTCGTGGTAGTTGTAGCGTTGGTAACGGAGTAGTGCAATGCAACCGGGTGACTTTCGAGCTCATCTGCTTACCGTCTTTGTCGAACGAAATAAATTAGTTTGTGACCACTCATTCCTATTAAAGTTAAGTACCTGAGTCTCTTAACCTCAGTGTCCTGGAATCTTCAGTAAACAAGTGAACCCCATCTATCATATCTCAAATCTATACTCTAAGTTAATGACTGTAAAATAATAAGAGTCTTATATTCCTTTTACCTAATATGGTAGTTATTAATCAATAATAACGACACTTTGTTTTTGGTGTTTGTAATCAGTATATTTTGTTCTATGTAAATAATAGGGTGTCAAAGACACCCAGTCCTCAAGTACCGAATTAACCCAGAATACGAATCCCAGAGTGTTCCCAAGTTAGTTCTACGGCCGGTCCTGACCCAAGGTTAGTCTCCAAGTCGATTCCCTTCTACGACTGTCTATAGTAAAGGAACGTTAAGGTCCTGGTCCCCGAAGTCAAAGAGTGACCAACAGTTAGTCTCCGGTAGGAGTCGAGGAGGTACAACGAGTCAAAAAAGGTACCTGAAGGAGTTGTTATACTGAACAAAGTAGTCATTTCGTCTCTTCTCCTTCAGAGATCCGTTCTACATCCAATGTCGGAAGACATGACATGTGGATTAACACCTATAGGATAATGGAAATGGTATAAGAGGTATTGATCTTCGTTCAGTGTCCACCGTGGGTGTGAGTCCCCCTCTCCTAGTGTGTTCCTGTACTTCGGGTCCAGGACCTCGGTGGAATTCCCAGAATAGTGTCGTTCGAGTATTTCTAGTGATGCTTGTTTCGATCACCTCCACTACGTTAAGGTCGACTCGATAAAGTTTCGGACCTTCTACTACGACACTTTCACGACGTAAGTTATACGGTCGTTTAAACCTTTTAAGTCGACACCGGTGACCTGACCTTTTCCAGTCAAAAGTAAGGTTAGGGTTTCTTTCCGTTACAGTTTCTTACGAGTTTGATGGTGTGTTAACGTGAGTAGAGTGTGTGATCATCTCATTACGAGTTTTAAGAGGTTCGGTCCGAAGTCGTCATGCACTTGATACTTGAAGGTCTACAAGTTCGACCAAAATCTTTTCCGTCTCCTTGGTCTCTAGTTTAACGGTTGTAGGTGACCTAGTGACTTTTTCGTTCTCTCAAGGTCTTTTTGTAGATAAAGACGAAATAACTGATACGGTTTCGGAAACTGAAACACCTAGTGTTATTTGACACCTTTTAAGACTTTCTCTACTCTTATGGTCTGGTGGACTGGACGGAAAACTCTTTGCATATACGTCCAGTCCTTCGTTCTCAATTTTGAGCTGTACTTTGTTGTCTGACCAAGGTTTATCCTTTTCCTCATGCAGTTCCGACAGACAACAGTGGGACGAATAGATTGAAGATACGTCTCATGTAGTACTCTTTGCGACCTGACCTTCTTTGTGTTCGACCTTAGTTGTAACGGCCCTCTTTATAGTTAGTGGAGTCTATACGTCTGCTGTGGTGGGAATACCGTCTTTCACTTCTCCTTGATTTTTCGGAGAACTACTTTCACTTTCTCCTCTTACTTTTTCAACCGAATTTCGAGTTGTTACTCTTTTGTTTCTAGTACCGTAGACCAGGGTCGTGAAGTACCCTTGATCTACCCCTTTGTCACCTTTGTCACAGTCTGAAATAAAACCCCCCGAGGTTTTAGTGACGTCTACCACTGACGTCGGTACTTTAATTTTCTGCGAATGAGGAACCTTCCTTTCAATACTGGTTAGATCTGTCGTATAAGTTTTCGTCTCTGTAATGAAACGGTTGTTTCCAGGTAGATCAGTTTCGATACCAAAAAGGTCACCAGTACCTACACTCTCAACCTGACACTTCTTTCGACTCACGACTTCTTAACTACGAAAACCACACAACAACCTCTTCTGAGAACTTTCAGGGAATCTGACGTTCCTCTAGGTTGGTCAGGTAAGATTTCCTCTAGTCAGGACCCACAAGAAACCTTCCTTACTACGATTTCTACTTTGAGGTTATGAAACCGGTGGAGTACCCTTCTCAACTGAGTAACCTTTTCTGAGACTACGAACGTCCCTAACCCCCGTCCTCCTCTTCCCCGTTGTCTCCTACTCTACCGACCTACCGTAGTGGCTGAACTATCTGTACTCAAACTCACTTGAGGCCCTCAACCACTACCTGCTCCTCTGGACCGCACGACGTCAAGTACCCCAGCGTTTCTCAACGTGTGCTCTCTGACTTGACTTGACTTATGATAAGGAACTTCAGAGGCACCACGAGAAGGAAAGTACGTGTGAAGGAAAAATAAAATAAGATGGAGTTTAATAGGGTATTATTTTGTTTTTCGAGTGAATGAGATTAAAAAAGGGGTAGGTTACAGAAAGAAGATGAAGTCAAAAAATTTGAATTAATTAACACAAACCCAAGGAGATACAAGACCCAGAAGGGATCACAGAGTCTGTCATTTCTTAGACGGACTTTACGTCCTCCGTCTAGGAAACTAGGGACCCAGTCCTTCTAGGGGCCCTCTTCCTTTACGGTTGGGTAAGGTCACAAAAGGACCTCTTAAGGTACCTGTCTCCTCGGATCACCCGATGTCAGACTTTCACTTTTCTTTCACTTTCACTTCAACGAGTCAGTACAGACTGAGAAACGTTGGGGCACCTGACATCGGGTGGTCCGAGGAGGTACGTACCCTAAGAGGACCGTTCTTATGACCTCACCCAACGGTAAAGGAAGAGGTCCCCTAGAGGACTGGGTCCCTAGTTTGAGTCCAGAGGGCGTAACGTCCGTCTGTGAAATTGGAGACTCGGTGGTCCCCCAGTGTTTCTCAGTCTGTACGGACCCACTGTGAAGGGATATACATGATTATACTTTTCAATAGACACTGAATTATGTCCGTGATTCATCCTTTTCTGTTAAACAGAGTAGAAATAAAGTATCTCTGGAAAAAGTCCTTAGGTAGGAGAAGTTACCTGTGGAATATTAGACTAGCGACTTATTGTCTCTGGGAGGTCTCTTAATTGACGTATCTTTCATACTTGGACTTTATTTGGTCCCTCACCAACCCTATAATCCCAAATCCGTATCGGGGGTTTAGATCTCACTCCACCCTCTACGAGAAAATGTTTAGAGTCCGGACGTGTACACTACCGTTCTCCGTGTCACCTTTCCACTCCAGACGTCTGAAATCTAGACTGGGACGTGAACACCATAGAAACTAATTGTCACCAGTAGAGACTCTCCTCTCTCTCATATACCAAAAGAAGAAGAAGGGTCAGAATACAGAAACGGTGTACAAGACAATATTCGTCCAAAATGAGAAAATTAACTTCTTTCACTTAATATAAAGAAGAAATTTTCCTTCCTCTCCCTTCTGATATCTGGAGTAACTCCGTTTCTTGGAAAAAATATATAAACCTTTGTTAGTGATTTGAATTGTCGAAGGGTTGGGAAGTCTAAGGAACTTCGTAGAACGAAGGGGGATCTTACAGAGGAGACCCGTAAAATTAGGAGAAAGAAACCCAGGTAAGACCAATGGTGTGTCATCATCTGAGTAATATTGAGATGAGTATGGTTTTTTACTCAACCTTAATCCGACTCTACTTAGAACCCATAAAATTTCTCCACAATAAAGTTTCCTCGACAGTCCTGTATCTCTTACTTGAATAGTAATACCCCCTTTTCCCACCCCCGGTCCCCTCCCTATCTAACCCTCAAACCCTAACTGTACATGTGTGATGACTTAAATTTTATCTATTGGTTGTTCCTGGATGATGTGTCGTATCCTTTGAGTAAAGTTATAAGACATTATTGGAACTACCCTTTTATTAAACTTTTTCTTAACTACGAAGACACCCAAATTGAGTTAGTAAAACGACTTATGGACATTGATTGTATAGTAACGATTAGTTGATACGAGGTTATATTTTTTTTAAATTACTTTTTAATTCCGGACACTCTGTGACGGTTTTATATCTTTTATGTCACTTAGGAGTACATCAATAAAAATTGTATCGACACATAAAAGTTGAAACGCACTTTTTTAAACTATTACAGGAACAAAAGGAGGATCCTTCTTACCGACTTGACGGTCTCTTTGACCGAGATGGATCTCTCATAAAAATTACGAGGTCTATAAGTTTCCGTCAACGGACGTCTCCGGTTCTACAAGGAAGTTCACCTGTTCAGTACCTTCCTTTAGTACTCCTTCCAATTGGCCGACGGATTGCGAGAGGCTCGTCGATGAGTTGGTCCATCTTTTCTTTGTGTGTTTTTCTGAAGTGTCAGTAGGTTTCGTAAGTAGTGGACATTCTAAGATTATTATACACCATGTAAGTTGGGAAGTAGATCAGTCGTGACTACTGATCCTTGTAAACATCATGGAAACTGTGAGAACTATTCGTTACACTTGACTTGTGAACAATAAACTAATGATAGTTACATAATAGTAGTAATAGAAAGTCGAGTCAAGTACCAAAACTGTGTGTTCGTAGATGAAGAAAACGACACACATCGTAACCCCTTACAACGGAGTGTGTCATAGTGACTACGAAGGTAGAGTGTTAAATCCAATGTTTTGTATGTAAATGTAAGTCAACTGGGTAAGACAATTTCAAGAATGTCTGAAGATTGGTATGTTTAAAAGCGTGAAATTCATTAAGTAATGTTGGTGAATGTTTATTACGGTGATTACCATTAAGATTAGAGTCCCAACTTCACACAAAATAAATAAAAAATCAACCAAAAATACCTTATATCAACTAAAAATTACAACACAATCAAAGTCCATATGTCGTTTCACTTAGTCAATATGTATATGTATATAAGTGAGAAAAAATTCTAAGAAAAGGGTACATCCAGTAATATCTCATAACTCATCTCAGGGGTCCCAAAATGTTAATTTTACACAAAATCATTCAAGACACAGATCCCTACATCTTAGTTTTAGAAAACCCCACGTGTATAAGTCACTAACTTGAAAATACAAAAGATAGTTTGGGAGTCGAGTTACCGAACAAGACATTTACCGTCATGTACCAGGCAGGACCACTATTGGGGTCTCTCGAAGGAAGTCCGTCTTCGTCGACGACCCGACACGAGAGACGGGTTTCTGAGAATGTCTTTGTCTGGCCTTTTTGAGATACTCTACTATCATAACTTTTGGACTTTTGAAACCCCGAAGTTCACCGACGGGTATAAGGAACCAAGGATCAGGGGAAAGTCGGTGTTGACAATAGTGAGGTCAGGTACAAAGACGGTAGTGTAGAGGGAGAGATGGAGAATATTTCTGGGACACTAATATGACCCGGGTGGTGTACTAGGTACTATTAGAGGGGTAGGACGCTAGGATTACATTGGTGTGGACGGTCCACGGAAAAGGGTATTTTTGAATTGTTTAAGAGTTCAAGACCCCTAATTTTGTACCTATAGAGACTTTCTGGAAAATAGAACAGATCGTGGGGGGTGAGTTACACGTATAAGTTTGGAAAACGACGTTATCATAATTACACAGATTAACGTCTCACGACGGGGTCAGGGATGACCTGAAAACAACATATTGAAAACCTTAAATTTTTTTTCTGAAGTTTTTATGTAAATCAGGGTCCTTAAAGTCTATGTCTTCACACCTCTAATATATATATATATATATATACTGAAGGGACCACCGAGTCTACCATTTCTTAGGTGGACGTTACGTCCTCTGGACCCAAGCTAGGGACCTCTTCCCTCTAGGGGACCTCTTCCCTTACCGTTAGGTGGGGTCCTAAGAACGAACCTCTTAGGGTGTCTGTCTCCTCGGACCACCCGATGTCAGGTAGTTCAGTGTTTCTCAGTTTATACTGATTCGCTGAATATGACACTATATATGTATGTGTGTGTGTGTGTGTGTGTGTGTGTGTGTGTGTGTATATATATATATATATATATATATATATATTTAAAGTCTACTACTATTTCGACACTCCTTTTTAATTCATCCCATTACACCGTTTGCCTCTTCCGACACCGTGGGGTGAGGTCATGAGAACGGACCTTTTAGGGTACCTACCTCCTCAGACCATCCGACGTCAGGTACCCCAGTGATTCTCATCCTGTGCTGACTCACTGAAGTGAAGGTGAAAAGTGAAAGTACGTAACCTCTTCCTTTACCGTTGGGTGAAGTCACAAGAACGGACCTCTTAGGGTCCCTGTCCCCTCGGACCACCCGACGGCAGATACCCCCAGGGTGTCCCAGTCTGTACTGACTTCGTTGAATCGTCGTCGTCGTCGTTACACCGTTTTCTTATCGACCCCCGACGACACATACACACATACAACTTTCCTATAAAACTATTTCACTGATGAAAACTCATCTTTAGACGTTCTTACTTCTTTACTTTATACAAACACCGATATTCCCTCATAACGATTGTAGTCTCGTTTGTTTCCATCTCTGGGGTGTCATTTTGGTACGAATCACACATGAGGACAGTCGTTCCTTCGGTCCCGTCCCACCTCTCGTCACGTGTCATCTCCCGAATCCTCACTCTGGTCCCTCCATTCACGCGAACCCATCACCCAACCCCTAACCTAACCCAGTGACTAGTGTATCTCGGAACCTCTGGTACCTTTTCTGCCCTAAACTAAGAACTTGTCCATATCTTCAGTCCATCACACTATCCGTGGTTTTGTAGTTACAGTTCACTCTGTACTCAGAACGAAGAATTGCACCATGACGAATCACTACTTCTTTATCCTACGCTAACGGTGTTAAAGTCGTAGATTTATACCGTCTTCTTTATCTTTTGCACTCATTCCTTCACTGTTTCTTATACATCGCAAATCTCTTACTGAAACAAACCTCCCAGTTCTCCTCCGTCAACAAACCGAAATCAAAGACGTGGGGATTAGGAGGTGCAAGTTCCAGTCCTCCCCGCCGTCACTCCTCTATGGGGTGCAGGTTCCATTCTCTTTGGGTTCATTCTGCAATTCACAACGCTCTCCCGTAGTCTCCCGTCTGTGTGACTTTGGTATGAGTGTCTTTCGATCAGTTAGATTAGTATGCCTAGTGTCGGACCAGATTGAATTACTTTGATTCGGTACGGCAGACCCCAGTGGTTTCTGTCCACCCAGTACCACCTCTCCAGACTGTCTTACACTAGGTGACTTCTTCCCTTACCGTTTGGTGAAGTCATAAGAACGGAACTCTTGGGGTACTTGTCTTATTTTTCCGAATTTTACTATCCTATGACTTTCCCTTTGAGGGGTCCAACCATCCACGGGTCATACGATGACTTCTAGTCACCTCTTTATTGAGGTCTTTCTTACTTCCCTACTTCGGTTTCGTTTTTGTTATGGGTCAACACCTACACTGACCACTATCTTCGTTCCAGGCTACGACATTTCTGGTTATAACGTATCCTTGGACCTTACAATCCAGATACTTTAACCTGGATTAACCTTCACCAGTTTGTCCGCTACCGTTCTCACTTGTAGTTGTAGAATCCTTAGTCGCTTGATTTTACCTGACCTTACCCACTTAAATCGAGTCTATTGGTAATATAGATGATGACGTACGTTCTTAGGGAATCTTCTTTACCTCATCGGTAGTACCAGTTGCTTTCTCAGGCTTTACGTCATGAACCTACGTTAGAGTTTTTACTGTCTTACTAGAGACAAACAAAGGTTCCGTTTGGTAAGTTATAGTGTCATTAGGTTCAGATACGGGGTTGGTCATTACGACTTCTTCGTCTTCAACTTACCAAGATACTTCTGGATGTTCTGGATAATCTTGATTGTAGGTTTTTTCTGCAGGAAAAGTAATATCCCCTGACCTTACGTTTTCATCCTTCAGTTCTTTGTGGACCTCATTGTCCGTTTAAACCGGAACCTTACGCCTTATTTCGTCCCGTTTCCGATTATCTTAAAACGGTTCTCTTGCGTGACCAGTATCGTTTGTGGGAGAAGGTTGTTGTGTTCTCTTCTGAGATGTGTACCTGTAGTGGTCTACCAGTTGTGGTTTTAGTCTGACTAATATAAGAAACGTCGGTTTCTATCTCTTCGAGATATGTCAGTCGTCTTTGTTCTGGTCCTCGACTGACACCGAGTCTAGTACTTGAGGAATAACGGTTTAAGTCTGAATTTAACTTCTTTCATCCTTTTTGGTGATCTGGTAAGTCCATACTGGATTAATACTAATATGTCATCTTCACTTTTTATCTAAATTCCTTGATCTAGACTATCTATCTCACGGACTACTTGATACCTACCTTCAAGCACTGTAACATGTCCTCTGTCCATAGTTCTGGTAGGGGTACCTTTTCTTTACGTTTTTTCGTTTTACCGACAGACCCCTCCAGAATGTTTATCGACACTTTTCTTCTCTTCGTCTTTTGTTTCCTCTTTTCCTTTCTATATTTGTAGACTTACGTTTCAAGGTTTCTTATCGTTCCCCTCTATTCTTTCGGAAGGAGTCACTAGTTACGTTTCTTTATCGCCTTTTGTTGTATTACCCTTTCTGATCTCTGGAGAAGTTCTTTTAATCTCTATGGTTCCCTTTTAAAGTACTTTCTACCCGAGCTATTTCCTGTTTTTACCATACCTGGATTGTCTTCGTCTTCTATAATTTTTCTCTACCGTTCTTATGTGTCTTCTTGACATGTTTTTTCTAGAAGTTCTGGGTCTATTAGTGTTACCACACTAGTGAGTGGATCTCGGTCTGTAGGATCTTACACTTCAGTTTACCCGGAATCCTTCATAGTGATGTTTGTTTCGATCACCTCACT
Organism: Capra ibex; assembly: GCA_006410555.1. Classification (NCBI taxonomy): domain Eukaryota; kingdom Metazoa; phylum Chordata; class Mammalia; order Artiodactyla; family Bovidae; genus Capra; species Capra ibex. The sequence goes on along the minus strand of SJYO01040405.1, from coordinate 37,436,679 downwards.
ACCTTAAGGTCAACTCGATAAAGTTTCGGATTTTCTACTACGACACTTTCACAACGTGAGTTATACGGTCGTTTAAACCTTTTGAGTCGTCACCGGTGACCCGATCTTTTCCAGACAAATGTAAGGTTAGGGTTTCTTTCCGTTACGGTTTCTTGTGAGTTTGATAACGTGTTAACGTGAGTAGAGTGTGTGATCATTTCATTATGAGTTGTAAGAGGTTCGGTCCGAAGTCGTCATGCACTTGACACTTGAAGGTCTACAAGTTCGACCAAAATCTTTTCCGTCTCCTTGGTCTCTAGTTTAACGGTTGTAGGCGACATAATAACTTTTTCGTTCTCTCAAGGTCTTTCTGTAGACAAAGACGAAATAACTGATACGGTTTTGGTAACTGACACACCTAGTGTTATTTGACACCTTTTAAGACTTTCTCTACCCTTATGGTCTGGTGGACTGGTCGGAGAACTCTTTGAATATACGTCCAGGCCTTCGTTCTCAATCTTGGCCTGTACCTTGTCTGACCAAGGTTTATCCTTTTCCTCATGCAGTTCCGACATATAACAGTGGGATGAATAGATTGAAGATACGTCTCATGTAGTACTCTTTGCGACCTGACCTTCTTCGTGTTCGATCTTAGTTCTAACGACCCTCTTTATAGTTATCGGAGTCTATACGTCTACTGTGGTGGGAATACCGTCTTTCACTTTTCCTTGATTTTTCGGAGAACTCTTTTCACTTTCTCCTCTCACTTTTTCAACCGAATTTCGAGTTGTTACTCTTTTGCTTCTAGTACCGGAGACCAGGGTAGTGAAGTACCCTTTATCTACTCCTTTGTCACTTTTGTGACAGTCTGAAATAAAACAACCCGAGGTTTTAGTGACGTCTACCACTAACGTCGGTACTTTCATTTTCTGCGAATGAGGAACCTTCTTTTCAGTACTGGTTGGATCTATCGTATAAGTTTTCGTCTCTGATGAAACGGTTGTTTCCAGGCAGATCAGTTTCGATACCAAAACGGTCACCAGCACATACCTACACTCTCAACCTGACACTTCTTCCGACTCGTGGCTTCTTAACTACGAAAACTTCAAACAACAACCTCTTCTGAGAACTCTCAGGGAACCTGACGTTCCTCTAGGTTGGTCAGGTAAGATTTCCTCTAGTCAGGACCTACAAGAAGTTTTCTTTACTACGATTTCGACTTTGAGGTCATGAAACCGGTGGAGTACACTTCTCAACTGAGTAACCCTTTTTGAGACTCCGACTCTGCCTAACCACCGTCCTCCTCTTCCCCTGCTGTCTCCTACTCTACCGACCTACCGCAGTGACTGAGTTACCTGCACTCAGACTCACTTGAGGTCCTCAACCACTACCTGTCCCTCCGGACTGCACGATGCTAAGTACCACAGTGTTTCTCAACCTGTGCTGACTCTCTGACTTGACTTGACTTGACTGACTTAGGGGTTTTCACCTACTACGGTCTATTTTTCCAAAGTTTAATTTACGAAAAAGAAGTCACCGTCTATAATTTTAATTGTAGTAGTAATTCTCTATCTGACCCTCGAACCTCAACCATCTGCGTTTCATAATGTGAATCTTATCTATTTGTTGTTCCAGGATTACTTGTCGTATCCCTTGATATGAGTCATAAGACCCCATTCGGTATTACCTTTTCTTCAATTTCTTTCCTTACATATATACACATATTGACTCACTAAAACGATATGTTGTCTCTAATAGTGTTGTAACATTCAGTTGATATGAAGTTAAATTTTTATCTTATTCTATCTACGATTTTTTATGAATTGTAAGAATTAGTTGGAAGGGTTGAAAATTAAAAATCCGGTAAGAAAATGGTTTATTTTGGTTTCGAAAATTTTTTCAATTACAGTATAAATTTTAATATAAGAGATAAATAAAGTTATGCTGAAATGGTTATGGAAAAAAGATTACTTGTCCTGAAGACCTCTGAAAAGTTTTATTATTACGTAATGAACTGGTTTAAGTCTTCACAGATCTCCGTATAAATCTTAGTTTTTCTCAATAGAAAGGTTCCATTCAAATATTTCGATGGTTATTGTGAAAATCATCAACTCAAAGGTACTTAAACACTTCTATATGAAATTTTGTTTGATATTGGAGTTTTGTAGTCCCCTGGTTTTTCCCTTCGTCCTTTATATAAAGTATTATCGTTACATCGAGTAGAGAACTAACCCCTCACATTCACTTCCTATTTCTATGTCACAAACCAAATTCACCCATCCACGACCTTCCTGAGAACTAGTGTCGTGGCAAAGTGACGACCCACACATACACACGTGGACGTACACACGTACACAGGTGCCTACTTAGTCATTTTTCAATCTCTTGAAACAACGGACTCGACCAAAGAAGTCCGATTAACTACCGGATTCTCCCAGTGACATCTTTAGTAGATTTTCCAGTAAAGTGTTTAAGGTTTACGTTCAAAAATGAGTAGGTAAGTAAGATCTTTGTATGGTTTACAAAACGAGTCACAATTTCTATATTCTTCTTTTCCGGTCTAGGGACGAGAATACCTCGAGCACCAATCGTGCACCTGTCAGTACATTTATGTGGCAAGGCCACGCTAATATATGTTTGTCTGATACTGATGGACTACTAGTGTTCTCGAGGTCTGAAGTAAGGGACCCCGTGTAACATGGCGTTGTATCTGTCATAGTGTTTTACAAGTAGAAGACACCTAAAAAGGACAATCGACATCTTCTTTACCGACTACTCAAGACAGGTTCACTCGGTCACAATGTGTGAATGCGTCCAATAAACCAATTCTCCCGAACAAAGACCCATGGTGCGGTCCCATACACATACGTGCTCTGTAGGTTCTAGACCTTCTAAACTAACTCGAGTTGTCTAAGTCCGTTGTGTTCTTTTCTATCTCCTTATACAAACTCTACACGGAAAATAAAGTGAGAATTTAGTCACCGAGGGTCGAACCCAGAGGGGTCACATGTCTCTTTTAGACATGTGATGAAGACTATAAATTTCTTTGGACCTGTGTCTAAATGAACACTATTACGACTTGTGGTTTTCGTAGTCGAAAATAAAGAAGGAAAACAAATCTTAATGCAGTTGATCCAGACGTCACAAATAATCCAGTTCTCCGAGACACGTGGTAACTAAAGTGAAAGGTTCGGAATTGTTTGTGTCCAATACTTGGTATACTTGATCAAGCACCCCGGTGTTCAATCCAGGACCCCTGTGTTCTCCTTACGTCGTACCAAGGACGAGACAGTCCCAAGTATTAGTTTAGAACTGTCAACAGACAAAGTAAGCAACTTTTCCCTCTACTTAATAAGACATAGACCATCCTGACTATCTCACGTTGGGGTTTTGTAGAAATAAAGATTTCTGATGGAGACGTAAGGGATGTTCCCCGATCAAAGAAGGACGAGTCTTAGAATTCGTCTGGAGTACTTAAAAGACCGGTAAGAGTCTATTATTACGGTTTTTTTAGAGAACAACGGAATTGGGTGATTTGTTAGACATTAGTAGCTTTGAGACTTTAAGAAAGTTTCACTTTTGTAAAGGGAAGAGACCGGGTCCGGACAACGTTCCGACTTCGGAAATCACTACTATTCCTACATATTACCAGTTGGGAGGGAGGAAGGATAATCCAAAGACCCTAGAGGTCCAAACCCCGTCCCTTCCCTCCTCTCCGTCATGTCGTCCTCGTTAGGCTCAACCGACCATGGGTTGACCGGGGGACAGAGTGTACCCCGGAAGGTACTCGAGTACTCTAAGGAGGTCAGGACTCCCTAGAGAGTATCCGTCAAAGGAGGTATCCTCACTTCACAGAAGAGGTCGGTCTGGGAGTAGGGAGAGAGAGTAGGGAGTCGTAGGTCCATACGGGGAAGAGGTCAAAAAAAAAAAAAAAGGGTATCTTATAGAAGTACGGAAGTTTACCGGGACAACCCGTTCTAGATTCTTTTAGGGGACGATCGAGTGTAGTCGTGTCGGGTGTACACACATCAGTGTCTTAGTTTATTCAAAGGTCGTTGGTGCGTAAGTAAATAAGTTGTTTAATACATAACTTATAGTCCATATATACTCCATGTTCCGACCTAAGATCCCTTTTGTTTATTATATCGAAGTGAAATTCTCAAGTTTCGGTTCATTGTCTGTACACTGGTTTAGTTATAGTATCGTTCACGATCGTAAAAATGTTTAAAATACTTTTTAGAGATGGAAAATACATGGTCCGTGATTGAGGTCTGCGAACTCTACGTCGGTGTGATTAGAAATAGTATTAGTATAAATGTCTACACACCGAAGGGGTCTTTGGATTCTGGTTATCCAGGTCCTTTAGTCACCTACCCCTTCTCTACACCCGTTCCTTAAGTAGAAAGTACGGATATATTCCAAAACGAAGTTAAAGTTCAATGTAAAATTCATATAAGAAATTAGATCTAAAATGAAGAACAGTTTACTACTCGAGAACCTCTAAAACCGGGTCTGTGCTTTAGGGGTTCGACACGTCGGCGTGAATTCCTTTACGAAGCTGAGGTAAAGTTTCGAACTTAAACGAGAGGACGGAGGATGACTCCCTTTTTAAGGACCTTACCTACGTCTCGGTCTTTTCCAAATGTGATTACTATAAAATCGCTACGATAGTGGTCTCCCTCTTTCCCATTCCATAAGAACAATTATTAAGAAATACCCATTTGAAACAATGAGAAGGTCCCAACCTCTTACCTCTAAAATAAGTAGTCGTACGATTCGTAAGTGGTTCACGATGTACGGGACCAGAACCCGACCGAGTTGTTAAAGTTTTTATTGGTACTAATTTAAGAAAGGGAGTTTCTTAAGTTTCAGGTCGTCTCTGTATCAGTTTGTTAACTTTTCAGGGTATGATTTACATTATTGTCTCCGTGCACGAGACAAGAACCTTTGTCCCACCTTTCTTGACCTCGGTTCAGAATTGAGAGGTGTTCCTCGTTTCCTCATCGGATCTATTCTCGACCAAGATGACGGACCAGTGGACCTAAGGTGAGGGTTAGAAATTAGAGTCGATATTTTACTCCTAATCGTTATCAAGGGTTAATCACTCAACGACCCCTAAAAAGTCCACAAGGACATACATGTAATGAAATCTTATCGTGGTTCGCCCACGATACTTCCTAATCAACAGTGACAAACTGACGTCCCAGAGGATCCGAGAAAGACGTGTCACGGACCTTATGTCATCCGTAGTTGGTTCACTTACGTGATCGTCTGATATCCCTTGGTTCACTGTAGTGTATCCTCTTAGTGTGTGTTTGTCTGTGTGTGTGTGTGTCTCCGTCGGTTCTTTCTACCTCTCCTCTGTACCTTCCCTCTCGTAAGGTGTGTCTGTTCAGTGAGCCCCTTTACGGTTCCTAAAATTAGGTCAATCTTGTGTCATCATATAGATACCCTAGTCGTTCTTGGGCATCCGTAAAGTGAACATGATATGTCCGTGAGGTTACAAGTATCGTCGTGACAAATGTTATCGGTTCTGTACCTACGTTTGATTCACAGGTGGTTGTCTACCTATCTATTTCTACACTTATATATATATACACACACACTTATATATATATATATATATATATATATAACAACAACAACAAGTCAACGGTTCAGGTCAGGTTGAGAAACACTGGGGTAACTGACGTCGTGTAGTCCGGAGGGTCAAGGAGTGGTAGAGAATCTCAAACGGGTTCAAGTACAGGTAACGTAGTCATTACGGTAAGTCTCATTACCCAATAATGAGTAAGTATTTTTTCATATTTTGAAATGGTAAACGTTGTTATATGTACCTGGACCTCCCAAAATACGGTTCCCTTTATTTCTGTTTATAACATATAAAAGGGAATTATCCCCTAGATTTTTTATTATGTATGATCATTTATATTGTTTTGTCTTTGTAAGTGTCTATATCTTTTGTTTAATCAATGGTCACCCTTCTCAGTTCCTCCCATCCCATAATATCCCCATCCCCTAATTCTCCATGTGTGATGATCATGGTATATATTTTATTTATTTGTTGTTCCTTTATAACATGTCGTTCCTTTATAACATGTCCTGTCATATTGGTAATTTCATTATTGAAATTTACTTCATCTTAGATATTTTTATAACTTAGTAATACAACATGAGGACTTTGAATATCTTATATGGAGTTATTAAAAAAAAATGAACTGGATATAACTAAGAGACCGTTTTCTGAAACGAGTAGTGATCACGTCTTTTCTCTTCTTTCTGGATCCGGTCCTAAGTCCCTTCTGTCCTGTACATTTCGCTCCCATCTTCTGCACTCGTCTGAGACCTCGGGTCTATTGGTTCCGTCCGTGGGGTGAGGTCACGAGAACGGACCTTTTAGGGTACCTGTCTCCTCGGACCACCCGACGTCAGGTACCCCAGTCCTTCTCAGTCTGTGTTGACTCGCTGAAGTGAAAGTGAAAAGTGAAAGTACGTAACCTCTTCCTTTACCGTTGGGTGAGGTCACAAGAACGGACCTCTTAGGGTCCCTGTCCCCTCAGACCACCCGACGGTAGATACCCCAGTGTGTCTCAGCCTGTGCTGACTTCGTTGAATCGTTGTCGTCGTCGTCGTCGTCGTCGTTCAGTAACTTTCAGGTTCTTTATTTACACTTTTTCTGACTTTTCACAGTTAACCTCACTTGTTAAACCCTCTTGTGACCAGTGGAATCCCCGAAGGGTCCACCGAGTCACCATTTCTTAGGCGGACGGTTACGTCCTTAGCGTCCAAACTAGGAACCTAACCCTTCTATGGGACCTTATCCTTTATCGTTGGGTGAAGTCATAAGAACGGACCTTTTAAGGTACCTGTCTCTTCAGACCATCCGACGTCAGACGAACACAGGTTTCTCAGTCTGTGATGACTCGTGCGTGGGTGGACTAGTGGAATTATTGGACTGGTCCAAATCTCCTTACCAACCTCGGTTTTTAGTATACCGGCGTCCATCCGTTTCTTTCACCTCCTTAAGTAACTCGTGTGTATTTGAGGAGAAACCCGAAAGGACCATCTAGTCTGTCATTTTTTAGACGGACGTCACGTCCTCTGGTACAAGGTAGGGACCCAGTCCTTCTAGAGGACCTCCTCCCGTACCGTTCGGTGAGGTCATAAGAATGGACCTCTTAAGGTCTGTCTCCTCGGACCACCCGTCCTATGTTGACTCGTTTCTCAACCTGTGTTGACTCACTGTGTGTGTATGTGTGTGTGTGTGTGTGTGTGTGCCGAGGAGAAAGGTGTGTCGACTCAGTGTGTGTGTGTGTGTGTGTGTGTGTGTGTGTGTGTCAGTGTGTGTATGTGCCGAGGAGAAAGGTGTGTTGACTCAGTGTATGTGTGTGTGCCGAGGAGAAAGGTTCTCAACCGGGGTTTCCCTTCGGCACTTTATTGCGTGGTTCATCTCCACCCATCGCCTCTTCCGTTACCGTGGGGTGAGGTCATGAGAACGGACCTTTTAGGGTACCTGTCTCCTCGGACCATCCGACGTCCGGTACCCCAGTAATCCTCAGCCTGTACTGACTCACTGAAGTGAAAGTGAAAAGTGAAAGCACGTAACCTCTTCCTTTACCGTTGGGTGAGGTCAAAAGAACGGACCTCTTAGGGTCCCTACCCCCTCGGACCACCCGACGGCAGATACCCCAGTGTGTCTCAGTCTGTGCTGACTTCGCTGAATCGTCGTCGTCGTCTCCACCCATCCATGAAGGGATCTCCAAGGAATCGATTCTGAGGTACGACGGTTATGTCTCCCGGACTCAAACTAGGGACCAACGGACCTTTTAGGGTACCTGTCTCCTCGGACCACCCGACGTCAGGTACCCTAGCGATTCTCAGCCTGTGCTGACTCGCTGAAGTGAAAGTGAGAAGTGAAAGTACGTAACCTCTTCCTTTACCGTTGGGTGAGGTCACAAGAACGGACCTCTTAGGGTCCCTGCCCCCTCGGACCACCCGACGGCAGATACCCCAGCGTGTCTCAACCTGTGTTGACTTCGCTGAATCGTCGTCGTCGTCGTCGTCGTCCCTTGATCTAGGGTGCACGGTGTTGATTTTTAAGACGTACTCCGTATCGGTTTGTTAAAAAAAAAAAAAATTCATCTTCACCCATTTCACTCTCACCTTATAGATATCTTTCAAAGTCACAGACACCGGTGCGACGGCACAAATGGCTCGAGTCCTAAGACAATCCCTACATACCTCCTACAACAGTGGAGAGACTAATGGAGGGTCCACTCGGACCCCTTTCCGGATTTCCGGGCTCCGTTGCACCTCCTCACCGACCCGTTTCACCTCCTTCGGTACAAGTGCAGAGACGCGGCGGACACGTTTCGGCGGTAGCGCCTGATAGACCCCTTTGTCTCTTGTCACACCCACCAGCGTCCGGTGGGAAGAGTCCATTGAATCCGAGGAAATTTAGAGACGGAGACGTAGAATGAGCCGACTCTCCTTCGGGTGTGACTTCCTCCCACAAAGGGGCGTCCACTAGGACTGGCAAAGAGTCTAGTACACCACGGCGCTAAACTGCCTCACAAACCTTTTTCTTCTCCCCTTAGTGAATCTCCGGGACCTTCTAAAACTTTTTCACTTGAAACTCCACTCTAATACCCGTCCAGTTATAGTCTGCATAGCGAGCCGTATCAGGGTCACCGAGAATACCCGCACCAACTATGTTTAAGTGATGAAGCCTTTAACATTCCGAGAACATTCCTATTTTGTCACTGTCCAATGATTTTTGAACGACGTAGAAAGATTATAACTGCTCTCTTCAGTATTTGTAATGAATTGATTTACTAATCGGAGGCAAAACATTTAGTATCTTTAGTACTTCACAGTTATGCAGTAATACAGTGTATTTGTTTTTACAAAGACTTTCGGACATGAGACATAAAATTAGTCCCTAGTGTCTTACTTAACATTTTCCGAGATAAAGCTGATACATACTTTATTTATATATAATTGGTTATTCTGACTTATCAAAAATTGACAATTTTTTTTAACATTCCGAGACTCTACTGTAGGTTTCTAAACCTCACGAGTGTCTTTGATAGAGACCAGTTCAAAAGAGTCGTTATGAGGGAACTACAAACGTATCATCAATACATACACCAGTCAATGAATCAGTACAGACTGAGGAATACTTGGGTACCTGACGTCGAGCGGTCCGAGGAGACAGGTACCCCTAAAAGGTCCGTTCTTACGGTCTCACCCAACGGTACGGGATGAGGTCCGCTAGAAGGGTTTGGTCCCTAGTTTGTGTCCAGAGGGCGTAACGGTATAAATATACTTATGAAAATTTTTATCTTCCTTTTTTTTTGTTAAGTTTTCCTTTTACAGTCTTAATAGTCCCAAACGGTACAAATTCCTCTTTACCATATGACCTAGGACTACAGAGAGGGTCTTCAACTATACTAGGTCCTTTTGGTGTCCTAAACACGGTAAAGACAAGAATTCGGGTTGTGTACGAAAATATGACAAAATATCTTGGGAGTACTAGTTATTTCGGTATTCTAACTTACTTAATGGTGAGGTCATAAGAACGGACCTCTTAGGGTACCTACCTCTTCGGATCATCCAATGTCAGGTGCCCCAACGTTTCTCAGCCTGTGTTGGGTCGCTGAAGTGGAGTGGAGTGGTACTATGAACGTATTTGATAGAACTAAAGACGGGAGAAAGGTTCCTCAATATTAATATCTTTATTGAAGGGAGCCCATTAGTACATGATTGTAATATTTGCTTAAAAAAAAATTTTTTTCGGGATTTTATAAAAATTTTTTTTCTTTCTAACTTACTTAATTTATGGTAAGATGTGTTTCAAAACTCGATAGGAATCTTTTACGTCGAATGTCACCCGGGTCTAGAAGTTAAGGTTTAAGTCAAGATGAAGGTTCGTTACAACGTCAACATTTCTGCGTGGGAATCCCCTCATAAGACCACCAGGTCACCAATCCTGAGACGAGAACATGACGTCCCCCGTGCCGAAACTAAGGACCAACCCTTTGACTCTAGGACGTAAGAAGTCCCGTACCGGTTTTATTCTAAAAAATCTTTTAGTGTGAATCTTTTTCGTCCTTTGCCGAAGGAACTTCATTTTCTTTTGAGAGAATACTCTAAGAGTTATCTTAAAGTGGAGTCTCTCGAGGTCTCTCTTCTGAGTGATTCCGTTCAGGGTGACTAGAGAAATGTCTCCAACTAGTCCTAGTCGGACTCACTTTTAAGTCGGCCAGTTCCAAAAGTCTCAATGACGGGAAGAAACTTTTTCTAAATTACTGAATTGCACTTACGAAAACCAATTAGTCGGTAACCGAACCAATTCTACGGACTCAAAAGACTTATAGGTTTTTATTTTCTTGGATCGGGTTATTTACTCTTCGTGATGGAATTAGTGTAAATTAAAAACTCCTCCTGTCAGAAGAGACCTCTGTAGTAGTGTCCTACCAATTCTCGAAAGGAGTTCCGTTTACAGATGGATTCAGAGTAAAAACGGTGAAACAACTGACACTGACGGTGGTCAAAATGAATGGGAGGGACTGGAAGTCAAAGGAGGGTGCACTTTGTCGCCATTTAGATCATACATGAAGTGTCTTCAGAATAACCTTAATTTATTCAATTTGACAACAGTATAAACCAGTGTCTTAATGTCTAAAAATACTTTAAACCTTATCTGTAAACAGTTTTGACAGATTAAAAATTTTATAATTATTTAAATAGTAGAAATATAATAAAATACAATATAAAAGAACCGTCACGGTGTACCGTGTACCCTAGAATCAAGGGGTTGGTCCCTAACTTGGACGTGGGGAACGTAACCTTAGTGTCTTACAATTTGTGACCTGGAAGTCCCTTCAGGATTTTGATAGATTAAAATATCTCTGAATCAAAATATCTATTAAGACCGTTTATAGATAAGGTTTGGATTATCATTTTTCTATATGTACATTTGACTCAAAAATTTTAATTACAAGTGTAAAAAAAAGAAAACATCTCTAATTTACGGGACCGACGTTATCAGGCTCCGTGAGAAGGATTTAATGTGTCTTTGTAGTATTGACGGAATTAATGATAACTACATGTACGTTCTCTGTATCAGTGACTTGAACAAGTTCGGTTCCATTGACAAAGTAAGTTTATTTTAGTATACAAAGAAAGATTTCACTTACATAGATGGTTCACATAGTAACAGCAGTGAATACATCCACGTCCATCAACTGAGGAAACTGACCGTCTCTGTCGACGCGATAATGACCCTACATCTGGACCTGTTAACACACCGTTCCTACCGTGAGAGAGTCATGTGGATACCGATACTCATAAATCCACGTACGGGTTCTAATCAATAATGAGGAGAGTGCCATTCAATGACTGCCAATCCAAGTACTGACGACAAAAAGGGGTAGTATTATCAAGACTTTGTAAAGATTCTAATTTGGAACTTTCTTAAACGACACTTATGTAGAAGTATAGTGTCTCTAAATAAATGAGATAAACTAGTACACGGACTTAAAAAATCATACAAAGTCAACGAGATCTTATAAAGTGCTCACTTCATTCAGTCTTTCTCTTTTTGCTTATAATGTATAATTACTTATATATATCATAGATCTTCTTTTACCATGGTTCCTTGGGTGAACGTCCCGTCCTTATCTCTTCGTCTACATCTCTTACCTGAACACGTGCGTCCCTCCCTTCTTTCCCACCCTACTTAATTCTTTCATCGTAACTGTATGTAAAATGACTCACATTTTGTCTATCGATCACCCTTCGACGATATATCGTGTCCCTTGAGTTGAACAACGAGACACTACTAGATCTACCCCTCCCCACCCTACTCTTCCACCCACTCTCCCTCCTAGTTCTTCCTCCTCTATATATATATATATATATCAATACTCATTAAGTGTAACAACATGTCGTCTTTGGTTGTGCTGTAACATTTCGTTAATAGGAGGTGAATTTTTACATAAATTTTTTATTTATTGTTGGGAGGACGATATCTTTGATGAATGTTTAAACACTGGTCACAGTCAAGGGAAGTTATTACTGTTAAATAGGTAAAGAAGTCCTAGCGACGATGGAAACGGAGTACCCCCGAAACGTCGACCTGGACCCTCCACGTGGTCGGCCAGGACGACCTTGACCCTTTTGCCTCTGGTGGTTTCTGGAGCGTTTTCGGGAACGGTAGGTCACACACCAGAAATTGACGAGACTACCGAACCTGATGTTCCATGTCAGAACCGCATACTTACGATTGTAATTCACGAAGTACACCGAAAGAGACAAACGTCACACTCTGTCGTTTTCCTCTTTTTCCCCACTACCGTTGACCCCTTTTGATCACCCCGGTCCTTACTAATTTCACCTTATTTATCTTGTTCCCTCTGATCAGTTGTTTTCCGTTAGACTCATCCGGTCCATCCTTAGTTCCGGTCCTAAACAGTTTAACACCATTTTTACTCCATATTTTGTCTTATCGTCCCTCTAGATCCTTGTTCCTTATTCGAATGTCCTTCTCTTCTCATCCCGGAAGAGACCACCAGGTCCCCGATTCCGAGACATGAGGGTTACGTTCCCCGGGACCTAAACTAGGGACCAGTCCCTTGATCTGGGGTGTACGGTGTTGATTCTAGACCACATCGGTTTATTTATTTATAATTGTCTCTCTACTCGATAAGTCTCAACATATAATTTTTACTTTACGTATCCTTTACTCTTAAGTCCCTTTCTAAAAAAGTAACTCATCAAGAGTTTGAAAAACTAGTGTCCTGGAAAAATGTGAGAATTTTTAATAACTCTGGAGGTTTCTGAAAAACAAATATCCATACTCAATATGGACAACTATAAAAGGTACAATATTCAATTTTAACTACGTAGAATTTATAAATGGACAAATTTTTATTGATATTAGTTAATAATGTACAATCGTATTTGTGTATAAAACTCTTTTTATTGGTAAAAAGTTTTGTTTTTGAATCACTCTTCTCACTGTGATAAAATATATAAAAATTTAGAGAACAAACCATATTACCTTATACCGGTCTAAGGTATACCCCCTTATAGACGAAGACGTAGTTTAGAAAACTCTATACGATAAAACTAACTTCATAAACTTCTCTTTAGATCAGAATGTGCCTATATGTGTGATTTTCTCTCCTTATCCGATTATCGAAGAAGTCTATTAACGACTATAAGAAGAAACCTTGATACGGTTTTGAACTGTTCACCGTCAAAGAATTTCTAATGAACACTACACCTTTGACTTTGTTGTATGACTCTTTTTGACTTTGTAAAAGTATAAGACAAGAGAGGACTCTCTTACTCTGACTTTTCTGTTTATGTAAAATCGTAATATTACTCAGGAAACTGGAGTGTCTGTGGGATTTTCTTTGAGACCCTGAACGTCCCCAGGGGTCTACTGTGAAATCTTTGGTGACAAAATCGTAGTCAAATCAAGTCAAGTCAGCGAGTCAGCACAGGCTAAGAAACGTTGGGGTACTTAGTGTCGTGTCCTCCGGTCCGGAGGGACAGGTAGTGGTTGAGGGTCTTAAGTGGGTTTGAGCACACGTAACTCAACCACTATGGTAGGTCGGTAGAGTAGGAGACAGTAGGGGAAGAGGAGGACGGGGGTTAGGGAGGGTCGTAGTCCTAGAAAAGGTTACTCAGTCGAGAAGTGTACTCCACCGGTTTCATAACCTCAAAGTCGAAGTTGTAATCAGGAAGGTTACTTGTGGGTCCTGACTAAAGGAAATTCTACCTGACCAACCTAGAGGAACGACAGGTTCCCTGAGAGTTCTCAGAAGAGGTCGTGGTGTCAAGTTTTCGTAGTTAAGAAGTCACGAGTCGAAAGAAATATCAGGGTTGAGAGTTTAGGTATGTACTGGTGACCTTTTTGGTATCGGAACTGATCTGTCTGGAAACAACCGTTTCATTACAGAGACGAAAACTTATACGACAGATCCAACCAGTATTGAAAGGAAGGTTCCTCATTCGCAGAGAATTAAAGTACCGACGTTAGTGATAGAAGTCACTAAAACCTCGGGTTGTTTTATTTCAGTCGGTGACAAAGGTGACAAAGGGGTAGATAAACGGTACTTTACTATCCTGGTCTACGGTACTAGAATCAAAAGACTTACGACTCGAAATTCGGTTGAAAAAGCGAGAGGAGAAAATGAAAGTAGTTCTCCGAGAAATCAAGGAGAAGTGAAAGACGGTATTCCCACCACAGTAGACGTATAGACTCCGATAACTATAAAGAGGGCCGTTAGAACTAAGGTCGAACACGAAGAAGGTCGGGTCACAAAGAGTACTACATGAGACGTAGTCAACTCAAGTCAAGTCAGCGAGTCAGCACAGGCTGAGAAACGCTGGGGTACTTAGCGTCGTGTGGTCCGGAGGGACAGGTAGTGGTTGAGGGTCTCCAGTGAGTCTGAGTGCAGGTAACTCAGGCACTACGGTAGGTCGGTAGAGTAGGAGACAGTAGGGGAAGAGGAGGACGGGGGTTAGGTAGGGTCGTAGTCTCAGAAAAGATTACTCAGTTGAGAAGTGTACTCCACCGGTTTCATGACCTCAAAGTCGAAATCGTAGTAAGGAATGTTTCTTTAGGGTCCTGACTAGAGGAAATCCTGACCAACCTAGAGGAACGTCAGGTTCCCTGAGAGTTCTCAGAAGAGGTTGTTGTGTCAAGTTTTCGTAGTTAAGGAGCCACGAATCGGAAGAAGTGTCAGGTTGAGAGTGTAGGTATGTACTGGTGACCTTTTTGGTATCGGAACTGATCTGCCTGGAAACAACCGTTTCATTACAGAGACGAAAAGTTGTACGATAGATGTATAGATATGAGACGTATCTTCAATTTATTCGTCCCACTGTTATATGTCGGAACTGCATGAGGAAAAGGATAAACCTTGGTCAGACAACAAGGTACAGGTCAAGATTGACAACGAAGGACTGGACGTATGTCCAAAGAGTCCTCCGTCCAGTCTACCGGACCATACGGGTATCATACAATTACAGATTAAATCTCTCAACACATAGAGGACTTTCTACACCTCGTCTCTAGGAGTTGGAAACCCGGTACCTGACCATGGAGGACAGTATGGTCGTCACCGTAATCTAATCTTTAATTCATGTTATTTACATTACACAAACTTAACAGGACTTTGGTAGGGGGGACGGGTCAGACACCTTTTTAACAGAAGAAGATTTAGGTAGAGAACACGGTTTTTCTAACCCCTGGTGACCACATCTCCTGGAAGTCTTTTTCTGTTTCCAGTAAGGACCGTTGAAGGGTTGAAGGGTCAACCTGTACCCCCTCCTCTTTCTGAAGAGTCACACTTCCTCTGTGACACGGTGGAGGTGGAGCAGGTAGGGTTATCCCGTCCACCTACACCTACGGAGAAGGTCCTCGTCTTTGTTCTCTTCCTGTTTGGTCGACAGTCAAGGGTGTCTTCATCGACTGTTGTCTTCGTCAATGACTGTAATCTGTAATCAGGAAAACACCTGAAAATCCTCCATATGTACTTCCCTTTCTCTGGAGGGTCACACGGGGTTTATATAATCGTAACTTAAGACTTTGATCCCCTTGGACATACAGTACGATTTTGCCGGATCCCTTATTTTAATTCAGGGAAAAATTTTATTATTTTAATTCACTAAGATTCTCTCTCGACACCCTTGGGTGGAAATAACTTTTTACAGAAAAGAGGGAAGAACCTCAGGATGAAGAGTACGAGTGAAGTCGTCCATCATTGAAGTCCACCAGTTGTCTCCACCATGTCTGACGAATTGTAGTGAGACTACCTCTGTGCAAAGTAAAAGAATAAAAACAAAGGACAACCGGTAGTCAGGAACATATGGTAACTTTCGAGAAGGTACTCGTCCAACACTGACCTACTGGTTGTAGTAACACTCGAAAGACAGGAGACAGGGGACCAACCCCTAAATTCTAGGATGTTCGACGAGTCGGTTTTTTCTTACGGTCGAACCAGAAATTGACAAGGTAACCAGTCAGGTAGATAAAGTAAAAACATTAGATCCGACATAATATTAATGTAAGGTTCCTAACAAAGAATAGAGACCGAGAAAAAAATTCTCGTAGAACAAAATATGATATCATTACATTACAGGAGATTTTAGAGAGACTCTTAAGGTAAACTTAAAAATTTAAAAAAGAAAACAGGGGGTTTAATGGAGGTAAAAGAAGTCTCAACGAATAAAACAAATAAAAAGAAGAGAGAAAGAACTACAACTAATAAGAATTTACAGACAACTAGAAATGAAGAATCAAGTATTCGTACCTACCCCCTGACTCAACTAGTAAATCTTATTGAACAAAGTGGGGACGAAAGTTACTTTCTCGAGGACACTAGAGACACTCTCACATTCTATAAACCGACCGGTCGAAGGGGTATCTTCCACACCCGTACCCGTCGGTCCTTCGGTCTTTGGAAAATATTTATGGTTTTATTGTTCCTAAAAAAAGATGTCATCATCTTAAGTCACCCAAAGTGAGTACCTACCTCGGCAGACAGGAAAACTGAGAGTCAACTCATTACACCTCCAGACTTCAATAGACAGAAAAGAGACAAACAACAGAGGGTTCGGATTACAGAAGAGGGCCATAGAGGACTACAGAGGGTTTCTGTCTAGAGGGGGAAATAGTTGTTCCGTCAGGAACCTATAATAAGACCTCCCTTTTAAGTCGTTACGGTCGGAGTTCTCGGGACAAATGAGATGTACCTTACTCCTCTCTCTTCGTGTCTCTTTCCGTCCCGGGTGTTTGGACTAGTGATGTTCATGAGTGGAAACTGATTAAAGGTTCCTAACGGGACCCTGGAACAGACGAAAGGAACGTACATAACGACTACCCAAGTCTCAAAGAACCTCTGGAAGGACTTCCCATCAAGAAGGAAGGCATACCGAACCCGACTTAAGACGTGAAGAGTCGACTCATTAGCCATAAATACTTGAAAGGTAGAAGGGCTATAAAAAAGTTTTGAACGAAAGACGATGACCAAAAGGAAAGGTAATACAAAAATAGTCCATCCACGTCCATGTTTACGTCTGTGTCTTTACCTCTCTCAAGACACAAAGTATGTAGCAGTAAAGTCTCTTTCCCCATAATAGGGACACACGAGTTAACTGGTGGAACTTTGTTTTTTGGTAATCGAGATAAAAGTTTCTCTATACTACCATACCATACTACGTTAAAACATGATTACGAATTGGGTTTTAAGTTTAGAGATTTCCTTGAAAGGAGTCATCTATCGGTGTCTATACATAAGTAAGAGGACTTGGTGATCCTAAGACGACATCTTCTTTGATTGGTGGTAATGTAATGGGACACATACCCGAAGGGTGCACCGTGATCATCATTTCTTCGACGGATGGTTGTGTCTTCTACATCCTTTACACCCAAGTTAGGGACCTAGTCCTTCTACGAGACCTCCTCCTAGAAGGTGTCGTTAGGTGACGTCATAGGAACGGACCTCTTAGGGTACCTGTCTCCTCGGCCCACCCGATGTCAGGTATCCCAGCGTCTCTCAGTCTGTGCTGACTTCGTTGAATCGTACGAGTTCACTGACAGGAAGACGAGTCAACAAGGACGTACAACGGACGGTACATATCATGGACCATTTCTACTGCTTTCAGAGGTAGCCGTTTCAAAAGTTCCAAGAGAATTCATTAATTGACACAGATAAGATACACAGACCTCTTCCGTTACCGTGGGGTGAGGTCATGAGAACGGACCTTTTCGGGTACCTGCCTCCTTGGACCTTCCAGCGACTCCCAACCTGTGCTGACTCGTTGAAGTGAAAGTGAAAAGTGAAAGTACGTAACCTCTTCCTTTACCGTTGGGTGAGGTCACAAGAACGGACCTCTTAGGGTCTCTGCCCCCTCGGACCACCCGACGACAGATACCCCAGCGTGTCTCAGTCTCTACTGACTTCGCTGAATCGTTGTCGTCGTCGTAAGATACACAGTCAAAGAAACTCTTTGACATAAATGCATTCACTTACTCCTAATACTTTTTCATCCAGTCTAACAGTAAAATAGATTTTTATTTTTCAAAGTTTAGTAAATCTCTCGTCGTTTTTCTATAAAGGAGGTTCTTTTTCCTCAGAAGAGACGGTACCGGGTCCTCAGTGTGTTTGGATAACGAACAAACGTCTATGGTGGAGAATAGAAAAATTATGGAGTCGAGTCTTAAATTGAAACCCTCCTCAAGTCGAGATGTCATGTCTCGACTCACCGTAAGAAAACTAAAGTCTACTACCCCGCGAAGAAGTCACCAGACCGTGTCAGTCCTCGGACCACGACGAAACTACTTAAATTAGCCTAACTGTATCTTCAAAACAGGCAGTAACGAGTCGTCGAGTAATGGTAGTCCTTACGGTTTCGACGTTTCCATTCTCCGACCCGTACCTATAGTACAAACATCAGGTATCTATAGTACAAAGAATTCAAACATCATAAGAACCGAACTTTTATAGTACCTGTCTTCTCGGACCACCCGATGTCAGGTATCTCAGCGTTTCCTCAGTCTGCGTTGAATCGTTGATTTCTTGTTCTTCTTCAAGTATTGCTTGAATGTAGTACAACGTAAAATCCCTCCTGTCACGACTGAAGTCGGATAGATCAGGTACAAAGGTTACAGTAGCCACTCATGACGTCGTCACCTTGATTCAACCCACTTAATTAAGGAGTAGGTCCGTTGTGTTATTTGTTGAGATACCGTCTGTGACACGACCCCGGATCCCTATATCTCAACCACTCTGAGTAAGACACGGGAGCACCTTGGGAGAATAAGAAACGAGGGAGTTGCGTGTGTGTACGTACGAACATGAGGGAACAAGACAGGAGGTGGAGAATAAAAAGAGAATAAAAAGAACAAGAACGGAAACTGTAACTAAAGAGACAAGACAAAGAGATTAAGACGGAGAAGACCCGAGATGACGGAAGAAGTGTCGGGGATCAGAGTCGGACAACGACCATTTTTTTTTTTTACTCTCTCCCAGGATCCAGGTCTTCAGTGACCTGACCTTTTCGGTTCCTCACATCCCTGTCTACTTCTATAATCCCACCGAAGTCATAAATTTTAAACAAAACCGGGGAAACTCGTACAAGGACCTCTTCCGAAAATACGACTCTTCCACTACCGTCACTTCCCATCCTGGTTCGGGGGGTGGTAAGACAACACAACTGGAACGTTTTAATACCAGGACTCCCGTGGTTTTCCGTCCGCCATAAGTCGTCCATGTTTGGTCTTGTTGGAACACTCAACAAATTAAAAAAATTAATAAAATAAAAACAATAATAAATAAGAAAATAAAATAATACTGACCCGGTTCTTCCTCCTTTGTGGTCCCCGTTCCGTCCCCGTTCCTCCGTTTGTCGTCCTTTATGAATCGGGTCTTCTCTCCCTCTCACTCATCCTGTTTTAGTCCTCCTTTTGTAAGGGTTGTTATCCTAAGTCATCAAAAACGAACTTACGTGCAGTATGTTCAAAACATGAGTTCGTCATTAATACCCCTTCTCAAATGTTTATATACCTCTTCACAATTGAATATAGAAGAGAAAGAAAAGTTGTCGAGAGATCTAAGTACAAACTCCCCGCTCTTTATTTCAACCAATACTGAACACGTCGGAAGTAGTGTTACTTAGGACCTATACGTCCGTCTTGACTCAACGGTCTATTAAACTTTCGGGACAAATCTGGGAAACGTTACTACCAAGGTTTAATACGGAACTAACGTCTCCACTCGAAGTGTGATATTTCGTCGTTTTCAAATTCGAACAAAGAAAATAAATCATAAACTAAAGATAGTATCATCTTTCAAAGGTAATACTTACATGAGACCGGTTCCAATATGTCATAACAAAAGAGAATTCACACATCTATACTAACAATGGTGAATTCTTACAACACACACACACATTGACGATATAGGGGTTTCAGGTCAAACGGTAGACCTTATAACATTCGGGACTTTTGACCTTATTTATTTACTTCAATTAATTGGTAAAGTAACCTTAAATAGTCAAACAGAGACTAATAGGATTTTTGTGATATAATAAGAGTGAAGAGAACGATGTAATAAAAAAAATTAATCTCAGTTCCCCACAACTCATCTTTGTTATGGTTAGTGATTGTTACTTTCTGTCACTAAACAAAGATCAAACATAGTTATATCATTTTTTTTTTTCGGTAGTAATTATTCAATTAATACAAACATAAACAAAGAAGAGATAGATCCTTGGAAAGATAAATTTGACAAAAAACAAACAAACAAAGAAGTATGATCGATTATTGGTCACATAAATTTAGAATATACATAAAAAGAACTCTGAAAAATGACTCCATATTAAATGTATGTCATTTCACGTGTCTAGTATTCCCATGTTGACTTACTTAGGAATGTATACATAAGTGGACACACTAGTGGTTCTGAGACCTTCCGGGAAGTACGAGTTACGATGTCAAGTGTTCCCTTTGGTGGAGAAAATCTTACCTCAAAGAGTCTTTCGCGTACAATGAGGGTACCGATCATTTAAAGACTGTTGTCGATTAAATTTTATAAGGAGATTTACTTCATTTTCATTGACGGATTCTTATCTGGTACGGTTTAGGATAGTAATCTTTTTAATGTTGAAAATTATCAGAATTATATTACGGATGTCGTAGAGTACTCAGAACGTTGCGGGGACGCCCATTCTACCCCACGACCCGTCGATTCTGTCCACCGCAGAAGTGCGATCTGGGAGACTCCTGTCTTGTCATTTACTGAACGAGTAACAGGTTTCGACTGTCCTTCTTTTGGTCCGAACTTTGAGTCAGGTTGTAGCACAAGTGTAGAGGACAAAACAGGCTAACAATTTAATGAGTCATTAGTTAACCTCTTTAAATTTTTAGGTCAGAAGACTTTCGATAAGGATAACAAAAATGTCTAGTTTACTTAGTCCCAGACAACAGTCATTCATAAAAATTAGTGGAAGTCACGGGTCTCGCGACACGATTATCCAGCACTATCTCGTTACTCGTTTTGTCTGTGGTCGTACGTTAGAGTCGTGCTAGAGCTTAGAGTAAGGTTCCGGTTGACGTCACTGAGCTCATCTAATACGTAACCTTCTTCCCAGGTGTAGGGGGAGGTACTAGTAGTAACCAAATATATTGGTTCTCGTGTCTTTGAACAGTCTCCGTACCACCGGAGGATCCCGTCCTTTCTCCGACGAGTAAAAACATATCGAAAGGAACTGAGAGTCCCTCGGATTTCCCTCCCATAGTGACTGACAGTCTAGTCCCTTCAAGTTCAGAACGAAAATATGAGTCCGAGTGTTGTGGTAGGTCGCAAATACTACACTTATAAAGTGTGACCCGAGACGTCGAGGAGTTTGGTTTGTATTGTTCTGGTGTAGAAGTAGATATCTTTCTCTCGTCTTAGTTAAGAGTCTGTAGGGATACATTATAGGGTGTGGTGAGAATGTCGTCTTTCACTTTTTCTTGATTTCTCGGAGAACTACTTTTACTTTCTCCTCTCACTTTTTTGACCGAATTTTGAGTTGTAAGTTTTTTGATTCTAATACCGTAGACCAGGTCAGTGAAGTACCGTTTATCTACCCCTTTGTTACCTTTGTCACTCTCTGAAATAAAAGAACCCGAGGTCTTAGTGACGTCTACCACTGACGTCGACACTTTAATTTTCTGTGACCGAGGAACCTTCTTTTCGATACTGTTTGGATCTGTCGTATAATTTTTCATCTCTGTAATGAAACAGTTGTTTCCAGACAGATCAGTTTCGATACCAAAAAGGCATCAGTACATGTCTACACTCTCAACCTGGTATTTATTCAGACTCACGGTTTCTTAACTACAAAAACTTAACACGACCTCTTCTTAGAACTCTCAGGGCACCTGACGTTCCTCTAGTGTGGTTAGTCAGCATTTCCTTTATTTAGGACTTACAAGTAACCTTCGTGACTACGACTTCGACTTCGAGGTTATGAAACCGGTGGACTACACTTCCTGACTGAGTAACCTTTTCTGGGACTACAACCCTTTCTAACTTCTGTCCTCCTTTTCTCCTACTGTCTCCTGACCTACCTACCTACCAACCTACCGTAGTGGCTGAGTTACCTGTACTCAAACTCGTTCGAGACCCTCTACCACTTCCTGTCCTTTCGGACCGTACGAAGTCAGTACCCCAACGTTTCTTAACACGTGTTGACTCGCTGACCTGTTGTTGGTGGTGGTGAACCTCTCTATATTATGGAGTTGATCTAAAACTTACGTAACCATAATACGATGACACGACAATAGTCATATTATATTAGTCCGTAACGTAATATAAAAAAGGTAAGATCCATTAAGATATAAGGCTTCCTAAACTTAGGTCATTTTATAATCGTTCTTTTTACTGGGTCTACATATTCGAAACGTCACTTGTCGAGAGAGTCGTCCTAGTGATACTGAAACCGTACTCTCGACATTTCAGGCATGACCAGTACCGACCCATTCTTTGGTTTCACCCGTTCTCAACTCAAGGTTTGACACAGTACGTAATGAGTATGTAAAGTACTCATTAAGTGTCTACCGAGAATTTCGTTGTACAACAACAACAAGTCACCGACAGTACAAGTTGAAAAACTCTGGGGTACCTGACGTCGTGTGGTCAGAAGGGTCAGGAGGCGATAGAGGACCTCAAACGAGTTCAAGCACAGGTAACTCAGCCACTACGACAGAATGGTATAGTAGGAGACAACAGGAGATGAAAACGGAAGTCAGAAGGGGTCGTTGTATTAATTATTTACGACCGCGGTGACAATAGTAAGAATGGAACTGTGGGGGGGGTGGGGGCGGTGTCACTTTCTCCCGTAGAGACACGTAGAATGTTGTCAAGAGGGGATACTCTTGGTTGTATCGACGGTAATTCGAAACCGATCGAAAGAAAAGTGGACTTACGTAGGTCATACCCATGTAGGTCATACCTAAAGTCGTATAATTTCCGAATTAATTGGTGGTACTCGGTCCTACACTTTCACTTTCACTTCCAGTGAGTCAGTACAGGTTGAGAAACACTGGGGTACCTGTCATCGGATGGTCCGAATGAGCTCACCCAACGGTAAGGGAAGAGGTCCCCTAGAGAGGTTGTGTCTCTAGCTCGGGTCCAGAGGACGTAATGTCCGTCTAAGAAATGATAGACTCGGTTGACTACTCTTAATTTTCCGTAAATGAAACAGTACGTGTATGTGTTAATTCAGTAGGGGTAGTTGACTGTTTCGGATTTCGTAGGTCTCTTTGAAGTCACAATAGAAGTCATGTTCGCATACAGGATCTGGGGGAGGAGACAGTGATGTCAGACCAGGTTACGACCCGAAGAAAGATCAAAGATCACCGTGCGTGCGTACTATTCAGCGAAAGTCAGCACAGGTTGAGACACTGGGATGCCTGACATCGGACGGTCCGAAGATATAGGTACCTTAAGACGTCCGTTCTTATGACCTCGCCCAACGGTAAAGGAAGAGGTCACCTAGAAGGGTTGGGTCCCTAGCTTGGGTGGAGAGAATGTAGAGGACGTAACCGTTTGCCTAAGAAATGGGGATCGTGGTAGACCTTTCGATCATCTCGTTCTCGGAAAAGAGAATTCCGGAATCGAAGAGAGAAATATTGGAGAACTGTCGGGATGGAGAGGTCTCAGAGACTCCCTTTAGACAGAAAGTATACGAGGAAGGATAGTCCGCTACTGAGAGACCGAATCTAAGATAAATGTACCCCGGGGAAGACGGACCGAGGGTATGGGGACCGAAGACGTGTCTAGTGGGACGGAAAGATGGGAGACAAGTAAGGAAGTTGGAGAGTCTATGTTGTAAAGAGGAGAGATGTCCTAAAGGTATCTTCCTTCTTCCTATGACTCCTCAAGTCTGTATGAACATGAGTCTCTTGTACTGACGTTGGGTCCCCGTTCTGTCTGTTTACTCGTCAGTAGATCTAATCTGATCAATCACACACTCCCGTTGGCACCACGACACGGGACCCCAAGTGACTCCACCCACCACCTCCCTTAAAAGATCTTCTCCCTTACTAACTCGACCCAAAGTTTCCTTTTTACTCTCGGTCGTTTTTTGATAAGACCCTATTCTCTTTTCTTTCACTGTCCCTAGACTTGGTAGTATTACATAAGTCTCTTGATATTTAAGTCCAACCTATTTCAAACCTAACTATCCTCCAGGAACTCTTTTACAGGAATAGTAAGAGGAGTTCAGTTTCGTCGGACACGGACTGAACAGGTACACAACAAAACCTCTATCTGTGACCCGTACGGTCCCTTTTACCAGGGTAGGAAGGTCATCCTTAGCCGTCACCCCACGGGAGGTGTCGAAAGACGTCCGTCTGAGGGGTCGCGTCTCTAAATCTTTTAGTACAAGTTGTAATACATGAACGTTGCAGTAGACTTAATAAGGAAATTTAAATCCAGAAATTTTTCTCTCTTGGGTCTGGAGTCACTTCTACACCACAATTATTCTCGAAACGCCCTGAGATTGAACGGTTTTAAGGATTGTCTACTACGATAAGATAAGTCCATTTACAGATCCACAATGTCTCTTTCGTATCGATGATACATCTCCACTGCCTATCAAATAGAAGTTTGTACAGTCAGAGATCGTTCCAAAATAGAAAAGATCTCTATGAATAACATTAAAAAATTTACGATCAAAGTTTATTTCTATGATTTCAAAATCGTAGTTAGGTTAGTAAATAAAAAAGCTGTATAACTGGTGGTTCGACGTACGATACGTTTCATCGTAAACCAATGTTTAAGGACTGGATTCTCTTCAAGGTCTGAGTTTTCTTCATCTAACCCCAGAGTTGTGTCACACTAACGAACATAGATAAAGATGAAAGTAATGACTCAAAATACAAATAAGTTCAGTATATACATACACCAAAATTTTTACGACAAAATTCAATGAGAGTCCCTTTTGTTATCAAAGGACGGGAAATGGTTGAAGGTGAAGGATTTCTGTTATTGAAAAATTAAGTAGATAAACAGGAAAGTAAAAGGATATAGATAGGTATAGAAAACCATGGTGTAAACACAGTAAAGTACTGAAAAGGCAAAATCTACAACAATTCAATGATTGTCTCTTCACTTCTATGCCTGTGTGAAGAGAGGGGTGGTTGGGTAGGAGAGACCCATCAGTACACTGTCATATTGGCCTCGAGTTATATGTCCTAAAGGTATTAAATAAAATCTCTATATTTATAGTGGGTTTCGACTCGATAGAAAGGGAACAAATAATTTCATGGAACGAAGAATAAAAAGGACGTAAATAATTAGAACTAAAAACAAAAAATAAGGAAGTAGTTGAAAAGATATGGAGATAGTGATTAAGTAAAGTTTTAAGACGGTCTCATATTTAGAGGATTTTTGTTTTTACTGGAAGTCAGTATGTGTAGACAGTAGCACCCTACAGATAAATACTGGAATGACTCCTAGGAGAAACGGAAACAGGTGGTAGTCTAGGGGACTAACGGTCTTATACACAGAAACATGAAAAGGTCTTGTGTCACTACTTTTAAGGACATATAATTACTAACGTGTGAATACTATCACGATATTCACTCTAAGATCCTTCATGTGAGGCCTCTAGTACCCCATACCTGTAAAATTTAAATCTATCTAAGATAGTCATGTAGGAGGTTTCCGTGAAATACAAATATCTATGTTTAAATACTTTTACGTATAAAGGAAAATATACAAAATCTCTCTCTATGGTTTAATCATCGGATAAAATATATGTAATAAAACAATCATGGTGACTCGTAGTAAAGAAGACAAGTAATCAGTAAATAAAGAAGACAAGTAATCAGTAAATAATAAGAATCTCGTAATAAGACAACATAAGAAAATGAATCGTTAAACACTGTTTTGTACTTGAAATAGACCATTTTGTAACCTTTATAAAGAAATTCATATATTAAGTGAGAGTCAATGCAAATTTCGGAGAATGGAGTGTCTTTAAACCAAAAAGGAACACACAAAAATAAAAAAGTGAACTAGTTGAAAAAATTTCAATATCTTAAAAATAGAAAAACTCTATCTGAAAGAATTATATCATGATATTTAAGTGGACAATATAAAAGAAGAACATAAAAAGGGAACGAGAAAAAATAACGTCATATTAACTAAATGTCATAACATAATTAAAGTCCACATATCGTATCACTAACTTATAAAATATCTAATATGAAGTAAACTTCAATAATATTTTATAACCGATATGAGACACACGACTTTTTATATAAGAAATCGAAGAAATAAAATATGTCTTATCAAACATGAAGAAGTGGGGGATGGGGATAGAACGGGGAGGGTGAAGGGAGAGTGGTGACTATTGGTGATCAAACAAGAGATATAGACACTCAGAGAAAGAAAACGATATAAATGATCAAACAAAATAAAAAATCTAAGGTGTATATTCATTATTGTCTAATAAACAGAAAGAGACAGACTGAATAAAGTGATTCGTATTATGGGAGGTCCAGGTAGGTATAAAAAAGTTTACCGTTTTAAAGTAAAAAATACCGACCTATTATAAGGTTGTATGTAAGGTATGTATTTTTTTAGAGGAAATAGGTAGATAGACAACCAGCTGAGAAGCCAACGAAGGTATGGAACCAACAACATTATTAAGAACTATTACGACGATATTTATAATCCGACGTATATAGAAAAGTTTAATCACAAAAGTAAAAGAAGTTTATATAGAAAAGTTTAATCACAAAAGTAAAAGAAGTTTATATATAGATTCTCACCTTAATGACCTATTATACCACCAATATAAAAATCAGAAAATTCCTGGGAGGTATGACAGAAGGTATCACCGACGTGGTCGAATGTAAGGGTGGTTTTCAAATGTCCCAAGGGAAAGGAGGTATAGGAGTGGTTGTAAACGATAAACAGCAGAAAAGTGACTCTCGGTAAGACTGTCCACACTCCACTATAGAGTAACACCGAATCTCAAAGTAAGAGACTATTAATCACTACAAATCGTAGAAAAGTACTCCGACAACCAGTAGACATACAGAAGAAACCTTTTTACAGATAAGTCCAAATTACTGGTAAAAAATTAACCCAAACAAACAAAAACTATAACTCAACATACTCGATAAATATATAAAACTTATAATTGGGGAGTAGTAAACGTTTATAAGAGAGTAAGTCATCCAATCAGAAAGTAAAACAGTCACCAAAGGAAACGACACTTTTTGAAAATTTAAATTCATCCAGGGTAAACAAATTAAAACGAAAACAAAGGAAACGTAACCCTCTGGTTAAGGTTTTTTTACAACGATGTTAAACACAGTTTCTCATAAGAAGGACACAAAGGAAGAGTCTCAAATTACCAAAGATCAGAATGTAAATACAGAAATTAGGTGAAAATCAAGTAAAAATATACCACACTCTTTTTACAAGATTAAAATAACAAAATGTACGTTGACGGGTCAAAAGGGACGTGGCGAATAACTTCTCTGATAGACAAGAGGGAATATATAAGAACGGAGGAAACAGAATCCAATTGACTGGTATTCACGTACCCAAATGAAAACTCGAGAGATAAGACAAAGTGACTAGATACTCAAACAAACCCCCGGTCATGGTATGACAAAACTAATGATAGTAAAAAATCGTATCAACCTTCAGTTCCTCACACTATTGAGGTCGAAAAAAGAAGAAATAGTTCTAATAAAAACCGATAAACCTCAGAAAATATAAAGGTATGTTTAAAATTTTGATGAACAAGATAAAGACACTTTTTAACGGTAACCATAAGACTCTCTCTAACGTGATTTAGATATACCATCTCCTAGTAAAACTGTTATAACTAAGAAGGTCAAGTACTTGTGCCACATAGAAAGGTAGACAAACGCAGAAGAAGTCGAAGAAAGGAGACAAAGAATATCAAAAGACTCATATTCAGAAAATGGAAACATCCGTTTAAACAGAGATCTATAAAATACGAAAGAGTACACTTACATTTACTCTGACAAAAGTATTAAGATAAAGACTGTCCAAAAACAATCACATATCTTTACGTTGTACAAAGACACACAATTAAAACATAGGACGTTGGAATGGTTTAAGTAATTACTCAAGATCATCTAAAAAACACTGCAGAAATCCTAAAAGATACGTATTATACTACAGTAGACGTTTTTCACTGTCAAAATGAAGAAGGAAAGATTAGACCTAAGGAAAATAAAGAAAAAGTTTAGACTAACGACACTGTTCCTACAGGTTATGATACATCTTATTTTCACTGTCTTCACCCGTATGAATAGAGTCAGACTAAAATTTCCCTTTCAAAAGTCGAAAAACAGTGACCCATATTACAATCGAAACCCAAACAGTATTCACAGTAAGTAATACGACTTAATACAAGGAAGATACACTTCAAAGAACTCTCAAAAATAGTACTTACCTAAAAACATAAAACAATTAACGAAAAAGACACTGACAACTCTACTAGTACACTAAAAATAAAAGGAAAACAATTACACCACATAGTGCAACTAACTTAACGTTTATAACTTGGTAAGAACGTGGGGACCTTATTTAAGTTGAACTAGAAACCACATAGTAACAACTCTTAAAAACGTACATATCATAGTCTCTGTAACTGGACATTAAAAGAGAGACCGATCTCGGTCTCAGTCTACACTCGGTGCCGAACAGGACAAGAGTCACCAGTTGTGACGGGATAACCTCGTCCCCGTCCAGGGTTCTATGACCTCGTCTTCGGGACTCCCAACCCAGACTCGACCAAGAGAAGGTTTATACACTAAATGGAGAGGGTCGTAGCCATGGAAATGAGATCTCCTCGTCACTACCTCATTCTCCCCGGTCTGACCCATGGTTCACGTCCGAACCCGTTCGTGACCCCATCAGGGTCGTGGAGTCTCGAGGTCTTGTGAGGACTGGGTGACGGAGGTTCTCGAGGTCATTATCGGTAGGAGTGGGACGAGTCTAAGTCACGACCTAGGTTCGGACGAGGAAGGGGGATTGACACGTGAGAGGAATCTTCCTCGTGGGAAGTGGGATCACCCCTCGACACGATCTCGTCCGTCAAGACACCGTCCACGAATAACACTCAACCCTGTGTTTCAGTTCCCACTCCTAACACCCTCTGTCGGTCTCGGGATCCGTCAAAGTAAGACAAAGGAGAGAGAACAAGAACCTTATTTGTTGGTGAGAAGTGTCCACCCTATATCCAAAGAATGTCGAGACGACAATCAAAGTGACCGAAAGTTTAGTCGATTCTCCGAACAGAAGGGTCATAGTCGAGGATCCTGCCGTCACGGGTTACACCAAGCTTGGGGAGTGAGAGGTCCCTCCTAGAGTTTCGGGTACATTCGGGGGAGGAAAAGACACAGGGGAGGTTGTCCGTGTCTATGGTTGGACTAACGAAGAAAGAGAAGGGAAGGATGGGTTGAGAAACACTGAGAAAGAAATATTAGAATCAACATCTTCTCAGAAAGACGTTCAGAGGTCAAACAAAAGCAC
Organism: Capra ibex; assembly: GCA_006410555.1. NCBI lineage: Eukaryota > Metazoa > Chordata > Mammalia > Artiodactyla > Bovidae > Capra > Capra ibex. The sequence goes on along the minus strand of SJYO01040405.1, from coordinate 37,407,103 downwards.
TCTCAACGAAGTGTACAGTTACATAAAAACTACATAAACACCTTCTTTCACTCGAGTTGTAGGAGGATGAGGTAGCAGAAATAGAGGGGGTAGAACATGAAAAGAACAGTAAAATATAATTTAATAAATGACGAAGAGTTTACAAAAAAGCACACATTCTCAAAGTGAAGAAAAAATGGGCATGTCGGTAAACCAAAGGGTATCTTTCTCAGGTAAAAAAGGAAATGAGGGAAAAAGTGTATCATGATCAAAAGATAAAGGTAAAGGTAGAAAAAAAAGGTTTATAAATATATGGTAATATTAGTGTGTATTCACGAAAAACCCTTTTCAACTCGATATTTATATTAAAAATTTATTTGACTTTTTAGTAACGGACATACAAACCATGATATGGTACATGACACATATTATGTTTTTACATTCTTTATAAGAGATAGAGTTTTTCGAGGGTCATATGAATTCTTGTAACCAGGTGACATGTTCCTTGTTCGTTTTAGTATGTTTTTAGTCTCTTTACTATCTAAGACCATGTTGTGTATTCTATTACATCGTGACACACAAATCTCCTTTTCTATTACTCTTTTTATTCTTGGAATCATTACAAATTTTTTAATTAACATGTACCCACCTATAGTTACCGGTCATCAAGGATTAACTAAAATAAAACAAAAAATAAAATAAAATAATAAAATAAAAAGGTCACCTTAGTATAGACTGGAAAAAGGACCACAGGTTTAAGGTCTTGTACTAATACCATATAACGTCAGTTGTTAATATCTACAGTACTTCTTTTTCTTAGAAGTCGGACTTCGTACATACCAATTTTTTCACTATGTCAAGATACTTTGCTACGATCATTCCGTACCACATTACAATCAACCCGGTTGTCCTCCACCGTTCTGGTGTCAAATGGTTCATGATCGTCTTTGAAATCCCTTAAACGTTTTTGAACCACATCTGTTAGGGAAAATGGTTGGTCAATTTTGTATACAAGAATTAGGATTTAGTTAATGTTACCCACTTAACATACCACTTCAATTATTGCACTGGAACCTTACCTTTCTACCAAATTACCGTGATTCACAGGCTCGCCGACACTTACTATGAAGTCTTCTGGTATTTACCTAGTAGTCACTACCCGGTCATCTGCGAGAAACCTAACTTTTATACTTATGCCACGACCTACTATTGTTCTACGAAACGAACCGATTGTCACTCTCTTAATTTGAGTGTGGAGTTTAGGTGTACGAAAAACTCCATTTATATATAAGGAATGACACCTCACTTTAGTAAACAATCTAACCGTATTGTAGTAATTAAAAAAAAAGAGAATGACTACAGAGAAACTAATAGACATTCCGGATGGTACCATAAAGTAAATATGTGATTTATAAATAGTTTAAAAGAAAAATATTATCTAAAAGGTAAGACTGTTGGTCTCAGAGAGTTTACAAGGATAGAGAGATATTTACCCTTTATTTTATTTAAGACAGAAGTGGTGATGAACAAAGAAAGGGAAACTTCCATCAATATATATAATCACAGAAATGTACTAAACTTTACGAAAGGTTCAATTTTTATTAACAAGGTAAATTCTTCTTATTCAGTAGGGAGACACCATACTGATAAACCATTACCCTAACCTTTTCCTTACGTCCAGTTTATGTGAAATGTTTTAGAATGTCTTCTATGGTGGGGACGACACAAGTAAGTAGTCTGTAATCAACTTATGGATGACACAGGATCCATGATCCGATACGTAACCTATATTCTTATTTTTTCCATTCTTCCTTTTTCTTCCCTTATTGATACATATGGAAGGGTATTCTTAAACTGTCGTAGGAAGTGAAGTCAACAAAAGGTTGAGACACGGTGGAGTACCTGACATCCGACGGTCCGAGGAGACAGGTACCCTAAGAGGTCCGTTTTTATGACTATGACCTCACCCAACGGTAGAGGAAGAGGTCATAGGAAGATATGACAGTATATATATATATACATATAAAGAGGAGTACGGAGTAAATTGAAAGGAAGAGGTAAAATTTAGTGAATATCGAGAGGGTGAGAGAACGTACGTTTTGGATTGTCATACAATGGAATTTGAAATTTACACACTAAATAATCGTAACTTGACCCTCCCTGTTCCTTCATAGTACAATCGGTAAAGAACAAGTTGAAAAATTTTAAAATCCACGTTCTAGATTTCCAACGGAGAGGACGTTGTCAGTCATCTACACCTTACCACAAACACCTAGGACTTCTTGACTTCACCTACGGAATACAATTTTGGACCTACGTGTCACAAAGATTTTTTCATTCACGTTGACCTGTGAGGGGTGGGAAAGGGAGACAGTCCCGAGTGGGAAAAGAGCTCCCGGGTCTATCGTTGACTAATTCTGGAGTGACACGAACTACTTCCCTTAGGGCCACAACATAGACCGGGAGAGGGAACTTAAGAATCCTAGGAGGTTCCTCTAACATATGAGGGGTATCGACAGAAGTAATAAACACTGGAGTCGGGTGGTCGGGTGGATCAGTGAGACCAAAGACGGATGGGACGGAACAAGGAGGGGATGGGAGTTGACCCAAGAGAGTTCATGTTTGTCTTTGTGAAGGAAATCAAAGGGNGTTCATGTTTGTCTTTGTAAAGGAAATCAAAGGGGTTTGTGTCCATCTTGTTCCTTCCCGTAATTTTTTTTTTTTTTTTCTGAGACGTCTTCCGAACTCAATTACTCCCCTTCGTGTTGCTTCCTTTTCTTGTGAATTTAGGTCCGGTCCAGAAACAAAAATCTAAAATCTTCGGGGATTACGGCGGCTCCCCGAAGGGACCTTCGAGTCACGATTTCTTAGGTGGACGGTTACGTCCTATATGTTCTCTGAGACCAAACTAGGGACTCAGTTCTTCTAAGGTAGATCTTCCTTTACTGTTGGGGGAGGTCATGAGAATGGACCCTTTAGGGTACCTGTCTCCACGGACCGTCCGATGTCAGGTACCCCCTTGTTTTCTCAGCCTGTCCTGAATCGTTAATGTGTTGTTGTTACGGAGACTCTCGGTCTTCCTTCCTTTTTGGTCAAATCGAAGGGTAAGTCGGAACAACAACGACAACAAGTCAGCGTTTCAGTACAGGCTGGGAAAAGTTGGGGTACCTGACGTTGTGCGGTCGGAAGGGACAGGTAATAGAGGGTCTCAAACAAGTTTGAGTACAGGTAACTCAGCCACTACGGTAGGTTGGTAGAGTAGGAGACAGCGGGAGAAGAGGAGAACGGGAGTTAGAAAGGGTCGTAGTCCTAGAAAAGGTTACTCAGTCGAGAAGTGTAGTCCACCGGTTTAATAACCTCGAAGTCGAAGCCGTGGTCAGGAAGGTCACTTATAAGTCCCAACTAAAGGAAATCCTAAGTGACCAAACTAGAGTGATAGGTTCTCTGTGAGTTCTCAGAAGGTCGTGGTGTCAAACTTTCGTAGTTAAGAAACCGTGAGTCAAGAGAAATACCGGGTTAGAGTGTAGGTATGTACTGATGACCTTTTTGGTATCCAAACTGAGTTAGAATCCGGGGAAAAGAAACCTGAAAAGTACTGGGGTACCTGACGTCGGGTGGTCCGAGGAGGTAGGTACCCTAAAAGGTCCGTTCTCATGACCTCACCCCACGCTAACGGAAGAGGTAGAGAAATACCGGGTTAGAGTGTAGGTATGTACTGATGACCTTTTTGGTATCGAAACTGAGTTAGAATCCGGGGAATAGATTCTGAGTAAGATTGGACTCACCATCCTAAGGTAGGTTTCACTTCTTTTTGAAAATATAATAAGTCTTGTTCCGTCAAGAAGATATAGGAGAGGTAAGATTTTATCCTAAAGAGAAATGAAATTATTCCCGAAGGGTCCACCGAGTCACCATTCTTAGACGGACGGTTACGTCCTCTACGTTTTCTGAGGCCAAACTAAGGACCCAACCCTTATAGGGGACCTCTTCCTTTACTGTCGGGTGAGGTGAATTGAATTATTCGTTAGAAAAATTTACAAAAAGGGGTAGAGTAGAGTTAACGGTAAGACTCTTTCGGTAGAAAGACGGAGAGGGGGAGGTTTCTACTTAGTCTCTTGATAACAAAAGGAATGAGAATCCGTAGTTGTAAAATTCTTATAACACTGGATGAGAGTCCCGTGGAATGAAAAAGGGGGTATTAGTCGAAGAAATTTTTGTGGAAATAACTCCATATTAACTGTAAAAAACAACCTCATATCAACGAAACGTTACAACACAATCAAAGACGACATGTCGTTTCACTTAATCGGTGAGTATATGTACATAGGGGAGAATGAACATAAAGGAAGGGTAAATCGAGTGATATCTCGTAACTCATCTCAAGGTACATCATATGTCAGATAAGAGTAATCAATAGATAAAATATGTATGACCACATATATACAGTTAGCGTTAGAGGGTTAGGTAGGGTATGGGTGAGGGGTGGAACCATAGGTATACAAACAAGAGATACAAACACACAGATAAAGACGAAACGTTTATTCAAGTAGATATGGTAAAATCTCATGGAATAAAAAAACTTTAAAAATGACCTCATATCAACTAAGTATTATAACACTAAATATTATAAACAAAGTATACATGTCGTTTACTTGTCTTTTGGAACAATTTCTTTCATTAAGAGTCTTGACTCTGATAGTACAATTGGAAAGACTTAAATGAAAAATTTATCTAAAATAATAAGTCTTGTCAAAATCCAAATATCTTTTTAAATTGTCTTTCATGTCTCTCAATCGTATACGGAAGAGAGGAGGTTTGTGTCAGGGGTGAAAATAATCGTAAAAAGAAACCACACTCACCCGAAGGGACCACCGAGTCTACCTTTTCTTAGACGGTCGTCTGTGACCAAACTAGGGACTCAGTCCTTCTAGGGGACCTCTTCCCTTACCGATGGATGAGGTCATAAAAACGGACCTCCTAAGGTCCCTGTCTCTTTGGACCACCTGATATCAGGTATCCCAACGTTTCTCAGTCTGTTCTGACTCACTGATTCGTATAAATACACCCATGTAAACAATTTTAACTACTTGGTTATACCTATGTAAGAATACTTGATTTCAGGTACCAAATTTAATACTAAGTGAGACACAACATGTCAAAATGTTTAAAACTATTTACTTATATAGTACATAGTACGTCTTATCAAAGTGACGGGTTCTTTAGACACGAGGTGGACAAACAGGTAGGTGTGGGAGAGGGTTGGGGACTGTAATGACTAAAGGGACAGAGGTATCAAATCGGAAAAGGTCTTGTAGTATATCAACCTTAATATACCAGACATCGAAAAGGTCTAACTGAAGAAAAGTGAATCATTATGCATAAATGTCAAGGAGGTACAGAAAGACACCGAACTATCGAGTAAAAAATCATGACTTATTATAAGTCACAATAACATACGACTTCAAATAGTGAATGGTTCAAATAGGTGAGTGGATGACTTTCTGTGGAGTTTCAAAGGTTCAAAACCGTTAATGATTATTTCGAGTGTATTTGTAAGTATATACAAAAACACATCTGTTTTCCAAAGTCGAGTATACCTATTTATGGATCCTGACACTGAAGAGTTAGTATACCACTTTGACACTTCTTTGAAGGCTAGACAGAAGGTCTCACCGACATGGTAATACGTAAGGTTTCTTGAAACAATGAGACGTAGGAGTGGTCGTACATCGTCATATCACAAAATCTAAAATCGGTAAGATTATACTTTCATTACCGTTAGGTGAGGTCATAAGAACGGACTTGTTAGGGTACCTGTCTTCTCGGACCACCCCATGTCAGGAACCCCAGTGTTTCTCAGTCTGTGTTGACTCGTCGATTGTGTTGAGTATACATAAACATCGAGTAAAACGAAAGTCACTCATCAAAAGAAAATATTCTACAACTCACAGAAAAGTATACAAATAAACGGTAGATATATAGAAGAAACTGCTCAACAGGTGTAGAAAACGGGTGAATAATAACCCAACATACAAAGGAACAATGACTCAAAACCCTCAAGAAATATATAAAACCTATGTCCAAGAAACATACATAAAACGTCCATAAAAGAGGTTCAGACGGAAAAACAGTAAAAAAAGTTTATTATAGGAAGTGTCGTGTGTGTAAAAATTAAAGGCACCAGATTGAACAGAACGTACCAAACACAAAAACCACAATATAGAATTTTGAATAAAGGTTTAACTTTCAGTGGATTTATTATAAAAGGAGACAATGGAAGATACTCAACTACCAATACGTAAAATACAAATCCAAATACTAGGTAAACCTCAATGAAAAAGACTTTCGACATGATAGTTACAGACCTAAGAGAGAGAGACAGAGAGAAAGCGTACGTCTACGGGTTAAGTTCGTGGTAACAACTTTTGTGGTAACGAAGAGGTGACCTAACGAAAACAAGGAAACACTTTCTAGTCCAACGACGACATAAACATACTCAGAAGATACCCGAGATTGTGGCGATTGGATAAACAGATTAATAAAACGGTTATAGTGTGACAGTTAATGACATCGAAGTGTCATTCAGAACAGTCCATCACAGTCAAGATGAAACAAGAGGTTATGACACAAGTGATAAGACGTGGAAAAGTCAAGTCAAGTCAACGAGTCAGTACAGGCTGAGAAACGCTGGGGTACTTGACGTCGTGTGGTCCGGAGGGACAGGTAGTAGTTGAGGGTCTCACGTGAGTTTGAGTACAGGTAGCTCGGACACTACGGTAGGTCGGTAGAGTAGGAGACAACAGGTGAAGAGGAGGACGGGGGTTAGGGAGGGTCGTAGTCTCAGAAAAGGTCACTCAGTTGAGATGGGTACTCCACCGGTTTCATGACCTCAAAGTCGAAATCGTAGTCAGGAAGGTTACTTGTGGGTCCAGACTAGAGGAAGTCTTACCTGACCAACCTAGAGGAACATCAGGTTCTCTGAGACTTCTCAGAAGAGGTTATGGTGTCAAGTTTACGTAGTTAAGAAGTAGTGAGTCGAAAGAAGTGTCAGGTTGAGAGTGTAGGTATGTACTGGTGACCTTTTTGGTATCGGAACTGATCTACCTGGAAACAACCGTTTCATTACAGAGACGAACAGTTATACGATAGATACAACCAGTACTGAAAGGAAGGTTCCTCATTCTTAGAAAATTAAAGTACCGACGTCAGTGGTAGACGTCACTAAAACCTCGGGGGGTTTTATTTCAGACTTGTGACAAAGGTGACAAAGGGGTAGATCAAGGGTACTTCACTACCCTGGTCTACGGTACTAGGAGTAAAAGACTTACAACTCGAAATTCGGTTGAAAAAGTGAGAGGAGAAAATGAAAGTAGTTCTCCGAAAAATCAAGGAGAAGTGAAAGACGGTATACCCACCACAGTAGACGTATAGACTCCACTAACTATAAAGAGGGTCGTTAGAACTAAGGTCGAACACGAAGAAGGTCGGGTCGCAAAGAATACTACATGGGACGTATCTTCAATCTATTCGTCCTACTGTTATCTGTCGGAACTGCATGAGGAAAAGGATAAACCTTGGTCAGAGAACAAGGTACAGGTCAAGATTGAGAACGAAGGACTGGACGTATGTCCACAGAGTTCTCCGGCCAGTCCACCAGACCATAAGGTCAGAGAAAGTCTTAAAAGGTGTCAAATAACACCAGGTGTGTCAGTTTCCGAAACCGTATCAATTATTTCGTCTTCATCTACAAAAAGACCTTGAGAGAACGAAAAAGCTACTAGGTTGCCTACAACCGTTAAACTAGAGACCAAGGAGACGGAAAAGATTTTGGTCGGACTTGTAGACCTTCAAGTGTCAAGTGTATAACGATTTCGGACCGAACCTCTTAAAACTCGTAATGAGATGATCACACACTCTACTCACTTGAACACGCCATCAAACTCGTAAGAAACTGTAACGGAAAGAAACCCTAACCTTACTTTTGACTGGAAAAGGTCAGGACACCGGTGACGACTCAAAAGGTTTAAACGACCGTATAACTCACGTTGTCAAAGTGTCGTAGTAGGAAGTCCTAAACTTTATCGAGTTGACCTTAAGGTAGTGGAGGAGATCGAAACAAACATCACTACGAAAGATTCCGGGTGAACTGAAGTGTAAGGTCCTACAGACCGAGATCCACTCACTAGTGTGGTAACACTAATAGACCCAGAACTAGAAAAAACATGTCAAGAAGACACATAAAACCGGTGGAGAAGAATTATAGAAGACGAAGACAATCCAGGTATGGTAAAGACAGGAAATAACTCGGGTAGAAACGTACTTTACAAGGGAACCATAGAGATTAAAAGAACTTCTCCAGAGATCAGAAAGGGTAAAACAACAAAAGTAGATAAAGAAACGTAACTAACGACTCCTTCCGAAAGAATACAGAGGAACGATAAGAAACCTTGAGACGTAAGTCTACGAATATAGAAAGGAAAAGAGGAAACGAAAAGTGAAGAGAAGAAAAGTGTCGATAAACATTCCGGAGGGGTCTGTCGGTAAAACGAAAAAACGTAAAGAAAGGGTACCCCTACCAGAACTATGGACAGAGGACATGTTACAGTACGTGAAGGTAGGTATCAAGAAGTCCGTGAGATAGATAGTTTAGATCAGGGAATTTAGATAAAGAGTAAAGGTGACATATTAGTATTCCCTAAACTAAATCCAGTATAGACTTACCAGATCACCGAAAGGGAAAGTTACATTCAGACTTAAACCGTTATTCCTCAAGTACTAGACTCGGTGTCAGTCGATGGGGTGTGGGCTCCGGTCCCCACCGCCGGTCCTCTTCGATGGACCCGGAAAAGGGAGAGGAATATTTACATTCTAAGTGAAACAACGAGAGAGGTTTCATTTAATGACCCTAAAACTAAGTCTAACGTAGTCTAGATATCTAGTTCAACCATTATTGATTGTAGAAGTGTCATAACTCAGAAATATAGGTACGTGTTAGAGAGGTAAATGAATCTACAAGAAACAAAAGAAAGTAGTCTTAACACAACAAAAGGAGTGTAAAGGAGAACCTTTATAAAACAAATTTTATACGGTTATAAAAAATATGATTAATTTACTAAAACATCAAAGTCAAAGTTTAATAATAAGTGACAANGAGACGGAAAAGATTTTGGTCGAACTTGTAGACCTTCAAGTGTCAAGTGTATAACGATTTCGGACCGAACCTCTTAAAACTCGTAATGAAATGTTCGCACACTCTACTCACTTTAACACGCCATCAAACTCGTAAGAAACTGTAAAGGAAAGAAACCCTAACCTTACTTTTGACTGGAAAAGGTCAGGACACCGGTGACGACTCCAAAGGTTTAAACGACCGTATAACTCACGTTGTGAAAGTGTCGTAGTAGGAAGTCCTAAACTTTATCGAGTTGACCTTAAGGTAGTGGAGGAGATCGAAACAAACATCACTACGAAAGATTCCGGGTGAACTGAAGTGTAAGGTCCTACAGACCGAGATCCACTCACTAGTGTGGTAACACTAATAGACCCAGAACTAGAAAAAACATGTCAAGAAGACACATAAGAACGGTGGAGAAGAATTATAGAAGACGAAGACAATCCAGGTATGGTAAAGACAGGAAATAGCTCGGGTAGAAACGTACTTTACAAGGGAACCATAGAGATTAAAAGAACTTCTCCAGAGATCAGAAAGGGTAAAACAACAAAAACAGATAAAGAAACGTAACTAACGACTCCTTCCGAAAGAATACAGAGGAACGATAAGAAACCTTGAGACGTAAGTCTACGAATATAGAAAGGAAAAGAGGAAACGAAAAATGAAGAGAAGAAAAGTGTCGATAAACATTCCGGAGGGGTCTGTCGGTAAAACGAAAAAACGTAAAGAAAGGGTACCCCTACCAGAACTATGGACAGAGGACATGTTACAGTACGTGAAGGTAGGTATCAAGAAGTCCGTGAGATAGATAGTTTAGATCAGGGAATTTAGATAAAGAGTAAAGGTGACATATTAGTATTCCCTAAACTAAATCCAGTATAGACTTACCAGATCACCGAAAGGGAAAGTTACATTCAGACTTAAACCGTTATTCCTCAAGTACTAGACTCGGTGTCAGTCGATGGGGTGTGGGCTCCGGTCCCCACCGCCGGTCCTCTTCGATGGACCCGGAAAAGGGAGAGGAATATTTACATTCTAAGTGAAACAACGAGAGAGGTTTCATTTAATGACCCTAAAACTAAGTCTAACGTAGTCTAGATATCTAGTTCAACCATTATTGATTGTAGAAGTGTCATAACTCAGAAATATAGGTACGTGTCAGAGAGGTAAATGAATCTACAAGAAACAAAAGAAAGTAGTCTTAACACAACAAAAGGAGTGTAAAGGAGAACCTTTATAAAACAAATTTTATACGGTTATAAAAAATATGATTAATTTACTAAAACATCAAAGTCAAAGTTTAATAATAAGTGACAACTATATATTTTTTCGTTAACTGAAAACATATAAATGGAACATAGGATGTTGAAATGATATTGATGAATGATCATCAAAACAAAGTTAAGAAACCCTAAAAAACATACCTTTTAACATTTCTGTTAAAAAAAAAAGAAAGAAGAGTTAGACATATGAAAAAACGGGAAAATAACAGGATAGTGCAATCGATTCTGAAAGTCATGTTACAATTATTTTCACCACTCCCCCGTTGTAAGAAAAAATTTAGAAACCAGGAAATGGAACTTATTTATAAAATTTACGAAGAAAAATATGAAAAAAGTAACAAGAATTAATACTTTCTATTAGTAGTCATATCTTCTGACATACTTTATGTACAACGGTCAAATTGTTTACTAATATTTTATTTATGCACACACACACACACACAGACACACACACATGTGTGTACATACGTGAGTCATCGAAGTCAACACAGGCTGAGAAACACTGGGATACCTCATATCGGACGGTTCGAGGAGACAGGTACCCTAAGAGGTTCGTTCTTATGATCTCGACCAACGGTACGGGAGGAGGTCCCCTAGAAGGACTGGGTTTTATGGATATATGGTTGATGGTCTAGTTCTAGTGAATAGTCACTGGACCTTAGAAGGGTATCTTACAGAAAAAAAACATTGAACAAAGTATAGTACACTAGGAATGTAGGAAATCAGATTTTCAGTGTCCTATATTACATTATATGTTCAAACTTGGTTGATAAAAATTTGAATTAATATATAAAATAGACCAGAACGATTTTATAACAAACAAACTAAAAGTCGACTCACTTCTTTGAGTTCTTATATATAACTTAGAAAAGGTCGCAATACAACTACTACCAAATTTAAAATAGTTATTTTTTACGGTGGTTCGTTAAGGTGTTCACCTGTAGTCGTTTCAATGATGTGAGACAACGAATAACCTCAGAAATTATGAACTCTTTCTATCTCAATTAAACTGTTACCATCCTTCTCAAAAGAATGACGACATTTCGATCCTTTTACACTAATAGTATATCTAAGAAACGTTTATTTGTTAAGGTTTGAAAGACAGTATGTCAATAAACTAAAAGTTCAATTAAAAAATCCCCTGATTACGTACACTTATCTAAACATCTACGATTTTAACCTTCCTTAAAACGTGATATCAAATGAGGAGATGAGTTACAAATTTAAAGGAATCAGACATTGTATAAGGGTCACACACAGATGAATTTATTGAAGTATGTTCGTATGTGCATCAATATTATCAACTTTCTGTGGGAACTTGAAAACAAAAGGTACGAAGAACGGTAAGTAAAAGAGTAGTCTCATAAATTTACATACGGTGATATTTTGTAATGAACCACGTGATAACTTACTTTATGTTCTTTGTACGTGGTACGGGAAAATTTTTATGTATTCAGATTCGTTCTTTTTTGTCAGAAATCTGAAACGTTTAATCCTAAGAAAATACGATTGTGATTTATAATTTTCAAAAAGAGAAACAAGAAAGTCCTCGTTTGTTTTAACTTGTGACAAGACACAGTCTGAAAACATAAGACAATGAATACCAGAAATCCACCTTTAGATTGACTTTTAGTGACCCTAAGAAAACTATGTAAATAATCTTGTGTTAAACTACTATTAGGACTACGGTCCCATTCTCGGTTTATTTAAATTAAAATTGTATTGAGACTTAGTAATTTTAATTTAAAGTTCTGATTTTGAAAGTTTCGAAATCAAGATCATATTTATATTAAAGAAGTAAACTTTCCAAAGATTTTAATAAATAAGTGAAAGAATTTGATCGATATTGTAAATAACACAATTTTAATAAATTCTTAAGAGAGGTCCGGTATACTTCTTACATTCCACATTTTCACTTCTTTTTGAGGGATGATAATTGTTTTTATAACTTAAGATCGATCATTTAAATATAAAAGTGTCACGATGCCAAATCGTCAACACTTTGATGAAAGACATACAAGATTTTGACTCGTTTACTTAATCATATAACTTCTAATACCGTTGGTCCAAAGAGTGACAATTCTCTTCCATATAATGTTTATATCTCCTCTTTTTAATCTTATATAAAACACAATAACCTAACCTGAATCTCCAAAAACCTGAGTACTTTATCTATCTATCTAGTATACATATACCTCATATATAAGTATGTATGTATTTAAAGGATCAAGACACACGACTCTCCTTGATCTTCGTTACCGTGTAGTTATCGTTACTCGTATGAATCAACGACTAAAGACTTATGAGAAGAGGTACTTTCCCTTGGTTTCGTGGAATCACTTTACCGACATAAGGTCCTGACTCAACTCCTTTCAAGTTTTACTCGGGTCTGATAGAATACAGCCTATTACTTATTCACGAACTTCTTGTCACCGTGGACAGTTTTCTCGTGTCCTCGGTTAAACTTCCCTAAGGGTAATCTGTTTATATCCGTATAAACTCGTAGTTCTATTATTACTACACCTAATGTTTGATGATTTACTTTATTTTCAGAAACTCAACTAGGTGTATTTTTATATGCACTTGTTTATTTGATCCCTCTTTCTCGAGAAGGAATGTCCTCTTATGGTCGATTAGATATATCCTCTTTACTACTCTAATCTTTCAATAATGAAACGTTGGTAACATCATTATTAACTATATCCGTTCTTAGTGGTTACCAACGTTTTTGATCATCCACTTCCAAAGAACTTTTTGTGATAAATGTATCAAAGTTTTGTAGAAGATGTTTAATGAATAATCAACATTTCTCTTTTTATCACAGTAATATGACTTTTTGGAACACCTGTGGTATAATCGATCCACTGGCTAAATAGTAGTTGTAATCGTGTTTGGTCACGGAAGACTACACCATGTACCTTTTCATATGTCGGAACGAAGACTCGATAAGGAAGGTTTTACGTATTGGAATGAGACTGATGTTGTTTCTATCACCTCCACTATCTTAAGGTCAACTCGATACAGTTTAGGATTTTCTACACTTTCACGACGTGAGTTATACAGTCGTTTAAACCCTTTGAGTCGTCACCGGTGTCCTAACCTTTTCCAGGTAAAAGTAAGGTTAGGGTTTCTTTCCGTTACGGTTTTTTACGAGTTTCATGGTGTGTTAACGTAAGTAGAGTGTGCGATCATTTCATTACGAGTTTTAAGAGGTTCGGTCCGAAGTCGTTATGCACTTGGTACTTGAAGGTCTACAAGTTCGACCGAAATCTTTTCCGTCTCCTTGATCTCTAGTTTAACGGTTGTAGACGACCTAGTAACTTTTTCGTTCTCTCAAGAATAAAGACGAAATAACTGATACGGTTTCGGAAACTGACACACCTAGTGTTATTTGACACCTTTTAAGACTTTCTCTATCCTTATGGTATGGTGGACTGGACGGAGAACTTTTTGGACATACGTCTAGTCCTTCGTTGTCAATCTTGACCTGTACCTTGTTGTCTGACCAAGGTTTATCCTTTTCCTCATACAGCTCCGACGTATAACAGTAGGATGAATAAATTAAGTATGTGTCTCATGCAGTACTCTTTGCGACCCGACCTACTTCGTGTTCGACCTTAGTTCTAACGGTCCTCTTTATAGTTAGTGAAGTCTATACGTCTACTGTGGTGGGAATACCGTCTTTCACTTCTTCTTGATTTCTCGGAGAACTACTTTCACTTTCTCCTCTCACTTTTTCAACCGAATTTCGAGTTGTAAGTCTTTTGCTTCTAGTACCGTAGACTTGGGTAGTGAAGTACCGTCTATCTACCTCTTTGTTACTTTTGTCACTCTCTGAAATAAAACCCCCCCGAGGTTTTAGTGACGTCTACCACTGACGTCGGTACTTTAATTTTCTGTGAATGAGGAACCTTCCTTTCAATACTGGTTGGATCTATCGTATAATTTTTCGTCTCTGTAATGAAACGGTTGTTTCCAGGTAGATCAGTTCCGATACCAAAAGGGTCATCAGTACATACCTACACTCTCAACCTGATATTTCTTTCGACTACCGGTTTCTTAACTACGAAAACTTAACACCACAACCTCTTCTGAGAACTCTCAGGGAACCTGACGTTCCTCTAGGTTGGTCAGGTAAGATTTCCTCTAGTCAGGACCCACAAGTAACCTTTCAGACTACAACTTCGACTTTGAGGTTATGAAACCGGTGGACTATACTTCTCGACTGAGTAACCCTTTCTGGGACTACGACCCTTTCTAACTCCCGTCCTCCTCTTCCCCTGCTGTCTTCTGTTTTACCAACCTATCGTAGTGACTGAGTTACCTGTACTTAAACCCATCCGAGGTTCTCAACCACAATCTGTCCCTCCGGACAACACGACGCCAAGTACCCCAGTGTTTCTCAGTCTGTACTGACTCACTGACTTGACTTGACTTGATTTGACTTGACTTGAGACTGATACCTATATGGTTCTGATGAGTTTGACTACTTGTAAGGTATTTTATTTGACCGGGTATAAAAAATTGTCCCAGACACATATTACCTGAAAACCTGAGTCTCCCTCCCTCTCCCACCCTACTAAACCCTCTTACTGTAAGATTGTACATATGATAGTACATTCTTGACTAAGCGGTCAGATACAGACTACGTCCTATGTTGTACGAACCTCGACCACGTACCCCTACTGGGTCTCTCTACAATACCCCTCCCTCCACCCTCCCCCCAAGTACAAACCCTTGCGTACATTCTTAATTTCTAAAATTTTAAATTTTTTTTATTTTATTTTATTTTTTTTCTTTCTTTTGACTCCTTGAAAGAGTCTATTTCTCTGATTTCTCTTTATTAGTTTACGTTACGTTATAGGACCTAACCTAGGATCTGACTTTTTTTATACCGATATTTATTGTAACAATTATCTGTCATGAACGTATATCTTACATTTAACCTATTAACGTAACATAATTATAAGTTAAAAGACTAAAGTCAGTAAAATCACACCAACATTTTATAGGGACGAAAAATCCTTTACGAGTGTATGAATCCCATTATGTCTTATCACATATATTGACTGTAGAATCTCATTCTCTTTGTGATTTAGTTCTCCGTTTTACACTTGTCAGTCAATTAGATACATTCTTTATATACCCTTAAGAAAAATGATAAGAAAATTGAAAAGATATTCAAAACTTAATATAGTTTTATTTTTCAATGGTTTTCATTTTAGGGATTCTATTCTTTGATTCCGGATACCTAATTTTGGAAGATCATCTATACTTTGGGACGACCTAGAAGTTCTAGTAACATAGTATTAACCTGTTCTACTTGGATCAACTCCTATTGACTCTTAGACTCTGTCTCTCTGTCTAGGGAGACCTAGTTGCCTTTACTAGACCCAAGTAGTTTCCCGACACCCTCTACCGGGTCCCGTTTATAAGTCAAGTTGTTTATAGACAACTTTTGGAGAATGTACCATCTGTGATAAGACCTATACTCTCGATTTAGTTCATTGGTTTCAGGGATTGGAGTATCTGTAATGTAATGACAGTCCCCTCAGTCGGTGTCTGTACATATGTAGTTACTGTTAAGTCACGGTACCTCTACTTATTTCGTCTCATTCCTACTGTCATGACTCCCAGTCCCCCTTTCACAAAATATATAATTATAATCAGTCCTTTCGAAACGATTAATCCAGTACATGTCTCAAGACTTATTTCAGTTTCGAGATTACCAAGGTATCTCCTTTCGTAAGGTCAGTCTTCCTTTTGGTTTATACTTACGGAAATGAGTCACTTACTAACGAACTGTCAAAACTTTTTGTCGTCTGAACGTTCCAGTCTCACCTTTTTAGTTCACCCTCACATCATATTTTACTTCAGTACCTTCATTCGTCTCCTTGTTTTTTATATCGGAACACTCGGTAACATTTCTGGAACTAAAGTGTAACCCATACTACTCTTCGATAACTTCGTAATACTGGATTCTACGAATCTTCCTGTCACGGTCGGGGACAGGACCTTCACCATTAAGATGAACCTATCGTCCTCCCTCAGGTCTACTTTTTCACCTAAGGAGGAAACCAGACGTTCGGGGTTTACTCACCCGACTACCGAAAAACAAAGAACGGAGTTATTTACCAGACTGTCGGTGTACCATCATCGGTCTCGAGTTACTGACAATATCTAAGAAGGAAGAAATGAGTAGACTCAATTTACTCACTTAAAAAAGGAGATTATTCAAAAAAAGTTTACACCGGAGAAGAGAAGTAGGAATGTACGTACGTACCATTCAGCGAAATTCAGTACAGGTTGAGACACACTGGGGTACTTGAACATCGGGTGATCGGAGGAAACAGGAACCCTAAGAGGTCCGTTCTTATGACCTCACTCAACGGTACAGGAGGAGGAGAAGTAGGAATAACGGAGAGTTATTGAGTATAAGAAAAGTAAAGAAAAGACCCAACAACTTTACGTTTAATTAATAAGGGAAGGAAAACCAGAACAGGAAAGACTAATTCGATATGTGGTAATAAAAAATTTTAATGTTCAACGTTACGTAATTAACTGTACTTTAGTCAACTTTCTCGGTGTCGGGTCAAAAATCTTTACTTTATCGGTCTTTAATTCCTTTGTTAAGGTAAGTGGTAATGTTACTTTTCTTATTTTATGAATCCTTATGTAGATGGATTTCTTTGTTTTCTGGATATATATCTTTTGATATTTTGTGACTACTTCTTTTAGTCTCCTGTGTTCATCTACCTCTTTATATGGTACAAGTACCTAACCTTCTTAGTTATATCACTTTTACTAATATAATGGGTTTCGTTACATATCTAAGTTACGTTAGGGATAGTTCGATGGTCGCCATAAAAAGTGTCTCGATCTTGTTTATTAAAGTGTTAAACATACCTTTGTGTTTTTTTGGAACTTATCGGTTTCGTTAGAACTCTTTCCTCTTACCTTAACCTCCTTAGTTGGACGGACTGAAGTCCGAGATGATGTTTCGGTGTCAGTAGTGTACCATACCATGACCGTGTTTCTGTCTTTGTATCTAGTTACCTTGTTTTATCTTTCGGGTCTCTATTTAAGTGCGTGGATACCTGTGGAATAGAAACTGTTTCCTCCGTTCTTATATGTTACCTTTTTTCTATTAGAGAAATTGTTCACTACGACCCTTTTGACCAGTTGGTGAACATTTTCTTACTTTGATCTTGTGTAAGAATTGTGGTATGTGTTTTTATTTGAGTTTTACCTAATTTCTAGATTTACATTCTGGTCTTTGGTATTTTGAGTATCTCCTTTTGTATCCGTTTTGCGAGAGCTGTATTTAGTGTCGTCCTAGGAGATACTGGATGGAGGGTCTCATTACCTTTATTTTCGTTTTTATTTATTTACCCTGGATTAATTTGAATTTTCGAAAACGTGTTGCTTCCTTTGATATTCGTTCCACTTTTCTGTCTGAAGTCTTACCCTCTTTTATTATCGTTTGTTTTGTTGACTGTTTCTTAATTAGAGTTTTTATATGTTCGTCGAGTACGTCGAGTTAAGGTCTTTTTATTCACTGGGTTAGTTTTTTACCCGGTTTCTTGATTTATCTGTAAAGAGGTTTCTTCTGTATGTTTACCGATTGTTCGTACACTTTTCTACGAGTTGTAGTGAGTAATAGTCTCTTTACGTTTAGTTTTGGTGTTACTCCATGACAGAGTGTGGTCAGTCTTACCGACGATAGTTTTTCAGATGTTTGTTATTTAAGACCTCTTCCACGCCTCTTTTTCCTTAGGAGAATGTGACAACCACCCTTACGTTTGATCATGTCGGTGATACCTCTTGTCGAAAAGGAATTTTTCGACCTTTATCTTGACGGTATGTTGGGTCGTTAGGGTGACGACCTGTATATGTGGCTCCTTTGGTCTTAACTTTCTCTGTACACATGGTGTTACAAGTAGTGTCGTGACAAATACTATCGGTCCTGTGTTTTCGTTGGATCTACAGGTAACCGTCTGTTTACCTATTATTTCGACACCATATATATGTGTTCCCTTATAATGAGTCGATAATTTTTCTTACGTAAACTTACTCAAGATTATTCCACCTACTTTGACCTCGGATAATATGTCTCGCTTCATTCAGTCTTTCTTTTTGTGACTATGTCATATAAATGCGTATATATACCTTAAATCTTTCTACCATTGGTACTGGGATATACGTTCTGTCGTTTTCTCTGTCTCTACATTTCTTGTCTGACAACCTGAGACAAACTCACCTTCCCACGAGTCCTGACCACGTGACCCTACTGGGACTCTCTACCCTACCCCTCCTTCCACCCTCCCTCCCAGTCCTATCCCTTGTGTACACGTTGGTACCGACTAAGTACACTTACATACCGTTTTGGTGGTGTCATAACATTTCATTAATCGGAGGTTAGTTTTAAAATTTTTTGATTTTTGTTTTTTTTTTTTATAATTTAGTTTGGAATATCGTCACCTACCATCCGTTATTATTTCTACTCTCATTTATGGTTACTTTATCACTTTAAAAAGTTTACATCTTTTATTTTCGTTAAAATATCTGAACAACATTCCTAACTTACTCAATATTTTATCTTTCGAAAATCTTGAAACTTTATAATTCGTAGGTACTAATACTTTTTCTAATATATGGTTTACTTTTTTATAACCACTATTAAAATTCGTTCGTTTTGTTTTATACCAAACATTTAGTATAGTATATATATATAAATCCATGGATATATGTATACTGTACATAGATATATAAAATATTTTGACAAGGGTAAGATACTGAAAAATTTTAATATATGTACATACGTGTTCCCGATCTTCTCTTGTACCTGTTTATTTTTAGTGAAAATTGACTTTTTTTTTTTTTTTTTCTTTACTTTATCGGTGGTAGTGTTGAAAATCAATTGAGACATAACCTCTAGGATCGGTCCCGTCATTCCGTCCACTTTTTTTATTTTATATTTGAAATCTTTACTTTATTTCGACAGTAATAAACTTCCTTTGCATTGACTGATACATCTTTTAGGATTATTCCAAAAGAATTATCTTATTTTACACTTTATCTTACTATGAACCCCATTTATAATATGTATAAATTTGTTTGTGTCGGTATACATACATGGTCTAGTGGTACACTTTAACTCAGTGACAGTTATTTATAGTCGTTCTAGGAGAAACTGGGTGGAAAATCTCACTGTCTTTATTTTTGTTTTTATTCATTTATCCTGGATTAATCTTCGAAAACGTGTCGTTTCCTTTGATTTGTTTTACTTTTCTGTTGGGAGTCTCACCCTCTTTTATTATCGTTTCGTTAACTTTTTCCTAATTAGACTTTTTATATGTCCGTTGAGTACGTCGAGTTATAGTCTTTGTGTTCGTTGGGTTAGTTTTTTACTCTTCTGGATTTGTCTGTAAAGAGGTTTCTTCAGTATGTCTACTGGTTATTATGTACTTTTCTACGAGTCGTAGTGAGTAATAATCTCTTTACGTGTAGTTTTTATGTTACTTCATAGTGGATTGTGACAAGTCTTACCGGTAGTAGTCTTTTAGGTGTTTATCCACAACCACCCTTACATTTAACAATATCGGTGATACCTCTTGCATATCTCTGAGGAATTTTTTGATCCTTATTTTCACTGTAATACTGGATCGTTAGGGTGATGACCCGTATATAGGACTCTTTTGGTCTTAACTTTTTCTGTGTATATGGGGTCACAAGTAACGTCGTGATAAATGTTATCGGTCCTATACCTTCGTTGGATCTACAGGTAGTCGTCTATTTACTTATTTTACCTTCAACACCATGTATATATGTTACCTTATAATGAGTCGGTATTTTTCCTTTCTTATATTCAGTCAACTTGACTCCACCTACTTGGATCCCGGACAAAATGTCTCACATCATTCTTTGTCTTTTTATTTATAGCATATCATTTACGTATATATACCTTAGATCTTTTTACCATGACTACTTGGATAAACGTCCCGTCCTTATCTCTACGTCTGTATCTCTTGTCTGAACATCTGTGTCGTCCCCTTCCTCTCCTACCCTACTTGACTCTCACATCGTAACTTTGTATATGTAATGGTATACATTCCATCTATCGATCACCCTTCGACGATATATTGTCCCTCGAGTGAGGCCACTACTGAAGACACTACTGGACCCTTCCCCGTACGACAACATGTCGTCTTTGGTTGTGTTGTGATTTCGTTAATAAGAGGTTAATTTTTATTAAAAAAAAACTTTTCCCAGTGACGGGTCATTCGAACTTTGTGGTGACAAAACACGTCGACGATCTTACTTGGAAGACTTTACGTTAGACTAGTACAATGGGTGAATCTTAAGAAGTGACTTGAGAACGACGTCGAGAAATTGTTTACTCCAAAAATATCAAACCAGTGTAGATACACGGGTCTGAATAGAGCATATCAAAGGTACACGTACCGTGCAAGGTACCGAAGGTCTGGACAAAAGAATCGCACTTGGGACTGAGGAAAAAGGGGTAGGGGTGAAATAGGGAAGAGACGGGTAGACTGAGGACGAATAGGAAGTTCAGACTCAACATCGTAGTGGTGGGGGATCACACAATCCTCTACAATCATTGAGTCAGCACAGACTGAGAAACGTTGGGGTACCTGATATCGGGTGGTCCGAGGAGACGGGTACCTTAAGAGGTCCGTTCTTGTGACCTCACCCATCGGAATGGGAAGAGGTCCCTTATAAGAGTTGGGACCTTACCTTGGGCACCTAGGATCTCACGTCCGTCTAAGAAATAACAGACTCGGGGGTCCCTTCGGGTGGATTTAGAGATCGGTGACGATGTTGCGGGGACACTCATCTTTACTCCGTAGGGAGGAGACACCTACATGATTCGAGATAATCTTGGGAATAAAGAGGTACTCATAATTGATCACACAAACATAGGAGCTCCACCTAATATTTCAGTAACTTCTGTTTCCGACCCAGAACGAGTCGTAAAAGGGGGTGTGGTTTGTGTCATAAACCACATCTCATTAGGGAACTTAAAACCCAGAATTACAACTTAATTTATAAAAAATTACATCAAAATTGTATCGCGTAGTCCGAAAATGACATGTCATAAAGTACTAATTTCTTAACCTGAGACTATGAATTCGTTGATGAAGAGATGTTCCGTTGTTCTTTAGGTTTGGGTAGGTACAAGATACTGATGGAAACGAAGATGCATTGATAAAGATACTGGCACAGTTAGGAAAGTTATCACCACAAATTAAAACATAGGATCGAAGGGTCAAGACCACTGGACACCTCGTAAGTGTACCTAAAACTGTGGTTTGCCGACCTAGGGACCCTTGCTTAGTATGGGTGGAAGTTTATGTCGGCTCTGTGAGGCAAAAAACTTTACGAACAGGGGTGTCGACTGTGTCACGCGAAACCCATGGATTACCTTTTTGATGACCGTCAGTTCGTAAGTCACAACAAATGACCTTATTGACCTCAACCGTTCCATCCTTTGGATGTAGTTTGTTCTTTCACCATCAACGAGTCAGCACAGGTTGAGAAATACTAGGACACCTGACATCGGACGGTCCGAAGAGACAGGTACCTTACGAGGTCCGTCCTTAATGACTTCACCAATCGGTAAGGGAAGAGGTTCCCTAGAAGGGTTGGGTCCCTAGTTTGGATCCAGAGGACGTGACGTCCGTCTAAGAAATAGTAGACTCGGTGTCCCTTCGGGGTGTAGTATGTTCTTCGAGACAGGTTTTACTCCCGTGTTACTTGGATCTTAACATTCGGGGTATTTATTGTGGAATAAAGAGTCCCCTTAAAGAAGACTTAAACACAGTGAAAAAGTCCTTCTTATATTGATACGACTTAGATATAGTCGAGTTGTCAAACAGTGAAAGACTTATTTAGGAACCACAGTTATTATATATATTTGGTCTCCTGGGACACTTGGTTTAGAAAACACAAACCCTCGAAAATACAACACAGGGACTTTTAAAGACCCCGACGGTCAAGTGTTCAATCCCACCCTTAGACAGTTCCGTTAAACACAGGGACGCCTGATAATTACTTCCAGTCAGAAAGGGGAGGACGGGTAAATGAAGATGAGACGTGTCGCTACCACAAATCCGTTTCATCTTATATCTCCTTTTACGACTAATAAACCAGAAGAACTAAACCCCCGTCAGGTATACTTGTCCCTGGGTGACAAAGGGAGATTTAACAAAGATTCAGAGACTGAGAACGATAGTTTAATTGGACCTATCATTGGTTCTACCTAAAACCATATTTTGATTTTATTTTTAAAAACGACTCTATCTCGACTAATCTTATAAAGGAACCAAGACTATTGACATTAATTTACCTTAGAGGTCCTTCTTTTTCTGTAAAGTTAGATCGAAATTGGAGGGAGGGAGGGAGGAGAATAGAACTAAAATGAGTAACATGGTCTAATAATGACTATATGTATTAACTTTCTATAACTTACATTTAGTTAATTGTAGAAAAAAATTTAAAACTTCAGACAATAACGCTTTCCTGACGATTTATCTTAAGTTCTTAGTCGGCCGATACAGGGACAAATAGATTTGAAAAGACGAGTTTGAAGCAGAAGTTCTTGTGTTCTCTAGTAACTCAGTTTTGACCTTTCTTTTTCTTTTTTATAGGATCCATTCTAAATAAAAACAGTCAACGGAGTGTACTTAATAAATAATTCGATTAAGTGTTTTTGTCATGTACATTATTTCAATGTTAACCTATAAAGGAAACGAATTAAATAGACATTTCCATTAAGACAAGTACTGTAAGAAAGTACCGAAATCTAGACCTATAGAATGACAATCGTTCGTTCAGCAAATGCAGACAGTAGTGGAAGTTGAGTCTTGTAGAAGAGAGAGATGGAGAGGTTCCGCGGGGGAGCGAGATGAACGGAAAGAAAGTTTGGACGTAACTAAAGGGAAATAAATTTCGTTTGTTTGGAGAAATATAGACCACGTGACTCAATGGACTTGGGTCATCCCTTATTCGTACTTTGACGATACCCCAAAGAAGTCCGTCGTGAAAGGGGGGTCCGAAACACCCTAGAGGGAGTGGGAAGGAAAAGTTGACAAAGCTAGTTATGGTATTGAAAGACCAGTGAACGGCAGTAAGACTCAGACCAGGTTACTTTAGAAGTTAGGGTTTGGATTAAAAAAAAAAAAAACAGGAAAAAATTCATAGCAACACAATTAGAGACGACATGTCGTTTCACTGAGTCAATATGTGTATACATGTACGAAAAAATATAAGAAAAGGTAATACCAAATAGGGTCCTCTAATCTAGATCAAAGGACACGAGAAGTCATCCCGGAACAACAAATAGTTAGGGGTTGGTTAAATTTTGAGGAGGGTCCCTGAAGAGACCACCAGGTCACTGTATTCGTCCACCACGTCCAAACTAGAGACTAGTCCCTCGATTCTAGGGGTGTACGGAGCGTCGGTTTTTCAGTTTTGTATTTTGTCTTAGCCACAACAGTCTTTAAGTTATTTCTGAAAAAATTTTTCGAGAAGGAGAGGAGACAACATTCGGTCTAAACACCGACCTCCACGATCTCCACTTCTCCCCGTACCCACGAGAAAATAAGAAGGGTGGGACGGAGACCCTCCGAGATCACATAGCCCTACCCTCCTCTTCCCTTCCTGTTCCAAGAGACATTCACTTCAAATCTACCCGGAGACACCCAACAGAAACGAAGAGACGACCGGTCTGCCGACAGGTACGGGAACCACACTGTGCGAAGGTTCTCGTCTGGGAGACTTCCTAAGAGCTTTCTTGACACACGTCCGGTTCGGGACTGGCGGGGTGACCTCCGAAGGGACTGGAGGGGTGACCTTCGAAGGGACTGGAGGGGTCACCTTCAAAGGGACTGGAGGGGTCACCTTCCAAGGGGACTGGAGGTGTGACCTTCCAAGGGGACTGGAGACGTACCCTTCCAAGGGACTGGAGGAGGGGTTTTCTTCTAAGGGACTGGAGAGGTAACTTTTCAAGGGACAACCGTTACTCAGAGTCGGGGTGAGGCAGGGTGGCAGGACTCCGTGTAGGACATCGGAGAATACGATACCAGGTGAACGGGTCGGGTGTCGGGAAGACTCACCTCGTGATCCGGTTCGAGTCCGGGTCGACGGGAGGTGTACGGTAGTAGAGTTTTCGGAACGACACGGTTGACGAGATAGTTGGGGAAAAACAAGGAGGAAAGGTCGAGTTCATCTACGTCCAGCTATCTACGGTCAGAAAGACCACCCCCGGGGTTTAAAAATACTTACTAACAGAATCTTGGGAAGGTATGGGGACTGGACGATGAACTGAAGGTCTCCGGTCTTTTACTTCACTCGGGTACTCTAAATGGAATAAAAGAAACGTCAACAGTGACTACGGTCTATGGTCGTACCCACCTCAGTGAAGGAGACGAATTCAACAAGAGAAAAGAGACAAATAGTGAACAAACAGGGACTTACATGTATAACTGAAAGAAGTCCAATTTATACTGTAACATGTCGAGGTCACCTAAAGGGAAACTGAATCAAACAACAACAAGTCAATGGGTCAGTACAGACTGAGAAACGTTGGGGTACCTGACGTCGGAGGATCCGAAGGAACAGGAAGTGATAGGGACAAAACTACAATATTTCCACGAAAACTTTTAGGTCGGTACGAAAGGGATATCTCCTATCACCCTATCGTAAATACATTCCTGTGGACCTCTAAACAGACGAAGGATCACACTTTTACTTTACTGGAAGAAGTGAGGCACGGGTCCGACACGTGAACCACTCCTACCAACCCTCACCAACCCCAACTCCTTCCAGTGGGTTTCACGACCGTAGTAGTAGTAGAGTGGACCTGCCACTCTCACTCACGACACGAATCCTACGTGAAGTAAAGGATCCGACCTCTAAGAATTGGATCTTAATGTTTTAGTATAGACCCTTTCGCGAGAACGTAAAAGATTCTTCCGGACGTTGAAAGTCGTATAAAAGGTTTCCCAAGTTCGTTAGTTTTTCTTAGGGAGTTGTGACATTTAGTTAATACATACGAGTCAACGAGTTAGTACAGACTGAGAAACGCTGGGGTACCTGACATTGGACGGTCCGAAGAGACAGGTACCCTAAAGAGTCCGTTTCCATGACCTCACTCAACGGTAAAACCACTCCCTGGTAGACTATTACACCCATAGGACCGACTCAGATATCGAGGGACAGTCTCGGACCTACCCTGGTCTCCCTCCAGAGAGGAGGAGTTGAGTCCTAAGGGGATCCCGGAAGGAGTGTGAATTCTCGACTCGAGTAATACTGGATGTACCACACGTAACTCAGGTTTCGGAATGGATTCGAAACAGCATACAAAACTTTCAAAGTTTTCACTCAATGAGTAAACACAGGTTGAGAAACACTGGGGTACCAGTAATCGGACGGTCCGAGGAGACAGGTACCTTAAGAGGTCCGTTCTTATGACCTCACCCAACGGTAAGGGAAGAGGTCCCCTAGAAGGGTTGGGTCCTTAGTTTGGACTCAGAGGACGTAACGTCCGTCTGAGAAATGGTAGACTCGGTGGAATGACTTCTGTTTAGTATTAAGAATTTGAGTAAAAGAAAGGGATCCTCGTGGTCCTTTGTTTGCTCAACACTAAAAACAACTGCTGGATTTGTACGGGTCCGACCTAGCGATACCGAGAGTCGGAGGGTAACTTAATGAAGCCGTTATAGTTCTAAAACCACCTAAAATACTGTCTTTGTTTGAGAAAACCTTTCTATATGTCCAATGAAATCCAAAATTTACTGAAACACACAGAGGTACATTTGTCGTTACTTTACACCACGTGAGTAATCAATCTCAACGGTATTGATTCATGGCATCAGACCCATTGAGTTTGACATCTTTAAATAAAAGAGGGTCAAGATCTTTTCCCTTCAGGTTCCAGTTCTAAAGTCATCCCAAAGAAATAAGACACCAAAGAGAGGAACCAAATGTCTACCGGTGTAAGAGGGATACAGAAGAATACTAAAAGAGGAACACAGGTAGAAACAAGTTTAGTAGAGAAGAATATTCCTCTGTAGTTAGTATAACCTAATTCCGGGTAGAATCACTGAAGGAGAATTGATTCAATGAAGAAATTTATGGGTAGAGGTTTATATCAGTATAACACCTATGGTCCTTAATTCCGAAGTCGGTTTTCCTCCAAGTCAAGTTAAGTCAAGTCAGTGAGTCAGGACATACTGAGAAACATTGGGGTACTTGACGTCGTGCGGTCCGAAGGGACAGGTAGTAATTGAGGGCCTCGATCGAGTTTGAGTACAGGTAACTCAGCCACTACGGTAGGTTGGTAGAGTAGGAGACAGTAGGGGACAAGGAGGGTGGAAGTGAGAAAGGGTAGTAGTCTCAGAAAAGTTTACTCAATCAAGAAACGTAGTCCACCGGTTTTATAACCTCAAAGTCGAAGTCGTAGTCAGGAAGGTTACTTGTGGGTCCTGACTAAAAGAAATCCTACCTGAACAACCTAGAGGAACGTCAGATTCCCTGAGAGTTCTCAGAAGAGGTTGTGGTGTGAAGTTTTCGTAGTTAAGAAGTCGTGAGTCGAAAGAAATATCAGGTTAAGAGTGTAGGTATGTACTGACGATCTTTTTGGTATCGAAACTGATCTGTCTGGAAACAACCGTTTCATTACAGAGACGAAAGATTATACAACAGATCCAACAAGTATCGAAAAGAAGGTTCCTCGTTCGCAGAAAATTAAAGTACCGACTTCAGTGGTAGACGTCACTAAAACCTCTGGTTTTTTTATTTCAGAGAGTGATAAAGGTAACAAAAGGGTAGATAAAGGGTACTTCACTACCCTGACCTACGGTACTAGAATCAGAAGACTTACAACTCAAAATTCGGTTGAAAAAGTGAGAGGAGAAAGTGAAAGTAGTTCTTCGAGAAATCAAGAAGAAGTGAAAGACGGTATTCCTACCACAGTAGACGCATAGACTCCAACAACTATAAAGAGGGTCGTTAGAACTAAGGTCGAACACGAAGTAGGTCCAACCGTAAAGCGTACTACATGAGACATATCTTCAATTTATTCATCCCACTGTTATATGTCGGAACTGCATTAGGAAAAGGATAAACCTTGGTCAGACAACAAGGTACAGGTCAAGATTGATTGACAACGAAGGATTGGACGTATGTCTAAAGAGTCCACCAGACCATAGGGGTAGAGAAAGTCTTAAAAGGTGTCAAATAACACGAGGTGTGTTAGTTTCCGAAACCGTATCAGTTATTTCGTCTTCATCTACAAAAAGACCTTGAGAGAACGAAAAAGTTTCTAGGTTACCTACAACCGTTAAACTAGAGGCCAATGAAACGGAAAAGATTTAGGTGGAACTTGTAGACTTTCAAGTACCAAGTACATGACAAATTCGGACCGAACCTCTTAAAACTCGTGCACTAACCGTTTTCCTCCACCTCTGTGAGTCGGGTACCGATTACCGAAGTCACAAAGAATATACACACGAGTCAACGAGTCAGTACAGGTTGAGAAACGGTGGGGTACCTGACAACGGACGGTCCGAGGAGACAGGTACCCTAAGAGGTCCGTTCTTATGACCTTACCCATTGGTAAAGGAAGAAGTTCTCTAGAAGGGTTGGGTTCCTACCTTCGGTACAAAGAACGTAGAGGAGGTAACCGTCCTTCTAAGAAATGGTGACGTGGTGGACCTCAATTCCGAAGTCGTGTACTCACCACCCTTCCTCCATGTCTGTTTGTCTATTCAGTCCGGTACTGTATACCGGAATCACAAGGATACACATTGAAGTAAGTTAGATATGACTCAAGAGCGGGACGAACTAAGTACTCTATATATCTGTTCACACTGTCGGGACCGGAGGAATCGAAGTCTAATATTTTCTGGTACACAACATTACGTCCCAATATATTACACCTCTCTCTAATCTCCCTCCGTCCTCACCCGTCACCTAACTACTAGTCTCTTAGAAAGGGTCTTCTCCACTATAGTCTGTCCTAAAACGTCCGTTCCGTCTCGTTTGGTTCCTTTTCCCCGATAAACGTAGAGTCTCGTCTATCAAACCTTGTGATGAATACCCCACATTTTATGATGAAAGTTCCATACCTTACACCCGTGGTTTCGTTGTCCTCTTCGTCTCCAGTCTGGTCCCCTAGTATCACGGAACTTCTCCTTACATCTAAATAGAAGATTCTGTCCCCAGGGGTTGGAGGTCCTAGATTACGGACTACTAGACTCAACCTCGAGTACATTATTATTATCTTTAATTCAAGTGTCATTTACAATACGAGAACTTAGTAGGCTTTTGGTAGGGGGGTGTAACATCCACCTTTTTAACAGAAGGTGTTTTGACCAGGGACCACGGTTGTTCCAACCCCTGGTGACCACATTCAGTACCCTTTGGAGACTCCTTCGTAATATCTTTCTAGGGGAACCGAAGTCCCTTCCACATCTGATTTTTTCTCCGTTCTAGTCTCCGGAGACACTCTAGTATATGACTGGTTGACTTGTACAACACTGGTCTCCGAGTGTCCTTGGATCGAGACAAAAAGGGGATCCTCGTTACCAAGTCCTACGTAATTCAGTCACAAGGACCACTAAAATATCTTGTATTGATGGTGTTTATTCTTAACTGATAAGAATGATAAACAACTTACTTACATGAAATTGGATTCCATGTTTAAGAATGTTAAAAAATTTTAAGTTAAAAATGTATCCTCATAAAGATGTTCCAGTCACTCAATCGACTTACTGGAACTCATTGAATAAATTGGTAGACCCCGGAACTAAAAAAAAAAGTAGATATTTCACCTCCATTGTTGTGAGGATTCCACTAGAGGATTCCACCAACACTCTTAATTCAATCTATTGCACGTCCTTTTATGTTGCGTTATAATAGGATACTACCACAACAACAACAAATCAGTGATTCAGAACAGGTTTAGAAAACGTTAGGGTACCTGATACCGGGTGGTCTAAGGAGACAGGTATCCTAAAGGGTCCGTTCTTATGACCTCACCCAATAGTAAAGGAAGAGGTACCCTAGAAGGATTGGGTCTTTAGCTTGGATCCAGGGGACGTAACCGTCCGCCCAAGAAATGGTGACTCGATGGTCTTACAGGACACTATCCAGGAGGTTTTTACAACCAACTCAGGACGGTAACCCTACCCATCTAGAGTAGAGGTAGAAACGAACCACTGGGTTCACCTAAAGAGAGGTATGTCCTACATTGTTAGCATAGTCGTACACGTGGAGGTCCACCGCCGGCGTTGGGACACTGGGGAGCGAAGTAGGCCGTGAAGTCGTACGAGACGGAGGGCTACGGGAGTCTCGTGTCAGACTTTGTCTAAAAAGTCCATTTACACCTAAGGTCAGACCCGTGTTCCCCATTTCTTTTAAATAGACAAGGTTTCGAGTGTGTTAGTCGTGTCGGACAACACAAAGATCCCTCGGGTAGGTAAGAACGGACTAGTCTTTGGTACATTTGTGTCTCCGTAGACCCGTCATCAACTATCCGTAAATATCAGAAACAAATATCAGAGTTTCCATCAGAATATTTACTCCTTTCTCTCAGTCTTGTGGAGGGTATGGAGATTCCTTCCGACATAAGACCCGGGAACTGAGAGTCCTCTATAGTAGGGGTGGATCGAGGGTGGAGCCACGAGTAGAGGAGGGACTGGCGGTACAGACACAGGTGAACGGGTCGTTTCGGGTCGGGGTTATTGGTCGTTCAAGTTCGAGTCGTATGGATTGGGTCTTAAGTAGTGGGGACGGCGGGGGTAGGAGGGTTATCTTTGTTGGTGGCCATAAAGAAGGTAGACATGTTTGAAGGGGTCCTCTGGTGAAGAAACAGGAAATTTTCCCCATTCATTGACACAGACGGGACATTCACGAGTCGTCTTCACAAGTAATTCACGTGCCGTAATAAGACTTGTCTTGCTACTTTCTGGAACTTCGTCGTACTGGTTCCGCTCATACAGTACGGTTGATAACTATCGTTTCTACAAATCTCCTCTGTCGATCACTCGGCTCAGGACGTCCCACTTTAACTGTCTCTCCTAGTCTTTGTGTGTCCACTTACACCAGTGTCTCCGGCCTTCACCATTACACCCGTAGGTCCATTCAATTCCGTCCACTGACCAGTCCTCTTTGACCGAAACCACTGGTATCGGGTCCTCAGTCTCTCCGTCATTACGACCGTAATTGCTCCGAGATGTAAATGGTCGTAGAGGGAGAGGAAGGTTACCCCGGAAGAATCTCCTCTGTTTCCTGGTCTGGACCGTGTATGTGTTGTCACATATCTTCAATCAAAAGTATAACTTTATCGAATGTAGGCACCCTTTAATAAAAATTATTTAAACTTCAGTAAGGTTATTCGACAAATCCTAGATTCTGGTTTTCCTATGTACTCTTTACGGTGTAAACCTTTTTGAAAATCCACCGAGTCTGCCATTTCGTAGACGGACGTTACGCCCTCTGGGCCCAAGCTAGGGACCAAGCCCTTCTAGGAGACCTCTTCCTTTACCGTTAGGTGAGGTCGTGAGAACGGACCTTTTAGGGTACCTGTTTCCTTGGACTACCCGGGGTCAGGTACCCCAGCGTTTCTCAGCCTGTGCTGACTCGCTGAAGTAAATAAATAAATAAATCTTGTCCTCTTCTACCCTCGAATAGAGGGTATTAATTCGTTGTTCATTTTTTGCACTGTCCTTCGTCCATTGTCCCTGGTTATGTCCATAATCTTCTGAAAAATTGGGGGAGAAAAACAACTCATGGAAAGACATATATAAGATTTCAGACTTTACTCACTAAGTGTCGGTACGACAGGATTGTATGGGAACACTACACTAGTCATCACTCCCTTACAGGGTTCATTGAATACGGACTACTATTTCATGACTTGAACGTTTAATAAAACGTAAAATTATTTAAGTTGGTTTAAGTCTCAATAGGGTTGTTGTTGTTTTTACCGTAAGAATTGAGTAAGGTTTTACGAAAGAACCCACCCTTCTTCTTTTATCTCAGACCCGAGGACCTTTAGTTTAACTAGACTTGGAAGTCGGAGGACGGAGACGGACATCCTTACAATGTAGGTGTCTTTACACAGTGAATGTCCTCGTAGTACGTCGTTTATACAGTGTCGATTTCTACTCGTCGTTAATGAAGAAGGACGACATTGAATCTCCGATCATAAATTTTGAGCGTGATTGGTTCCGGTGTTACCTTTACGTTTCGTCGTTTTGACTCTAAGACCCCCGGTGATTCAACCTGATATAAGTGTACCCTTGTACACAAAAGGAGTAATGGTTTTACCTGACCTATAAAATAGACATCTTCCTTTCTTGAACCTAAGGTTCGAAAGAAAAATTAGTGTTGGGCAGATTCGTCTCAAGTTCTCAAGTGTCAGGTGGAAAGGACAGGAAACACACCTCCTCTTCCTTGAACCCCTATTTGTTCTTAACTTTTTTCGTTTTAGTTGTTCATTTTCGTTTAAACAACTATCGTTGTGTTTATTTGACTAAATACAAATGATATGTTTTCTTTGGATATTCAGATGTATCATATACATATATGTATACTATATATTATACGAATATAAATATTACAAAAATTAGTAGACAATCAAGATTTCGTTAGTTAATATAGTGATGAAAGAACACTCAGATAAAATTCAATCAATTTGTTGTGTATATACGTCCCTCTCAGGGTAATTGTTACCCAGTGTTAAACCTAATACATATCAACATCCACCTAGTTCTTGGCGTCAAGTGTGTGTAAAATCAACAAATAGACGACCTTAAAAAACACGTTTTTATACGTAGTGATATATAAGACTTCCATTTAACTTATCGTGTGTTGTTTAATTTGACTATTACAACAGTGATTTAATCCACATTTAAGAAAAAACGAAAAAAACCGATGAACCTTAGACCCTAGAATCAAGGGACTGGTCCCTAATTTGGGTGTGTGGGACGTGACCTTTAGGTCTCAGGATTGGTGACCTAGTGGTCCCTCCAGGGACTTGAATTGACATTTAAGATTAATCTTTCTATATTGTCGTCACTAATTTTCGGTACTAGTTGAGGTATTTTGTAATGATTATAGGAGTACTGTTTCGGTAGAAAGGAATTTGATACCTTTAAGACAGAAACAGAACATACTTATAAGAGTCATTTTGAAAATTTTCAACGGTTTGTACAGTGTATTCGGTCTAGAAACCTGCTTATGGTTTGACACTAGGAGTCATTTGAACTATCGGTGGACTATCAAAATTAAATACTTATAGTCAAATTATTGGGAAGTAAGTAAGTGATTTCTTTATGAACTACTCATAGTTGGTATGTGGTCTACAACCATTAGTGCAATTCGTTTTGTCTACGGTGGGGACAGGAGTGTCTAGAAGATGGTATCTCTGTCTATTGAATCTATTTACTTGATTGTATATACATTAATATTTATATATGAATATATATATATATTTTGACATGAACGTATATATGTTGATATAAATATACATTTTATGATATAAACATATATATGTTGACAACAACAACAAGTCAGCGATTCAGTACAGGATGATAAACGTTGGGTACTTGACGTCGTGGGGTCCGAAGGGACAGGAAGTGATAGAGGGTCTCAAACGAGTTTGAGTACAGGTAGCTCAGTCACTTTCACTTTCTCTTCAATGAGTCAGCACAGGTTGAGAAACGCTGGAGTACCTGACATCAGAAGGTTCGAGGAGGTAGGTACTCTAAAAGGTCCGTTCTTATGACCTCACCCGACGGTAAAGGAAGAGGTCTCCTAGAAGGATGACGTCAGGATAGACGTCATCCTGAAACAACAAATAGAGAAAATATCTGTCATTAAGCATATACGACTAGGGTTCACGGACTAAACACTTTTCACAAACAACGAGTCAGCACAGGTTGAGAAACGTTGGGACTTGACATCGGGTGGTCTGAGGAGACAGAGACTTTAAGAGGTCCGTTCTTATGATCTCACCCATCGGTAAGGGAAGAGGTCACCTAGTAGGGTTGGGTCCCTAGTTTGAGTCCAGAGGACGTGACGTCCACTTAAGAAATGACAGACTTGGTAGTCCCTTCGGGTTTACGGATAGAATGGGTAAAGGGGTCTTTTCTTCTGAAAATTGTGGGTGTCCAGGAACGTGACCTTAAAATAGTCCAGACCTCATAAACTTTCTATTTAAAACCAATTTTCGTAAGGTTGGGAGAATATAATGTAAAGACCAAGATCCGGTAGAATTTGCCGAAGGACTTACTGAAGTGTGGTCGACATTTCGTTTGACGTAGGTTGTAACACCTTCGGAGTCAACTTTAGATGTTGTCCTACTCACAACTAGAAGACGGTTGTGGTCGGTTCAGAGTAATGCACAAATTGAACTCCCTGAATAGATTTACACACGTTCCATCACATACCTTGAGAGTAAGGGACCGGACGTGGGAGGAAGGTAAAGGCAAGTGGGTGTGTAGGGACGCATTTTCACATACATGTACCCACAGACTCTAAACGGACGTTTAAGATAATGTCATAGGGACAAAATCAGAGGGAGGTGGGGGTGGGAAGTGACTGACGAAGTGTTGAAAGGAGTTTGGTAGTAGGGTAAAGAGTGAGGGTCGACCATCGGACAGAAGAAAAAGTGACTTCTTTTTTTTTTTTTTTATCTTAGTTTGGTCTTCCCCGAGGAGAAGGTTTAGAGGGTCTGTGGGACGGGAACGGAAGAGAGGGTGACGTCACCAAGACGACAGGGACGGGGATTATACACGGTT
Organism: Capra ibex; assembly: GCA_006410555.1. NCBI lineage: Eukaryota > Metazoa > Chordata > Mammalia > Artiodactyla > Bovidae > Capra > Capra ibex. Next base: position 37,372,838 of record SJYO01040405.1, on the reverse strand, counting down.
GTCGGGGAGACCATGACTTGGGTAGGGGAGGACGACTGAGATCCTAAAACGAAAATACGCAGGGGGAAGAGAAGACGTAACAGTCACGGCGACGAAGACAGTCTAGTAGGGATCGTCGTATGTTAAGACGATATTATGGAGGGTAGACTTTTCTGTGTTAAGAGAACCCTGAAGGGACTTACAGGTTACCAATTCTGAGACGGAAGGTTACGTCCCTTACACCCAGGATAGGGACCAGTTCCTTGATTCTAAGATGTACGGTGTCACCACACCGGCTTTTTTAGAAAAATTATTTTATTCGATACTTCTATAATTTTTATTTTTATTATCAAGAGAAATCCGAGGTATAAGGGGAAGACGATGGGACGAGTAAACACGACTATTACACCGGAGTTAAAACGAAAGTTTTTTACTCCAGTGTTACTGATATACATATATAGGTTGATAGGTAAAGGAAATCAAACCCTATTTCAACTTGAATGTCTAAAAGAGTAATTAATTTGATAGTGATCTATAAGGTGTTAACATCTCAAAAAGAAAAGAGGGAAAGACTTTTTTGTCCATAAGAAGTTACACTGGGTCCTTGTTATTCTCTTCTTTATGTCTAGAAGTCTGAGAAGACGGTACTTACAGTTTCTCAGAAGGTACTAGCAAACTAATTGTTGCTTCTATTCGTGATAAAGGTACGATAAAACTGTCTTTACCGGTCATTTATAGTTAGAAATATAGTTAGATAGGAAGAAATAAATCAATCCAAAAAAGTCCCCAATAAAAATAACAAAATCATCTTTTTGTTAAACAAAAGATTAGGATCGGTAATCTACTGGTTCCTCTGTGTTAAACCAAAGATTTCACTCGTTTTATTTAGCATTAGTAAGTAATCATTGTCAAAAAAAGAAACTACTGGGTGTATATATTGTTGTACACTTCACAATACTTTTAGTAAAATAACTTTAAGTCCTTCCTAATTATAAGGATTAAGTCATATCTTAAAATTCATCTCCTCCCTTTCATCTTTTGTTTGTCGTAAAACAGTCCATTCTTCGGTCCTATGAAGATTTCATAAATAATTATACATAAGTATAGACAATAAATTATTTTTACTTATAATTATCATTTATAAGAATTAGAATTTAAGTTCTCTAATAGTTAGTTTGGTTTCACCACACCATAATTGTATCCGAAAGTCAAAGTACACATAATTAATCCGAAGATTCATTTCATCGTCCCCATCAATAACACATATAGAATGGTAATTATGGGACGTAAGTTCGATTAGAAATATAATTTTTAACTAAAATAAAAAAATTATCTGTTTGTAAAACCTTAACGATATCCGGACCTTATAAAAAACTGATCCGGGTAGTATAAACCTCTAAAGTAGTTCCATTCACACAACATCACTGAACTGATGTAAACTTCAAATATTTTGTCAATGACAAAAGATCAAGTTCAAGTATAAGATGTCCTCGAAACGTGTACACTTCTAAGTTCTGGATCTGACTCCCCACACCCCACCAGTCGTTTGATACCAGGTATCAGGTTTAGGTGAGTGGTGAGTAAAAACATTTACTTCAAGATATCCTCGTGTTCTGGGTAAACTGAGACAGAATAAATACACCAACGAAAGATTACTGGTCTGTCTGACTTCATGATCGTTGTCAATGATATACTGGACGTTTCGGATTTTATAAATGATATACCGAGAACTCTCTTTTTCTAACGACTGAAGACTAGATCAATGTAAGTAAAACTATTATCACTTAGTCTCTGACTTAATAGTCCATAAGGTAAACTTTCCTTCGTTTCTTCAAATCAGACAATCGAGTCTTGACCTTAAGAGAATGGTTAATCAATCGGAGGAAGTAAAGTCCCATCGAGATTAATCATCGTTTTGAAAGGCAAATGATTCACGAAGTCAGGACCACAAGTAACCTTCCTAACTACAACTTCGATTTTGAGATTATGAAACCGGTGGACTACGTTTCTCGATTGAGTAAACTTTTGTGGGACTACAACCCTTTCTAACTCCCATCCTCCTCGTCCCCTACTGTCTCCTACTCTACCAACCTACCGTAGTGACTGAGTTACCTGTACTCAGACCCATTTGAGGGCCTCAACCACTACCTGTCCCTCCCGAACGCACGACGTTAAGTACCCCAGTGTTTCTCAGTCTGTGTTGACTCTCTGACTTGACTTGACTTCACGGAGTTTAGACAGGGGGGATTATTGTAGATGTATTAAAATGGAAGATCTGGATGGATCTTATATGAAGAATATCCACTTATTGGAATAAGATCCAATTTTCTGAAGATAGATTGATTGATGGCATGGATACAACTGTTCGTCGGTAGAACAAAATGGTTCGACTGAGAACGAACCCGTGTGTGTTGTGATGATCACAGAGACTCTTTCGTTCCCGGTACAGACAAATCAAGTTGAATTTAGGATAAAGGATGTGTCTCGACGTCGTCACCGAGAGTTGACCACCACAAATTTGTTTACTTACCTAAGTAGAAATATAACATAAATACGTTATAGAGTGGTGAGACTATTGGGATCTGTTGTTTTTATACCATTATTATTTGTTAAATAAGGTACTTGATATATATAAATTACAAAGAAAAATTTTCAAATTTCAAATAAAAGTCCACCACTAATATAAAGGATACACAAAGATTACCACCATAATAGTTTACCCTTTAACTTCGTTTCGTTTTTCTCGTCAACCTGAGAAGAAGGTAACGGATACACATAAAATCAGTTTCTAAAGTTTTCTTTTACAGGGGTCCCGTCAACGATACCGTTTCTGTTATTTAATAGTTATCCAGGTTTGTCCTTGAGCCACGGGATATCAAACATGGTTTATAGTAAGAGTTACTAAATAAATTTGTTTACTGATCATACGTTTTTGATGTATATCAAGACCGTACTAAAAAATTATTTTGTCAGACGATTAAAAGTTGGTAAAGTGAAAAGACTACAGTCGTCGGATCCTCGTTTTCATACTTTGGTCTCAATTCAATTTACTCTCTCTTCACTCTTTTAAAAAATTAATAAAGACTTGAACACACACTTAAAATAACGTTTCTAGTAAACTTTAAGGTCACAGAGTGAACTTCTCCAACTTAATTTAATTAAAAAGTCAATTGGTACTTATAGACTCAACGAAATTAGGGTAAAGGAAGTAAAATGTCGGGACGATCGTATATATTCGTTTACTAATTTATCTTTATCTTTATTTTTATTACCGGGGAGGATTCCAATACATATACTATATACAAATATGTAGTCTTAACTAGGTTGAACCAAGAATAGGTTATTTAGTAGAAGATCAAACCTCGTCTATCTAGACTGGCCTAAATACTACTGTACGGACTATACCTCTTTTAGCGTTTACAAGATGTCCTGATGGAACTACTAATATTGGAATATTTGGGGTTTCTTCATTTCAACCACAAGAAGGTCCTACGATATCTCGTACAAAGTTCCATTTCACGGTAGTTCGTGGGTTATTATGTAACTAGATAAAGAAAATATAATTTTCCATTCCTAATTCAATATATTTGAGAATTTTAACTGACGATCTACCTGTTTCCAGATAATGGTTTAGAACGATATTGAATTTTCAATAAAAACTATAGACATTTTATACATACCGTACTTGAAACATACGTTAGAGTCTTCAGTAATAAAAACGTTTTATAATTATCTAACAAAAACAAACTTTTACAGGATAGAGTAATGTTTTGTTAAAAATTTTAGATTTACACCAAATGTCTTTATATATCTCATCGGTCCGATTAAATTGTACGTACGGATTTCTTTATCCTCTAAAATGAAACAAACATCGTTTTGTTCAGTTTACGTTCCTGGCATCTAAAGTAGACGAATACTCACACTGAGTATGGGTGACGTCCACAGGACACTCCCAGTAGGGACTACATATCCATAGCTCCGACTTATAGACGTCAGGAACCCCGTGTGTGTTGAGAAACTTCACCGAGAACAGGACAACTTGTTAAGACTTTAACATTTAGACACAATTTTTACGATTTTACTGTTCCAATATGACATATCGTGTCCCTGAATATAAGTTGTAGGACACTGTTTTGTATTACCTTTTCTTATACTTTTTCTTATATACACACACACATATTGACTCAGTGAAACGAAATGTTTTCTTTAATTGTGATTTAACAGTTAGTTGACATGAAGTTATTTTTTTCAAAAATTCACAACCTTACTGGGAAGTTTCCATTCAATTCTAGACAAGGGGCATTGAAGACTATGAGGTAGAAGACCTCGTCATAAGTACTATGGTTACCGTGACTCACACTTACATTTGGTATTATACTTTATAGAGTAAATTGAAGCCATTGTGAACAGACACCGAGTTACAGTACTAGAAAGATTTATACTCCGAGTCTCTTACAAGGTCACCAGACTACGATATATTATTTGGTGACATTATGAATCATCGAAGTAAAAAAAAAAATGAAATAAAATGAAATGTTATGACATAACCAAAACGGTATGCAACTGTACTTAAGTGGTACCCACATGTACTCAAGGGTTTGTACTTGGGGGGAGGGTGGAGGGTGGGGTATAGTAGAGAGACCTAGGACATAGGACATAGTTTGTATCTGACCGCTAAGAAAAGAATGTACTATCATATGTACAAAGTTACGGTAAGAGGGTTTAGTAGGGTGGGAGAGGGAGAGGGAGTCTCAGGTTTTCAGGTGAGATGTGTAGACACAGAGAAAACGACAGAGCGTATGTCCCAGTAGTAATGGTAGAAAGATTTAAGGTATATATACACAATCATATGACATAACCACAAAAAGAAAGACCGAATGAAGTAAGACATATTAGCCGAGGTCAAAGTAGGTACAGTAATCTTGACTAAGTTTACATAAGAAAAATTACCGACTCATTATGAGGTAACACATATACATGGTGTCGAAAGAATAGGTAAACAGACTGCTACCTGTAGATCCAACAAAAGTACAGGACCGATAATATTTGTCACGACGTTACTTGTAAAAAAGTAATAAAGAGTACCCAGGGTCGGTAAGAGGGGACCCTAGAGAGTGTGTTAACGTTAGTCTGTCGTGGATCTTGTGGACCGGGTAGAGACGGAGGTACACCTGAGGTGACGGAGACGTACCCGTAGTCCTCTCACAACCCTGAAGAATGTACCATTGAGTCCCGAGGTTTCAGAACACGGGGTTTTCTGATGGTCCGACTTCCATTTACCGGAAAGTGTTGTGTCGGAACCCTCAATGAGTCGTAACGAAGACGGTATGAGATAGTCCGGTTTCTAAGTATGCCTAAGTGTTCTGTCCTAGTCGTTGAGATGGACAAGTATCTCAGTTTCGTTCATCTTAGTCTTTGTAATGACGTCGGTCAAAACCTATTGTAACACACGGTGTCTCTCTAATTCAGTTGACAGGGTTCGGGAGAACGATCACTCACCGTCCGACTCCTAGTATTCGTCACAAAGTCCAAAGGGTCAACCGAGTCACCTTCTCTTAGACGGACGGTCACGTCCTCCTCCCAACCCTTCTAGGGGACTTCTTCCTTCACCGTTGACCGTTCTTTCTTTACCGGGTGAGGTCATAAGAACGGACCCCTTAAGGTACCTGTCTCCCCGGACCGGTCGAAATCGTGTACCCCACGTTTCTTAGTCTGTGTTAAATCACTGACTTGTTGTCGGAGATCGACCGGTCACTGTCCGATACCCCCAGTATTGGTCACGAATCTAAGACCGAAGTAGCCATCTACGGAGTCGGGTTTTACCTAGGGGAGAAAAAGTATTGTCAAGGAGGTTTATGAACTTTTAGTAATGGTTCAAGGAGAATCGAAATACAAGAGGTCCGTGTCAATAGGGTCTGAAAAGTGACAAAGGACAATCACTAATAAAGGTCAGAAGTTGTATGACTCGGGACATAGTAAAAAGTTACAAAGTGAATTGTACACTATGGGTCTAAACTACATCATAAGACACCTTATTCGACACGTTTTACACACACTCCCGTTCTAAAGGGTATCCGATGATGGTACCTTTTGTTAACGAAACAAATAAAGGGAACAGTTGATATAAAATCACAACCTGGTATAATTCTAACTGTTTAGAGGTCTTAAAAAAAAGATATTGGTGTTCGTTCGGTTCAGAAAACACGAAGGGTATGAAGACGATAAATTAATTGAGATTAAGTTTCTAAATACAAGCAGTGTCGAGTTCCCAACATTTTATGTTATCAAATGGTAACCCAACAGTTCTATGGTGAACGAAGGGTAGACGGGGACGGTTTTATGGGTGTGCGAAAGAGGATTGTTGAAAATAAGGGTACCGAGTCCGTCAGGGATTCGGACTTTCTGTTATTTGATTGTCGCCTTAGGACCAGACTCTTTGAAGGACTTCTTATCTGGTCTGTTATCCTTTTCAGTCGAATTAATATAAATATTGGAAAGAATGAAAGTACTTACCCTTAGTGGTCCGATGAATTTCAAACGAATTTAATAATGTCTTCCTTTAATTTTAGGTAAACATCTTACCCCCTCTAAACCAAAAGACCGTTTTTTCTGACGGTACACTTATTACTACATCGACAAAAGAGATCTCTCCTAGCCATCAATCCCTAATCTCCTTTACTCTCGGAAGTTTGTGGACGACGACTAATCGTTCCTTGTCCCGAAGGTACCACCTTTCGTCACACCCCCGTTTATGGTTTATAAGCCATTATATTGTCTATCATGTAAAGGTAAATAATCGTAAGATCCGAAAACAACGTAACTTATTGACTTATTTTCGAAAGAGTTGAGTCTTTTTTAATCTTAACTGAAGTCTCGGACACGAAAGTTTCTCGTCAAACGTAGTCTGATAAATATACAATGTATGGGGGTTTCAACAGTAGTGTGAGGTTTCTACCAGTTTACCGAGAGAGATATTTCGGTACTTGTCCTGAAGGGACCGTCAGGTCATACGAATTCTGAGGTCCGTCGGTGACGTCCCTCGTATCTAAATTAAGGACCAGACCTTGATTCTAAGGATTACGACACACAGTACCGGTTTTTTAAAAAATTCATTATTATTTTAATTTACTGATTAATCCTTTACATAGAGAACGGAGATGTCATCTCTTTTACATTGAAACCTTCTCAGAGTTACCTCCCTCCAAAAATAGGAAACTATACATTCAACTGTCTTCTTTTTATTGTGATCCTTCGTCTATCTGTTCGGTAAACAAAAGAGTTAGAGTTTACCTTCATTGTTTAATGATATTACATTTACTTTTTTCCTTTCTCATTGTATTTATTACGTTCTATAATTATTATAAGTTATAAATAGGTGACATCGTGGGACTGCGTAATACCCTTTTTTGTTGTTTTGTGACCCTGTATAGGTAACTTGGGAGTTAAAATATGAGAGTCTCCATTGACTCCTTTATATTCGTTTGTCTACTAGATTTCACAGAAGACGATCTACACACAACACTATCTCTGTATCGACACCTCTAGTATGGACACCCAGAATCAACGAAACCCCCTCCTTAATCGTTTCCTAGACAGTTGACCCTTTTTTTTTTTTGGGACACTCTCAACGTTAATTCAAAATAGATCCCTTTTTACTTCTGGTATCGGGGTCTCTGTCGGAGAGTCTATTGAGGTTCCTTGACGAGGTCTCTCCATCCCCCTTTCAGTCATACATCCACTAAAATCACTTCCCCCTATGTACGTCAGTCCGCGTGTAAAATTGTCTTCCGACGACGATCAGTGTTCCTCGTCTACAGAGGAAATTACTAAAATCACGAGAAGATCTATACTCTTCTATATTCTTTAACACAAGTATTTTAGAGGACTTTTACCTATAGACTTCCGGACAGGATGGTCAAAAAGGGTCTCGCGTCTCACGGAGCAAGGACTGACATCACCCTTAAAGATTATTACATGAAAGTGTTGGAACTCTTTAAGGTGTCTTTATCGTGGACCTTTTTGTCGTATATTATTCTTTGACACAATTACTAATAGAAAGTACAAAAAGAATTCTTATTAGAGGAACAATGTTTGGGGTTCCGGTCTGGGTCTTCCCTCATACTAACCCTCGTACCTAGAACCTTGTGACCCAGTCGCAATCCATACTTGTGACGGATGCGTGAACGACTAACAATGACTCTGATAGGGTCTTCCCTTGCTGGACCCCATATTTGTTCCTCTAGACCTGATACAACTACATCACAGAACCCTTTCTATCTAGTTTCTTTCAAAACATCAGACGTTAATCTTTATTTTCGACCTGAGTGTCACCTGAGACGTGGAGTCAGGTTATCTCCGACGTCTACGGGACTGGGTAACGTGGTCTAAAACACAAGACAAAAGTAAGAGCAGCAAACGAGGACCTGGAAATCCCGTTGTGGACTAGAGGTGGGACTTGAGGAAAGTGCCACACAACTTCCAGTCGTTAACGTCACTGTTCACTGAGGTAATAACATCTTGGTCTACCGTTCGTAGTCAAAAATCGACCGTCAAGGATTCCTTTCCTCGGTGTGGAAAATAAAACATTTATTGGTCTACCATTTATAAAATCCGAGACGATATCAGGGACAGTGTGGATGAGTTGAGACGGTAATATTGATCGTACTCTTACAGGTATTTCGCAATGAATGGTTTTTTTAAGTGTTTTGTTTTACACCATATCTCAAATTCAGGTAAAAACACTTGTGTGTGTATGTTCAGTTGTCTGTATTTAAACAAATACTTCGCGAATGATATTCGGTACTTTAATTTTCTCCGAACGAGGAACCTTCTTTTCGATACCGGTTGGATCTGTCGTACAATTTTTCGTCTTTGTAGTGAAACGGCTGTTTCCAGGTACATCAGTTTCGATACTAAGAAGGTCATCAGTACATGTCTACACTCTCGACCTGGTACTTCTTATGACTCACGGTTTCTTAGCCACGAAAGTTTGACACTAGGACCTCTTCTGAGAACTCTCAGGGAACCTGTCGTTATAGTTTGGTCAGTTAGGATTTCCTTTAGTTGGGACTTATAAGTAACCCTCCTGACTACGACTTCGAGGTTATGAAACCGGTGGACCACACTTTTCGGTTGAGTAAACTTTTGTGGGACTACGACCCTTGTTGACTCCGGACCTCCTTTTGCCCCACTGTCTCTTCCTCTACCGACCTACCGTAATAGCTGAGTTTCCTGCACTTAAACTCGTTTGAGGCCCTCTATCACTTCCTGTCCCTTCGGACTGTACGACGTCAAGTACCCCAGCGTTTTGCAGCCTGTACTGAATCGTTGACTTGTCGTTGTGGATACTCCATGTGTGATGAGGGTATCTCTTGTCCTGTCGTAGGTCTGGTAGTACTACCTCACATATACGTCATTTCCCAATCGTCACAAAAAAAGGATAGTCAATGTTACTAGTATAAAATGAAAGAATTAATTTTTTCAGTATTTTGGTAATAGGATGAGTTTATAAACTTGGAAAAAAAAAAATCAATAGTCGTAATACTTAATCTTGATCTATTTCTTGTATTTCCTATCTTTCTATGAAAGGAATTTTTTTTGTCTCTAACTCTCCCTCTTTAATTTGGAAAATGTAAAGAGAGTACTAAAGGACCCGAAAGGGGTTACCGAGTCGCCATTTCTTAGATGGTCGTTACGTCCTCTGAGTCCGAGCTAGGGACCCAGTCCTTCTAACGGACCTCCTCCTTTATCGTTGAGTGAGGTCATAAGAACGGACCTCTTAGGGTACCTGTCTCCTCGGTCCACCCGATGTCAGGTTTCCTAGTGTTTCTCAGTCTGTTCTGATTTGTGTGTTGTTGTAAAGTACTAAAAGATCAAAGAGTACTGGGTCAACCCCGAAGGGACCACCGAGTCTACCATTTCTTAGACGGACGTTACTTCCTCTGGACCCAGGTTAGGGATCCAACCCTTCTAGGGGACCTCTTTCCTTACCGTTTGGTGAGGTCATAAGAACGGATCTCTTAGGATGCCTGTCTCCTCGGATCGTTTGATATCAGGTTAGACTCTAAAAGTTACTATTAAAAAGTTTCTTTCAAAAATGTAAACGTTGAAGAAAAATTCCTCTCAAATGACTGGAAAATTTTATAAATAAATAAAGTAAATAGACCAATACCGAACACCCGAGAGAGCAACAAAAGTCAATCAACGAGGAGTCGGACACCCTAGAATCAAGGGGGTGGTCCCTAGTTTGGATACAAGGGACGTAACGTTCCGTCTAAGAGTTGGTGACCTGGTGGTCCCTTCAGGGATGTAAAAATAGAATTGTCGTCACTTGAACTGAGAGTATGTTTGACGAGTGAAAATATGACTGTAGGAAAGGGGAAAGAACTCACAAACTTAAAATAAGTACAAAGAGATATGTGGAGTTCTTTGGAAAATCCTATCCAAACGTCCACCAAATAAGGGACTCTTTATTGCACTATCAAAAGGGAGAATTGGTGACACCTTACCGTAGAACATTTTCTCTAAGAACTTCGGTCGGATATTAATAAACTGACATTAGATCATATAGATAAAAAATCTAGGAGTGTGTAAAAATCAATACAGATTTCACATCTAAAGATAAAGTATATAACTGAGTACATACGTACGATTCAGCTTTCACAATGAGTGAGTCAGTACCACTTGGGAAATGATGGGACACCTGACATCGGCTGGTCCGAGGATACAGGTACCCTAAGAGGTTCGTTCTTATGACCTCACCTATCGGTAAGGGAAGAGATCCCCTAGAAGGGTGGGGTCCCTGGTTTGGGCCTAGAAAACGTAACGTCTGTCTAAGAAATGTCAGACTCGGTGGTCCCTTTGGGGGAACCCTCATCAGATAATATAGATGTACAATCTACAGTGTTTTAATACGGATTATATCTATATATCTAAAGATAAAGTATATACATATTTTGTAGACCAGTGGATATGTGTGTGTGTCTCAAATAAAATATAAATATAGAGAGAATCTTTTGTAACACAAAACGAAGAGAAGAAACTGAAACAAAGGACTGGGAGTCATTGAAGGAGTCTAGTTACCCCTTCAAAAAAGAAAATAAAGTTGAGACAGGGAAGTAAAGAAGATGTCAAGGATATCACACCAGAGACACTAACGTAAACAAAGAGGATCTAAACAGAAGGAATGTAAGGTAAAAGAGAGCAGTAAAAATTATAGTAATAGAAAAAATAAACTCAAGACCCATTTACGGAACTCAAACAGAAGACGAGGTGGGTTAAGTCAAAAAGTGGTATAGGATAAAAATTCTGGGTAGAAGGTGACTACAAAAGTGAAACCATCAGTCTAAAAGGTTGAAGTTAGTCAAAAAGGATTTGAACCTAAAAAGGGGGGTGAAGACTCACGAGTGAGATCATAGTACTACCGTAAAAATTTTTTTTAGAAATAACAATTGTACTTAGTCTTTAACATATATCATTTAGGTGAAGTCTAACAAGGACAACTAGAAAAGAACTCGACGTCAGAGAAAAGAATACAAGTCACTAAAAAAACGAACGAGTAGGAATCTTTATTTCTGGACGAACGGTTATATTACTAATTATATTCAGCACCGGATTTAGTCGGTCGTAAGGACTATTCTGATAAGTGTGAAATTTCCCTCTTCTCTAAAAAAAAATTATATTAACGAAATGTTACAAGACAAGTAAAGACGACATGTTACTTCCCTTAGTCGATATACATAGGTGTATAGGAGAGGGGGAACTTGGAGTGAGGTTGGGTGGGGAGATCCAGTAGTGTCTCGTGGTTCGACTCCAGGGACACGACATGTTGTCGAAGGGTGATCCAATTGACGAAGTGTGCACCATCATATATATACGGTTAGGATTAGAGGATTAAGTAGGGTGGGAGGGGAAGAGACGGAAACAGATGTACAGACAAGAGAGGCAGATGTAAAGATAAGGACGGGACGTTTACCCAAGTAGACATGGTAAAAAATATAAGGTATACATACATAAATTATACCATATAAACAAAAAGAGTTAAAAGTACTGGTTTCAGTTGTCGGACACTTTACCTGCTCTCTACCGATTTTCCTTTGGGGGTCACGAAAAGAGGGTTGGCACTTGGAGTCTGTATGGGATAAGAAAGGACACCGGAAACCGACCCCTTATTGGGAGGTCGTCGGTGATCGGAAGGTGACACCCACCCGTAAGTCTCGTCTTCGGTGTAAACATGGGGTATTGATTTGGAAAAAGACGAAACAGAGGGTGTCCTAGCGAGCGTACTAAGCAGTCCTCTCTCCGTTGCGGGACGACCAACCTCACCCTCCGTGTCCTTTCGTCAGAGAATGTTCCGAGCGTCGAGTATATACACCAATATCTACAAACGTCTAACTCAACTCGGCCCCTATATTAATACTGTCAAAAGTCCTCCTGGACTCCTTCGACATGTTTGACCGACCACATCTTCTGTCCTTATACCAAAAGGAGAAGTGTCTGTGGGTCCATGTATAAATTTATTGGTTTCTCGTTCTTGTCCTTTCCCTTTCCGATGGGTGAGGTCATAAGACCGGATCTCTTAAGGTACCTGACATATCAGGTACCCCAGTGTTTCTCGACCTGTGATGACTCGCTGAAAGTGTGTTTTTGTTCTTGTCCTTTTCCTGTGTACAATATTAGCGTGGACAGGAAGTTTATCGAATATACTTACTACATCAAGTCCCTTAGAAGGGTAGAATATTGTCTCAAGAACCTGGAATATTTTATGACGAAGAAAATTGTTGATAATGAAGGTAGAAATTTAAGATGTATTCTTTTACATTCGTCTCCAAGTCTCGTAATTCTTCCCTGAATTGAACCTCTCCTTCCTGCATCTGTCGTCTTCCACTATTTGATAAAGACACCTTCATTTATATTTTTTCATTAAGGGATTCACTTTAGTTAATCCCTCTATACGAAATGAGTTCTTTTCATTTTTTATTACCGATATAAAATCAATTTAATTGAAATTTCATCCTAATGTAAGAACAGATGGTGTTGGTTAAATTGACTAAAACTTAAATAAGAGATTATTTCACCGAGTTGACGATTCTTAGGCGGACGTTACACCCTCTGGACTCAAACTAGGGACCCAACCCTTCTAGGGGACCTCTTCCCTTCCCGATGGATGAGGTCATAAGACCGGATCTCTTAAGGTACCTGACACATCGGGTACCCCAATGTTTCTCAGTCTGTGCTGACTCGCTGAAAGTGAAGTGAAGTGAAGTAAAAGATGTAACTAATGTGAACCCATAAAATTATAATCCCTTTTATTTATTGATTATTCCCGTATGACATGTCATGTCCCTTGAGATGATTTATAAGATATTACCGGATATACCCTTTTCTTAGAATTTTTTCTCATCTATGTCCATATACATATTGACTAAGTGAAACAAAATGTGGACTTTGATTGTGTTGTAACATTTAGTTGATATGAGGTTGTTTTTAAAAATTATGTATATATATTTAAAATTAATTAAAAAATTTGTCTTTAGTAGGTTTCTTATTCACTATTTAGACTGTATATTTATAAAATTGAAGTAAAATCAAAGGTTTCGTGACATTTGTACTGATTCATACTAGTGTTTTATCCTTTTTATAAATACTGTATACAATGTACGTCACTCGAATATAGACTCAAACATTTATAGAAAATGTTTGCTCTTAACTTATACACCGGTGGTCGTCGGGGGACGGGACCCGGGACGTGTACCTCCGTGGCGACTCCTGCCGTCACTGGGAACGTTGGGGATGTTTGGAAGACGTCACAAGCGTCTCACGCGCACCATCAACTAGGACACCTGGGGTCATCGGACTCACCTTCTCTGTATTGGAAGTGTATGGTGTACGGGGGTGTAGACTACGGGACGGAGGGATCTGGACCTCAGATTGTGGGGTCACACGGGGTTCGATGTCCATTTTCAGAAGGGAATGGTTTCAGTAGGGTACTTTAGACCTTCTAGACTGACGGAGAAGCTTATGTGACTGTGATGAATTCAGATGTCCCTAGCACTTCTTAGTCCCCTTCCATTGAGGTACCATTTGGAGGATATTGACCGGGGTTCTTTACCTCTAGGTGTTCGACCGGGTGTTTCTTGAGTTTTATTAGTAAGATTTCCAAGAGACTCTCAGTGTTCTCTTGTGTCTATTTGTTAAAGTACTGTGGTCCTTTTATTACGTTCTTGTTTCACTGTCGTTCACTGTAGTGGTTCTACCGGTATTATCGAGTCAGGGGTGAAACGAGGGGGAGTGTTCTTGTTGACTGTTAGGTACCTATTCTGTACCTCTTTCAGGATCCTGTACCCCCACTCCGGCTTCGTATGGGCGTACGGTGTCTCTGACTCTGTCTGGTACAATCTTCCTATTCTCCTCGTCAATGTGTGACTGGAGTGACGGGATGGGGGTCCGGTAGCGTCGTAGTGTAATTCTCCAGAGGGGACTCGGATGGTCAAGGAGGTCACCCTTCTTTCTCCGGTTCTACCTGTAGGACGAGGGGCCATAAGACCGGTGCAACCCCAAAGTGAGGTCAGAGCTTAGTGTCTCTACCACTCTTTGAGACGTCGTGAACTGGGGATCCTTAGGTTAACACTGTATCTTCCGAACTCCTATATTATTGGTCGTGAGACTAGTACTGTCTGGTTCAAAAATGGGAGTCGTGGGTTCATTACAAGGTTCGGTCGTCGAAATGAGTACACGTCTCAGTCAGACTGGTTCCTCGAGTCGTCTACGTCTAGACGGACTAAGGTTCAGGAGTTTACTTGACGGAACGGTCGGGACCTCGGACCAGTCCGGGGGGTGAGTGGGTCCGTCCCCTTGACTCAGTGTGAGACGAGAGACGACTCACATGGAGAACCGGGAAGGGTCAGTTTCTTGGACTTGTCTTGTGGACCTTTCGACACATCGGGTCGTCACGGATCCTCTCAGACCGTCCTTCTCGTCTAGTAGGTGTGTCGTTTCGGTCACTGGGTGAGTCGGTCCGTCCTACCGATCTCAGTTCTGGTGTCTGTAGGAACAACGTGTACTTCGGCCAATAAGGTGAGACGGTCCTGTCCTTTCGATTAAGGATCACGGTGGATGACGATTCATATCATGGGTCAAGACTATCAGATCCTTTGGACTAGTCTCTTGGGTCCGTTAGTGTTTCAAGTAGGATATCGGAACGAGTAAGTTTTGGTTCAGTCTTCAGGATAGGTTGACAAGAGTCGGTCATCGTAGTGGGTACTGGAGTCTCGAGTCCGTAACAGGAGTGGGGTTTTATCTGTGACTATCGTTCAGGGTGGACGAGTTTCTACAATGGTCAATTGTACAGGTCTTTGGGTTTGACTCGACTAACCGTTTCTTGTTAGAGACGGTTTCACCTGGTCATTTTAGACCTTCCCCTGTAGTAAATGAGAAGAAGACCTTAAAATAGAGCAAGGACCTTTACCGTCAGGTGAGGTCATAAAGACGGACCTCTTAGGGTACCGATTTCCTCGGACCACCCGATGTCGGGTACCCCAGTGTTTGTCAGTCTGTCCTGACTCGGAGATTGTGAAAGTGAAAAGAAAATAAACGTTGTACGAGAAGACAACGGAGTAAAACGGATTAAGACAAAAATAAATATACGTAATTTATCCAGTAAGAGTAAGTAGTAACGAGACATTTATCAACATTAAAACCACATGGGCACCCTCCTCCACTCGAGTCCCAATAGGACGAAATTGTAGAACCGATGAAGGGTTCTAACAACATCAACAAGTCAGCGGTTCAACACAGACTGAAAACGTTGGGGTACTTGTCGCCGTGCGGTTCGAAGGGACAGGAAGTGAGAGAGGACCTTAAATGAGTCTAAGTGCAGGTATCTCAGTCACTACGGTAGGTTGGTAAAGTAAGAGACAGCGAGGGAAGAGGAGGACGGGAGTTAGAAAGGGTCGTAGTACCAGAAAAGGTTACTTAATCGAGAACCGTAGTCTATCGGTTTCATAACCTCGAAGTCGTAGTCAGAAAGGCCACTTATGAGTCCCAACTATAGGAAATCATAACTGACCAAAATAGGGGTTCCGATAGAAGAAAATTTCTGTTTTAATTGAGTTACACTTAAACTCTAGTATACAAACGAAACATTACATATCCTTCATTTACATTTTACCAACTGATTGAATGTTACTGGTGAGACGAAAGAAGATGTCTAACATCACCTTCTCAAAGATCTTCTATATTTATTGTAAGACTTGAGTCCACTTCACGGATTAAATAAACTTTTCCTACTTGACCTCGTCCAAAATCGTCGGTGGTCTGGTTCTCGTTTTCTTCATCCTTAAAGACTCCCTTTATCTCTACTCCATCCTGTACAGTTTTACCATTATTCTAAAACCTTTTCTTTTCCAACAGAGCCGGAAAAAGGTCAGTAGGTGTTTGGGAAAATTCGTCAGGTACCCATCTTAAAAAAGTTACATTAAACAAAAATTAGGATACATGAAATAAAGGATGTAAATTTCGTAACCAAGTACTCTGAAGGCTTCTACCAATCCCTTTCGTGTTTTGTCTTAGGGATGATGGATGTCTCCCAGTACGACGACGACGACGATTCAGTGAAGTCAGCACAGGTTGAGACATACTGGGGTCTCTGTCGTCGGGTGGTCTGAGGGGACAGGGACCCTAAGAGGTCCGTTCTTATGACCTCACCCAACGGTAAAGGAAGAGGTTACGTACTTTCACTTTTCACTTTTACTTCAGCGAGTCAACACAGGCTGAGGATCACTGGGGTACCTGACGTCGGATGGTCCGAGGAGGCAGGTACTCTAAACGGTCCGTTCTCATGACCTCACCCAACGGTAACGGAAGAGGTGTCTCCCAGTAGCAGGATAGGTTTGACCTTTCGACGAGAATAGGAAGAATTTATGTTCAAATAAAGTGTGTGGGGGTCACGGGACGGACTCCTCAAGTCACGAAAACTAAGGTACAGGACAGTCGTTCTCCCGAAGGGTCCACCGAGTCACCATTTCTTAGGAGGACTGTTACTTCCTCTGAGTCCAAGTTAGGGACCCAGGTAGTCCTTCTAGGGGATCTCTTCCTTTACCGTTGGGTGACTTCATAAGAACTGACCCTTTGGGGTACCCGTCTCTTCGAACCGTCCGATGTCAGGTATCCCGACGTTTTTCTCAACGTGTACTGAAGTGTTGATTTGTTGTTATCGGATAGTCGTCTTAATACTTTACGTAAGAGAAAGAGAGAGAGTGTGTGTGTGTACGTGTTTTGTGTCGACGCCAGGTGAGAGTAAAGAGGTTGTGCCACGATCTAAGAGACTCGGTGACAAACAGATAGGGTCCAGAAAGAGAAGAAAGACGTAGAATAGAAAAAACCGGTGAGAAAGAGTATAATAGAGAAGACACAGGAAAGTACTCTTAAGGGAGGTGACGATCCAGTCCTGAATGTCCGTGTCTGTTGATAATATTCGTCTTCACCGAAATTGTAACCCTCCCGATTTGTTTCCCTACGGTACGACTTAAGGAACTTTACTAATACTTTACTGTGACATCTTCAGTTGTCGGTTCCTGTGACGACACAGACGGTGTCAGTAAGACGACTCGGTCCTTCGGAGATTGGGTCTTACGATGACGAAGTCGAGGGTTCGGTACACAGGGGGTGGTACAACCCTCCTCGACTTCATTCCTCGGTGTAGGTTACTATCGCTGTTGTCCAGGTACGGTAAAGACGACTCGAGACGTGGACGTTTTTATAAACGGGACGTGGTACAGAGAGAGAGGGTCACCAGAAGATGGAGTTTCGTTTTGAAACATACTTGTGTGGAGAGGTGAAATAAGTTCCTCAGAGAATTTAGGTGACTACTTCTCATGAGTATAGTTAGGGTTTGGGTTCAACGTTGTCTCAGACTTTTTATAGTAAATTAGAAAACTCAGACGTACTCTTCTTCCCTGAACCTTACCCTACAATTTTGTTAAGTGCGTAGGTGAGGTGTTTGAAATTTAAACTATAACCATCTCAGTCTACGTAATCGGTTGTGAATAAAAGTAGTGCCCAAGTCGGAATAAGATTTAACTTTCATAGAAAGAAAAACAGTCCACAAAGTCATAAAGTAGTCGTCTCAGGCAGTCTTCGACGTGTAACACGAGACGTACTCGGGACAACCCCTCCGGAAGGCCAGGGCTACGGCCTACAAAGGTAGGGAACACTTGACGACGTGGTAACTGACCAAACAGGTCCAGTCACTGTAGTGTTGTATAGAGAAACTCTTCAACCTGAACGAACTGAAATTAAAAAAAATAATTTCACATTAACTAAATGTCACAAAGTCCACATATCGTTTCACTAAGTCAATGTATATATAAGTCAATATATACACACATGTATATGTATACATGTGTATATATATATAGCCTAATAAAAGGTAAATCCAATAATATTTTATAACTTATGTTAAGGGACACGATATGTCATCCAGGAACAACAAATAGACAAAATATATTCACTTTCACAATCAGTGAGTTACCACAGGTTGAGATATTGGGGTACCTGACATTGGGTGGTAAGAGGTCCGTTCTTGTGACCTCACCCATCGGTAGGGGAAGAGGTCCTCTAGAAGGGTTGGGTCCCTAACTTGGGGTCAGAGGACGAACCCTTCTAAGAGATGGTAGACGACGACACGACGATTCAGCGAAGTCAGTACAGACTGAGACACGTTGGGTATCTGCCGTCGGGTGGTAGACTCGGTGGATATATATTAACATACATATACAATTAGGGTTTAAGAGTTAAATAGGGACGGGAGTGGAAAGGGGAAATCATTGGTGTTCAAACAAATGATACAGACACTCAGACAAAGACAAAACATTCAAGTAAACATAGTAAAAAAATCTAAGGTGTATATTCACTATAGTATACTATAAACAGAAAGAGACAGGTTGAAGTGAATCATCCTATTAGAGATCCAGATAGGTACAACGAAAATTTACCGTTATAAAGTAAGATAAAACGTCGACTAATCATAAGGTAACATATATACATGTATACACACACACACACACATATAGTGTAGAAGAAATAGGTATATAGACATAGACCTGTTAATCCAGTGAAGGTAGAGGACCGATAACATTTATCACGACGACACTTGTAACCCCCGATACATAGAAAAGCTTAATGTCAAAAACAGAAAAAGTCCATACACAGACTTCAACGAACTAAAGTTTTTCCATTGTGTGACAGGTAGTTCTTGAGTTCCCATGAATGTAATCGAAGTTTTGGGTGACCCTTAAATGAGTGTACGTTCCCAACTGTTACTGTTAGTAACTTGTTTACGTTTATCTTAAATACTTCTTCTCCTTTGATAATTTAAACAGTTACATCTCCAATAGTTACTAGAACTGTTCTCAATAAAGTTACCTCACTACCCCCCCTACTACGCACTTTCACGACGTGAGTTATACGGTCGTTTATACCTTTTGAGTCGTCACTGGTGTCCTGACCTTTTTCAGTCAAAAGTAAGGTTAGGGGTTCTTTCCGTTACGGTTTCTTACGAGTTTGATGATGTGTTAACGTGAGTAGAGTGTGCGATCATTTCATTACGAGTTTTAAGAGATTCGGTCCGAAGTCGTTATGCACTTAGTACTTGAAGGTCTACAAGTCCGACCAAAATCTTTTCCGTCTCCTTGGTCTCTAGTTTAACGGTTGTAGGCGACCTAGTAGCTGTTTCGTTCTCTCAAGGTCTCTTTGTAGATAAAGATGAAATAACTGATACGGTTTCGGAAACTGACACACCTAGTATTATTTGACACTTTTTAAGACTTTCTCTACTCTTATGGTCTGGCGGACTGGACGGAGAACTCTTTGGACACACTGTACCTTGTTGTCTGACCAAGGTTTATCCTGTTCCTCATGCAGTTCCGACATATAACAGTGGGACGAATAAATTGAATATACGTCTCATGTAGTACTCTTTACGACCCGACCTACTTCGTGTTCGACCTTAGTTCTAACGACCCTCTTTATAGTATTGGAGTCTATACGTCTATTGTGGTGGGAATACCGTCTTTCACTTCTCCTTGATTTCTCGGAGAACTACTTGCACTTTCTCCTCTCAATTTTTCAACTGAATTTCGAGTTGTAAGTCTTTTGATTCTAGTACCGTAGTCCAGGGTAGTGAAGTACCGTCTATCTACCCCTTTGTCACCTTTGTCACCGTCTGAAATAAAACCCCCCGAGGTTTTAGTGACGTCTACCACTAACGTCGGTACTTTAATTTTCTGCGAATGAGGAACCTTCTTTTCAATACTGGTTGGATCTGTCGTATAATTTTCGTCTCTGTAATGAAACGGTTGTTCCAGGCAGATCAGTTTCGATACCAAAAAGGTCACCAGTACATACCTACACTCTCAACCTGACACTTCTTTCGACTCGTGGTTTCTTAACTACGAAAACTTCACACCACAACCTCTTCTGAGAACTCTCAGGGAACCTGACGTTACTCTAGGTTGGTCAGGTAGGATTTCCTCTAGTGAGGACCCACAAGTAACCTTCCTGACTACAACTTCGACTTTGAGGTTATGAAACCGGTGGGCTACATTTCTCGAGTGAGTAACCTTTTCTGGGACTATAACCCTTTCCAACTCCCATCCTCCTCTTCTCCTACTGTCTCCTACTCTATCAACCTACCGTAGTAGCTGAAGTACCTGTACCCAAACCCACCTTAGGTCCTCAACCACTACCTGTCCCTCCTGACAGTACGACGTCAAGTATCCCAGTGTTTCTCAGTCTGTACTGACTTACTGACTTGACTTGACTAGCCCCTCTTCCAAGTTCTCTCCTCTTCCTTCTTCTTAGTCTCTGTTTGGAAAGTTCCTCAAAACGAGGTTTTCTCATGGTTCTCTACCCATTATCGGTCTCCCCATACACTCCAGTTTTCTTTTCATACAAATTCACCCCTTGTGTTCGTTGTGTGCACACGACTACCTTTACTAAGTCTTTTGTCTTAATATAACTACCACGTCGTCTGTCTCAATCCGTAACGACCTGGTTGTACTGACTTATCCGTTTTTCTCTACCCTGTCTCAAGGGTCACTTCCCCGACTGGACCCGTCTCTCGTGCGTATCGATTGGGGTTTCGTATTCTACGTCCATCTCCCCTTCTGTCCCACTTTCGAGTGACTTTAAGATAAACGTAACGAAGATAAAAAAAATTAATACACCCCTCGTTTCAGTACTTACCACTTCTTCTCTCTCCTTCACAATCATCAGAATCCTTCATTGTATTCCACACTTTATGAGCCCCCTTAATCTTCACTACCCACTCTGTTGTGTCTTCAAAAAGACCCGACGTGATTCTTGAGCGAACTCGATCAACAGCACTTAACTGTTACTCTGGTCAATCGTGTTGATACTCAAAAAGAGATCGACACGATCGACGTACTAACATCTGTACTCCCATTGTCTCTCAACGTGAACTGACTGCAAGTCGACTCGAGTTTCACAATCCTCTCCTCGTTTACTCAACTCCATTTGTCCTGTCACTAATGTGGTTTAAGTTTAACATATTATCCGTCTCATTCCTGTACTCTAAGGACATACACTAAAATCAATACTTTAATTTTTGTCGGTACAAATAAGTAAGTTGGATCTGTAAGTAAGTTGTTTGAATCTGTTGAACAATTTTCCGTCTCTATAATGAAACGGTTGTTTCCAGACAGATCAGTTTCGAAACTAAAAAGGTCATTAGTGTATACCTACACCCTCAACCTAATATATCTTTCGACTCGTGACTTCTTGACTATGAAAACTTGACACCATAACCTCTTCTAAGAACTCTTAGGGAACCTGACGTTCCTCTAGGTTGGTCAGATAGGATTTCCTTTAGTCAGGACTTATAAGTAACCTTCCTGACTACGACTTCGACTTCGAGGTTATGAAACCGGTGGACTAAACTTCTTGACTGAGTAAACTTTTCTGGGACTACGACCCTTTCTAATTTCCACCCTCTTCTTCCCCTACTGTCTACTACTCTAATAACCTACCGTAGTGGCTGAGTTACCTGTACTCAAACTCATTCGAGACCCTCAACCACTATCTGTTCCTACGGACCGTACGACGTCAGGTACCCCCAGTGTTTCTCAGCCTGTGTTGACTCGCTGACTTGACTGATTGAATAGGTAAGTTGGTTGTCATCAATAACTTATTGAAGATACATCGTCTGTGACACGACCCCAGTCGTTTACGGCTGGGTCTGCGAGTAGATAACTTGTGTCGGTAAGTCAAGTACTTTGTAGTACCTGCGTTCATCCTCATTGTCACTTCCCCTCGGTTCCACTCCTTCTCAACGTCTCTTTACGTAAAAAGAATTATCCATTTGGTACGTAATACCTTTACTCCTTGACTGAAAGGTTTAGTATAGAAATAAATGTCACCGGGTCTCTTCGTGAAGAAAGACATAGTTTCTGCAAAAAGAGTTTACAACTACGGCGTTTACTTCTTTACTCTCTTTTCGAAAGGGAGTACACACACTTACAGGTGGACTCACAGAGGTTGTACCGTCTTGCGATAATGCACCTCGAGGCTTCTGCCATGATGTGTTGTGGGTGAAGGATGAACCTTGAGTAGTTAGAGATGGACAGATACGACTGACTTTTCTCCTTCGTCAATCACAGACATTCAAGTTATAATAATTAATTTTTTTTTAAAAAAAACCGAATCAGAGTTTTGGAAATGGTCTTACACATTCTAGATACACGGTAGAACGGACAACCCGTAGAGAGGTAGGATTGTACGGGAACTGTTGGATGTTATACTGGTTTTTCACATAACACAACCAGTAAATCTCCGGAACGGGGAGGAACTATAAAACAGAAGATAGTTAATACATTCTAAGGAACTGAGTCCCTACACTATACCTGTAACATTGTCTTAATTTAATTCGGGTATAGATCGGTGGAGACGTCACAAATCCTTCTTCCTTTTGAAAACCAAATCATTACCTCTACCCTCAAAACAACAGAATGGATAGTCACCAAGGGTAAGTCTCGTTCCTGAGTACAGTCCGTCTGGTCCATCGTGGGGATAAGACTGAGAAAGAAGGATTTGTTGAACCTCGTCCAAAACATTGATGAGGTTAGAATCATGTTTTATTCCAAAAATTTTTAGACATAGATGGAGAACCTAACAACATCTTAAATTTATTCCATGACAAGCACTTCATAATCTGATACTAGACTATGTTTATTCACGAGTCTTATCAATAACGAATGATGTAGCAGTAGTAACATTAGTAGTAATTGTACTGGATTTTAAAAGTTGTAAAATTTATTGTTTTTACTTTAGTAAATAGTAAATCTATAAAATTTACAAAAAGTTACCTATAATGGACCATTTACATACGGATCATTTTATTACACTGTCTATAAAAACTTTGGTCGGATAAACTCGGTGGAAAAGACAGAGTAGGAGTCTTTTCAATAAAGGTCCACCGAAGAAATGGTTTATGACGGGAAACTAGGATCAGTTCTCAAAGGATGGGGACACCAGTGTAGTCGTTGGTCTCTATTCATAGACCCTGTGACAGAGGTAACCCGGAGTCGGGACGACCAGGTAGGATTCCTTTGTTCGAGGGTCTCTACACTTGAGGTCCTTAAAGATAGACTTGAACAGGAATTAAGTAAGTGGTACGATGGTTCGATGGTGTCTCCGATTTTTATTGTGTCACACTAGGGAGTCACTACGGGATGAGGGCACCGGTCTCCTGTCCCTACGTTTGGGTGACACCACTTGATGTCCCGGTACACAAGGACATGTAAGTCACAATTCATAATGTTTGACTAAGTGATTAAGACACTTACGTTTTAAGATCGTGTATTTAGTCTACCTCTATGGTTATTTGAGTATCAAACATTATGAGTTGTATTATCAATAAAAGAAACAGAAAATCCGTGCACTTGCCCACTTCTTACCAGAGTGGTTCGATAATCTTTGTTTACATGATCATCTATTTTACTTTAATCTAGAAAGTCGAAATCTTGGACAGGAAAATTGTTTTAGTGTTCTACAACTTCGGGACTACCTGTTTAACCGTCACCTAGTTCTTTTACGTCTAGTCCATACATCGTAGTGGACTGTCACCCACTCCTGTGAAACTGGTGGTCGACTGGGGAATGTATGTTACTATTTCTTGACCTGAAAGATCTATACAATAATTTAAGTTAAATTTATACAACGATTTTGTTACTTGACCATCTAGTCAAATCGGTACGAAAATTAGGACCGAGAGAGGGACTCTTACTCCTTTACCCTGTCTCTTTCAACATTCTTTTCATGTTCGATGTTTGTATTTCGTAGGTTAGAAGAGGGTTCTTACTTAATCAATAAGTAAGAATACTGAGACAGAGGTAATAAAATAGTAGTACCGTACTCTACCTGTTTCTTCTCATATTTTACGTCATACGGATTAGAAGAAAGTAGTAACCAGACTAAGTTTCCCCATTTATATTGAGTGATAATAAACGGAACCCAAAAAAAAAAATGAAAGATTTGAAAAATAAAACAAAACCCTATATCGGTTAATTCTTTGTTACAACATTATCAAAGTCGGTATGTATATGTATACAGGTAAGAGGGGGTTTGGGTGGAGGGTAAGTCCGACGGTGTCTTGTAACTTGTCTCAAGGTACACGATATGTTATCCAGGAATAACCAATAGGTAGTAAGTGAAACAAAAATTTGTAACTTTAATTGTATGACTCTAGTGAACTCGTCAGTACAAAGTTACTAATCCAGGCATCGTAACACGTTCTTCTACTTCGTTATCGTTTTCACTTTCGGCTTCTCTGGGTTCGGTATCGACTGCTACGAGTCGCTCTAGAACTTCTTCGCGAGGGACGGGAGCTACGACGATTGTTTCGCAACCTGAGGAATCTATTTCGCCTATATAGACTTTAGTCTCAAAAGTGTTTCGGAGGTCTATACCAGTACTGGCACTACCTCCGGTAGAGGTAAGAGAACTTACGGTTCACTCACGGAGTGTTAGTGGGTTATGTTTTACGGACCACCTTAAAGAAACGAAAAAAGGAAGGAAGAGTAAATGTACAAAGTAAGAAAAGAGGTGGGAGAGTAACTAAGCTAATCAGTAGGTTGTTTAACTAACCATGAAATTATCATAAAAAATTAATTAAATAAATAAAAATAAAAACCAGAAGTAACGATACGTCCGAAAGAGATCGACGCCACTCGTCCCCGACGACAGGTCGAACCAATATCATACGGTCGAAGAGTAACACCATCGAAGAGAACTACGTGTCGTGTCCGAGATCTCGTCCGTCGGAAGTCATCAACACCACGAGCTAGAATCGACCGGGTACCGTGTAGTACCTTCAACGGGTCTAGTACAGGGGAAGTAACCGTCCGTCTAAAGGTTGGTGACCTGGTGGTCCCCTCAAGGTTATCATAAAAAAAAAATTAATATTCACTGTGTGTGTAGTGATTTGTGGATAGAAATATCGAAGAAATCTAATAGAAGCTAAAAGAGAGAACGAATCTTTATTGTTATCATTATCGTCGTCATTTTGTTTTGGGTAAAATCCACCTTTAATTGTATTTATGGCAAGATGTTTAAAACGTTCAGTCAATCTATGTTTGTTTCACTCAAAAATATTGATATCAAGTTGGTCATTTACCCCGAAGGGACCACCGAGTCTATCGGACTTTAAGTCCTTTGGGCGAAAACTAGGGACCCGGTCCTTCTAGGGAACCTCCTCTTTTACCGTTGGATGAGGTCATATGAACGGACCTTTTAAGGTACCTGCCTCGTCGGACCACCCGATGTCAGGTATCCTAGCGCTTCTCAGTATGTGTTGACTCGTGGATTGTGAAAGTTGGTCATTTATTCTTGTAAAATCCTTTGTAGTAACATTTATAATTTTTCTTTTTTGTCCGATATGTGTGATACTTTCATTTATCGTATTTATATACGGATCTTTTGTTTTCATCATTGAGTACCACGAGAATTTCGGATCGTTTTACGAAAGTCATTTAACACAACATAAAGGAAATATTATCCTTCTGAGTCTCGTTCAATTTGAGCAATGTATTGATTACTGTATCTGTCAACTGCAACAACAACAAGCCAGTAATTCATCGCAGGTTGAGAAACGTTGGGGTACCTGACTTCGTACGGTCCGAAGACACAGGAAGTGATAGAGGGTCTCAAACGAGTTTAAGTTCAGGTGACTCAACCACTACGGTAGGTTGGTAGAGTAGGACAGTAGGGGAAAAGGAGAACGAGAGTTAGAAAGGGTCGTAGTCCCAGAAAAGGTTACTTGATCGAGAAACGTAGTCCACCGATTTCATAACCTCGAAGTCGTAGTCAGAAAGGTTACTTATAACTACTAACTAAAGGAAATCCCAACTGACCAAACTAGAGGAACGTCAGGTTAAGGTACTTTAGTACGTATTAACTGTATATAGACATCTTATTATAGAATTGCAAGAGTTTCCTTGTGTAAAGAAAACAGTGTAAGGAAATAACGTTACGATAATTGAATGGTAAACACAGAAAATCTGGACTGACCGGTTGTCGTTTCGTTGAAGAACCACTGAGATTGAAGGATTCTTCCGAAAATCTTATACTATTCCTTTTATAATTCGGAGTTTAGGACCGTTTTGAAGTTTTCATATAATTATTAGGTCTAAAACACGGACTTTTTCAACTCTTTCATAGGTTTCGTACATTTAGGTACACGTACACCCATTCTCGGTACCTAAACATAAGGGCTCAACAGTTTCTTCAGCTCGGTTTCTCTGTCTTTGAGGCACGACGTGTCCATATAACAGACACAACACTATAGAATATCTTAGTTGCTGGTACTAGTAGTCTGTAAGTTCGAAGAAAACACCACGGTAACTCTGGGACACGTTATATCTATCATTAGTACGAGAACTTCTAATAAAAAGTAAAAGTGTTTTCACAATCAGCGAGTGAGCACAGACTGACAAACACTAGAGTACCTGACATCGGGTGGTCCGAGGAGACAGGTACCTTAAGAGGTCCGTTCTTATGACCTCATCCAGTGGTAAGGGAAGAAATCCCCTAGAAGAGTTGACTCGTCAACTTGGACCAGAGGACGTAACGTCCGTCAAAGAAATGGTAGACTCGGTAGTCCCTTCTGGTCTCATCGATCATCTCTAACAATAAAGTGCAAGGGTCACGACACCCAGGCCAAACTAGGGACCAATCCCTTGGTATAGAGTGTGCGACGTTAACTCTCAAATATACGACGTTGATTTCTAGGGTGTACGGTGTTGATACTGGGTCGTATCGGTTTATTTATTCATTTGTAAAATTTTTTTCTTTCGAAGTTTGTACTTGTTCACACCGACACAAAGTTATATTGAAATAAATACCAGTAACTTTAAGTTTAGTATATTAATAGTACACATTACTTTATAATAAGGAAACTAAAAAAAAAGGGATTGGTAAATTTTGACATTGGTGTGTTTTTATCCATCGTCCGACCTAAACCGGACGTGCGGTATCAAAGTCTGGAGACGAGATCTCTGGATCAATCCTTTCTAATCAAAAGTGATAACGTACTTATCAAGCAAACAAAATAGTAAAAATTTTATGAATAAATAAAAATCGACATGACTCAGGAGTAACGACAAGTCTGGAAAAGAGATCAACACCACTCGTCCCAGATGAGCCACGTGTCCGAAGAGTGACGTCACCGAAGAGAACAGCACTTCGTACCCGAGGTCCCGAGTACCACAAGTCATCCACGTCGTGTACCCGAGTCATCAACGTCGAGAGACCGAGGTCTCAATGTCCCTTCGGAACAAAATCGTAAATTTCAATTGTCAAGTAACATCATTGATTAAGTGGAGGCTTATGAATCATGTAGACAAAACGATTAGAAAGATGCTAAGTACCCCGAAACAAAACAACAAATCAGGAGGAGAATATAAAATAAGATGAAATATAAACCAAATTAAAACATATAGTATAGTTTTAGAAAATCTTGTTTTAGAAAACTCCTCTTTCTCTTTCATTTAGACTAAAAAATTTTTTATCGAGTAATATTTACCCGTTTAAGTTGGGAGAAACCTCGAATAAGAATTTTATAAAGAACTAAAATAATCCGACTTGAACTATAGTGATACCGATGAAACTTTCTTTTCGTTCGTAATGATTCTGTTCACCTTCTTGTTTATGTTCGGAATGTTCTACTTATACTGTTTTCACACTTACTCTTTCTTTCAGACCCATTCATTGATATTTTAAACACAACCAATCCTTTACGGTCTAAAAGGTTTCCTCTGACAAAAGTCCGTCAGTCTAGAGTTCAAAGGTAGGTTGTATACCCCCATAAACGTAATCTACCTACCGGAATTGGAAGTTCATATTGTAATCTTCTTGACTCATGTAACATACGTAAGTCGAAGATACAGACTTATTCTGTCTCGTCGGGCACTTAAACTAGGTCTTTTATTTATGATGTCCCTGTTCTTCTCTCGAGACAGAAGTCGGTCTTCTTTCCTCATAGTTTTTCCCCGAGAGACAGTGTCTACACTTCTTGTTTGTATACCTATGGTTCACCCTTGCCCCTTCCTACTTAACTTTTTAACCCTAACTGTATATGTGTGACAACTATGATACATATTTAAGTATAGTCTGAGACGCTGACATCGGGTGACCTGAGGAGACAGATACCTTAAGAATTCCGTTCTTATGACCTCCCCAACGGTAAAGGAAGAGGTCTCCTAGAAGGACTGGGTCCCTAGGTTGGGTCCAGAAAACGTAACGTCCGTCTAAGAATTGACAGACTCGGAGGTCCCTTCGGGCGTATTTTATCTAATGACTCCTCTTGGATGACATATCGTGTACCTTGAGATGAGTCATGAGACACCACTGGATTTTCCCTTCCGCTAGGTTTTTCCTACCCTATATAAATATATATACCGACTAAGTGAGACACCATGTCGTCTTTGACTGTGTCGACACATTTCGTTGATATGACGTTAAATTTTAATTAATTAAATTTTATTTCACTTTCCTTGAGAGACGTATCCACTAAGTTTCGTGAACCTGAACCGAGACTTTACTCTTGAACCCGATTTAACCGGACTCCAAAGGGTCTCTACATGACTGTAGTAATTGGTTTATTACCAGTAAGACGATATTCGTCTTCGTCTACTCATTTGAAGAATATGACATCCTTTTATGACTTACTGTATTGGACTAAAAGAAAGCTAAAAGATCGTTTCTGTTACCGTGACTGGTTTCGTGCAGACCATGCACGACCTTTCGACTGCCGACGTAATCCTCTGCTCGTTCAGGCTACCCTTCTTTCGTAGGTCTTTAAGTTGCTCCTCTATAGCTTATAGCAACCCTTACACAAGTATCGTCGTCGAACACACCGGATGATGCCCCGGAAGTGTCGGGTCATGTCCGTTAGCCACTCGTTTGCATGAAGGACACTCCTGACTCTTCGTCGACTATGACCCCCTCCGTCCTACACACACAGTAAAAAGACCTAAATCTACCTCCAAGAGATACTACCTTTGAATCCAGATGTAAGGTGATGGGTGGTGGAGGGGATAACAAGAAGTCAGTGATTCAGTACAGACTGTGAAACGATGGGGTACTTGACGTCGTGTGGTCCGAAGGAACAGGGAGTGGTAGAGGGTACAGGTAACTCAACGACTACGGTAGGTTGGTAGAGTAGGAGACAGTGGGGGAAGAGGAGGACGGAAGTCAGAAAGGGTCGTTAGAAAGACTCGAAGTCGAAGTCGTAGTCAGGAAAATAACTTATAAGTCTTAACTAAAGGAAATCTTAACTGATCAAACTAGAGGAACGTCAGGTTCCCTGAGGGGACATGGGGATCCGAAAGGAATTGTGTCAGGAAGAAAAGGAGAGGACAGAATCTTTCAATGAGTGTCGAAACGAATGTGTTGTGTCGTTGGACCCTCTTCTTTTTCTCTGTCCCTCAGAGGGTGGGGATCCTAGTCTTCACCGTGGTTTAAGTCGGTCCTACTTCACAAGACTTAACGGCTCCGACGATGTGTCCGAGTCGTTACCCTTTCTCGTCCCTAATAAACCTCTATAAACGTTTTGTGAAAATACTTTACGGAAAGTTTTGTACAAAACGGGACTGGAACTCAAGATTTTGGATCAACCACACTCTGAGTACCTCTGAGAGGTACTCGAGTTCCCAGTTGACTAAGATTAGTTCGTTCCCCCGGTCCTCACGATAACCCCCTCTGTCCAGGGACAACACGCACAGACGTGGTGAGTAACTTCCTCCACTTACGATTATCGGAGACGGAGTAGACGATTAAGAGTCCTAGTGGGTTCCAGTAACACCCTTGGGGGTTGAAGAGGTGCACCAGAGTCTGAGAGGGGTCTCACTTCTGATGGTACTGTGGGGGACACAAAATATGAACTCTTTGGACCCCAGGGTTGTCGTGCATACTGCAAGGGTTTCGGTGTGGATCGATTACCACATCAAGATCGGGGGCCTAGAGGATTAAGAAACAGGTGAAGAATACAGGACCCGAGACTAAGGTCCTACGGATACCTCGGACCATCCTGAACAAAACACCTAGGAGTAAATGATTCACAAGGACTGAGTATATGTTCATTTGAAAAGAGGAAGCTGTCGAATATCTCATAACCTAGGTCCTGACAGTCAGAGACCTCTAGGGTTAGTTGGGGCTGAAGTCAGAGTAATTGTGAGAGCCGCTAGGGATGCTTTATGCCGTCACCTTGTGTCTGCCCGACGGGGCCCTGAACTGTAGTTGCCTTTTACCGTAAGACCAATGAGTTCCGTCTGCCACCGGAAACTACTAACTAGGGGTTCTAGTCCACGCATTGGTCAAGAAGTCTACTTCTCGTCGAATAAATGAGACGAATTATAGTAAGATAATGTTTAAGATTTTCATCTGAAGTCACATGAACATTCTAGAACCTACATTTGGATGTTCCGGTGGTTCTACAGAAGATCAAGTGTAGGGAGTAAAATACCTCTTTCATTTTTCCCTTTTCAGGTTCACGAGACGTGTGAACTAAAATCAACCAAAATAAATCTCTCAACTGGTAAACAAAAGACAAAAGATACCCTCGTCTTTAAGTAAGGACATATCAGGAACAGTCTCCTCAGTCTTACTTCAGTCATACTACTTAAACCACGATCACCATTTCATAGAAGGACGTTACGTTCTCTGGGCACAAGTTAGGGACCCAGTCCTTCCCTTACCAATAGGTGAGGTCATAAGAACGGACCTCTTAAGGTACCTGTCTCCTCGGACCACCCGATGTCAGGAACCCCAACGTTCCTCAGTCTGTACTGACTCGTTGATTGTAAAAGTGAAAGTGCACTACTTAAACCCCGGTCGAAAGGACCTTAAATGACTTAAGGTAATAGACTGAGGATTCAGGAACCTAGTCAACAAGATTTACCGACAACAAAGTAGCGATGTAGCACAGACTGAGAAACGTCAGGTTACTTGACGTCGTGCGGTTCGAAGGGGACAGGAAGTGATAGAGGGTCTCGAACGAGTCTAAGTACAGGCAACTCAGTCACCACGATAGATTGGTAAAGTAGTACAAGATTTACCCCAAATCTTTTACCTCAGTTAAACTTTCGTTCCCTCTGTTGGAACTTGTGGAACATACTCGAAATAAAAGTATCCACCTAGAACTTGTGGAACACACTTGAAAAAAAATTGGATCTACCATTTTATTTATTTATTTATTTAGAAATAAACAGGGTTCAAACTTGTTGTTGTTTTTTCTTAGGGTTTGTAATCTTAAATTTTCACAAAAGTAAACGTTCCCCTCACTAAAAAGAAAATAAAATGCAAAAAAATTTTAGTCTCATATTAACTGAAGGTTACAACATAATCAAAGTTCACCCTTAGACAATATATAAGTGAGAAAAATTCTAAGAAAAGGGTATATCCGGTAACGTCTCATGACTCATCTCAAGGGATACGATATGTCATCCAGGAATAATCACTAGATAAAATACATATCATCATACATATACAGTTAGGGTTAGAAGACTACATAGGGAGGGGATGAATGAGAGAACCTCTTCATTTATCCTTAGGTGAGGTCATAAGAACGGACCTTTTAGGGTACCTACCTCCTCGGACCGTCCGATGTCAGGTACCCCAACGTTTCTCAGTCTGTGTTTACTCGCTGAAGTAAAAGTGAAAGTGAATGAAAGACCATTGGTACAAACGAAAGATTTAGACATTAAGATAAAGACAAAAGATTTATTCAAGTAATCATGGCAAAACAAAATCTAAGGTGTATATTTACCATAGTATACTATAAACAGAGACTGAATGAAGTGAGTCATACCGTTAGAGATATAAATAGGTGCAACCACGTTTATAGTAATAAAACAAGAAAAAAACCGACTTATTATAAGGTAACATATCCATATCGTGTAGAAAAAAAGTAAGGAGACACTACCTTTAAATCAAACGAAGATACAGAACCACTAACATTTATCACGACGGTTCTTGTGACCCTAAGTATGTAACTATATAAAAGCTTAATAACAAAAGAGGTCTATATACGGGTCCTCACCCTAACGACCTAGTATACTGTTGAGATAAAAATCAAAAAATTCTTTAGAGGAATGACAAGAGGTATCACCGACGTGGTCGAATGTAAGGGTGATGGTCACATCCTCCCAAGGGAAAATAGATGTGGAAGAGGTTGTAAATGACAAACATCTAAAAAAACTACTATCGGTAAGACTTCACATACTTCACTCTTAGAAAAGTACACATAAAAATAGATAGACATACAGAAGAAACCTCTTTACGAGATAGAAGGTGGGTATAAAACTAACCCAACAAACCAAAAAAGGAACTATAACTCGACGTACTCGACAAATATATAAAACCTCAAATTAAGGATCAACCAACGAAGTAGACGTTTATAAAAGAGGGTAAGACTCCCAACAGAAAAGTAAAGCAAATTACTTACTTTTGTAATTTGTTTTATAAAGGAAACGAGACATTTTAGAAAGTCTGAACAAAGATCTAACTTGTATCAAAGATTAGAAATTTTTGAAAGTGTAAAAATGTTTGACTTTACAGGATGAGACACGAAAGAGTATGTCCGTTTGGCGACCTATTCTTTGTTTCTTTCGTTTTTACCAAATTTCTAGTAATTCGAGTGTCTATCATTAAAGAATGCGTGTGAACTTTTAAGCTAGGCTGAACCAAATGGACAGAATGACCTTCTCCAAACGAAAAAGTGAAAAAAAAAAAAGGAACATAACCAAAGGTTGGAAGTCTGGTATAGACTTTAGGACATGTCCGTTACCGATGTAATACTGTTTCTGTGGTCAGTCGAGGGAAAATATTTACCAGTTTGGTTAACGAAACGAGGAATTTGTTGTGTGAGAGTATACCCCTCACCAGACAGTGACTTGGTCAAAAACCTTCTGTGACGAAACCACACTTCACCCTACCAGTGACAGAAGACTGTGACGACTAAGAGTCCGGAGCACACTGAGAACTAGTAGTCGTCGGGGTCTTTAAGTTTCGTTGTTGGAGTAGTCCCGTACTGAGGAACTTGGTGACTACACTTCGGTCATTCCGTGGGGTTATTCATATTTATAATAAAAGGTGAATCTGTATTTCAATCTTAAGTTAACTCACCATACCATATTTGAAAGTGAAAAAATTTTTTTCATATTAAAAAATTTAGAAACACGAAATAAAGAAGTCTTAGTTTAGTGAGGTTCTCACCTCCAAAAAATTGGACAAGTAAGCAAGTCGTGTGTAACAAACTCTTAGTTACCGTTTATTATGTTTCTACCAAGAACGGGAATTATTCAACTGATAGATCAACCCCTGTCTCTATTATTTGTCTCTTTTCTCTCCTTTTTTACTCTGTCTCCTCTGCTTCTCTTGAACACCATCCCTGAAGCTTCTCTATTTGGGTCACGACTGTATCGATTATTCCTCCATCCCACCCCTCTCGACTGATGGCAGTACCAATGGTTACCATTGTAAATTCGACACTGGACATACTTCTCAAGTGGTACTCGTGAGTCTTTCTATCCGAAAGGTCCGTTTCTCCTGTCGTACATGTCGTCGGAACCTGTGTTTTCTTTGACCCATTGTTAACATCAAATAAAGGAATTAAAGGGTATGATCAACATATTCTCTTCTTACTCATTTACTTGTGACACTCGAATCAGAGCCACATTGACACAGATCGTCCTAGAGACGTCGACGTCTTACCGCTCTTCGAGTCTTGTCTGGCTCCTGGACCCCGTCGAATCGACGTTGGGACCGGACCACGTCGATTATGATCTTTGTCCATGGTGAGTGACTACCGAAGGGGTCACCGAGTCGTTATTTCTTAGGTAGACGTTACGTCCTGTACGTTCTCTACACCCAAACTAGGGGACCTCCTCTCGTACCGTTGGGTGAGGTCACAAGAACGGACCTCTTAAGGTACCTGTCTCCTCGGAGTGTCCCAACGATTCTCAGCTTGTACTGACTTCGTTGAATCGTGTGTGCGTAGTGAGTGACTTACGAAGGATATGTGGTCTGAGACCACCACCACAAAATACACATACTTGAGAAACTAGGTGTGACGTGGAATGTTCCACCAATGATGATAAGGTAAAATGGTTACTCCTTAGACTCCGTGTCTTTACACTTCATTTGGTAAACTCTTAGGAACTAACATATCTTTTAGGTGTCGTTCAATGGTCCGAGGGTCAGACTCGAGGTATCTCGTGTTCTTAGGAGGTACACACCGACACTGGAACTGGTTTTACCCGTTCCAAGACATTACCCAGGGTCCGGGGGTAAATTTGGGACTTCAATGCCCTCTCCCACTCTAGAGGTTTTTAGAAACCGTCCCTCAGAGAGAACGAAAGACACTCAGTCACAGTGAGTCTAATATGTGGATTGACGAAAGATGTAAACAGCCCACTATAAAAGTTTGAAACGGAGGTGGGTAACCACACTTTATCTCAATTGGTTAGAGTTAGTGATAGAAAATTACTTTATTTTACCTAAAAATACATAAAAATTAAGTAGACGTAAATAATGTTGAAAATTTCGACCTTACACTCAATTCGTGATGTAAGTGTTTTGAACGAGACTCAATGAAAAGTTTACCGAAAGGTAGTAAGGATCCATCCGAATCTTTACACGATGAGATTTTTTATAAACAGAAACCTTTTGTTCAGGATACCCATAAATAAAGGTAATTTCAACCAAATCAAATTGTATGATTAAAGATCTCCGAACCGTGTACGGCAACTAGTGATGTCCCCTACCCTCCAAACTTTTCGTCTAAGGTCTTCTACTTTCAGTGAAATTGTTCAACAGCAACAAGAACAAATTAGCGAGTCAGGACAAAACACTGGGGAACCTGACATCGGGGGGGTCAGAGGAGACAGGTACCCTAAAGGGTCCGTTCTTATGACCTCACCCAACGGTAAAGGAAGAGTTCCCCTAGAAGGACTGGGTCCCTAACTTGGACTCAGAGGACGTGACGTACACCTAGGAAATGGTGACTCAGTGGTCCCTTCGGGTCGAAATTACTGATAAAAAGAAAATTTATAGTTACACATATAATTATGAAGTCTTGTGAAGTCACTTTTCTGGGTCAGGTGATTTTTAGACGAACTATCGATTTATGAAGTCCGGTGCTTCCATTACAACCAATGTGTGTGGAATGTTCTTTGTGATGAAGTCAGGTAATTCGGTTGTACTTTCATCTTTTCTTTTTGATCGAGACGAAATCACGGTTTTCATAGTGTCACAGTGTGAATCATCTTTATTTAGAATAGAAGGGAACAGTATGTCTAAAAATTTACAATTGTTTTAATTCCTTTATGGACTTTTTAATAGTCTCCCTTACCTTTGTCTTACAACTTGTCCATCGGTTGATTAGGAGTTCACCTCGAAGTAGATGAAGGAGGTACTCCCTGTACAGTATCTTATCTGAAATTTTTCGTGTTTTGACCCCTGAAGGGACCACCAGGTCACCGATTCTGAGACACGAGGGTCACATCCCCCGGACCCAAGCTAGGTACTAACCCCTTGATCTAGGGTATACGACGTTGACTTTTTTCTTCTAACATACACGATGTCAATTCTGGGTCACGTCGGTTTTTATTTATAAAAAATTTTTTATTTTTATCATTTTTCGTGTTTTAACATAACACCCATCATTCCCTTTGAAAATAGAGTATTTGAAAACAAAATTCTTTAACGTACAAGTCCATGGTGTAGCGCTAAATTTTGTCTAAACAATCGATACCAACAACAAATCAGAGATTCAGTACAGGTTAAGAAACACTGGGGTACCTGACATCGGGGGTTCCGAGGAGACAGGTACCCTAAAGGGTCCGTTCTTATGACCTCACCCAACAGTAAGGGAAGAGGTCCCTTAGAGGGACTGGGTCCCTAATTTGGGTTCAGAGGGTGTAACATCTGTCTAAGAGATGGTGGACTCGGTGATCTCTTCAGGTCCAGAACAATCGAATATTTAATGTAGTTTAAAACCATCAAGGGTTCGGGGGTAGTGTATGTTCGACTATATTTCTACAAATAGTATTTCTAATAACCGTTACGGATGTACAGGTACAAGAATGGTTGTTAGTCTAAACGAAACTCCCCCCATGTTTAATGATAGTACTTCTCATCTCTAGATGTTTGAAAGACACTTCTCGGTCTATAAACCCCAAAAAGTCCAGTGTATGACATAAGAACGGACCTCTTAGGGAACCTGTCTCCTCGGACCACCCGACACCAGGTATCCCAGTGTGTCTCAGTCTGTAGTGATTTCGTTGAATGATACGTACCAGACAGATATTTATAAGAGACTTGTTTATGAGAAGAAACAAAACAAATGAAACCCCCAAAACAAATAAACAAAATGTTGGGAAATTTTTCTATTCTTAGTAAGAATCGAGTTCTCGATATGGTTTTGTCCGGGGTAACCCGGTCTAAGTCGGACGTCCTACCTCAAACGGTACGTTTGGTACTTCCTCTTGTCTCAAAGGAAACAGACCCTGGACAAGTTCCTGGTGGGACACCTAAGAAGATAGAATCGACGAAAGAGGACCCCTACTTAACACATATTTAAATCGGGTTTATTTATATATTGGAAGGATAAAGAATAGAGATCTCATAGTTCCTTTGTTTGAGACCTTTTACATGTGACAATCTCCCTTACTCTCCTCAAATTCTCTATAGGTATTATACTGGTGACTTTTAAACGGACAAGTCTCATTTCAAACTTGTCTTTAAACTGTTTCAACGACGGTACGTAAATTACGGAAAACTTTTATATAAAAAAATAACAAAATTGTAAATTCGACTCTCTTTGGGACCTAGGTCGAGACCTTGGGTAGGAGAACTTTGTCTTAAAGTAGTCACCACCTGCTGACGATTAAGCGGAACCTCTGAGTCTGTAACTAATACTATTTTTGAAGTCCAAGATGTACTGCTGGTTTGACGGTTTGGGGGTGATGGACGGACTCCATGTCGACGTCCGGACCTTGGGAGTCGGACTCTCCCAAAACGACCACACTACCCAGAGGGGAACGACTTTCCTTACTGAGGAGGATTGGGGAGAAGGGGAGACAGTGAGGGAGGAGGGTGGTAGAAGATGAGTGAAGAGAAGTCTCAGGACTGACTAAGGTCAGTGGGAAGACGAGTGGAAGACTAACCCTGAGTTGAGGGAGGGTGGTGACCCAGGGGTCAGGGGTGGGACAGAGTGAAGGGACACGAGGAAAAGACGAGAGGTTAGTAAGATTACTTAGTAGATTAAGATTACTTAAGGTTAGTAGATTAGTAAGAAGTTCTTTTAATCTTTATGGTTCCCTTGTAAAGCACGTTTCTACCCGTGTTATTTCTTGTCTTTACCATACCTGGATTGTCTTCGTCTTCTATAATTCTTCTCCACCGTTCTTATGTGTCTTCTTGATATGGTTTTTTTAGAAGTGCTGGGTCTATTAGTGTTACCACACTAGTGAGTGGATCTCGGTTTGTAGGACCTTCAGTTCACCCGGAATCCTTCGTAGTTATGTTTGTTTCGATCACCTCCACTACCTTAAGGTCAACTCGATAAAGTTTAGGATTTTCTACTACGACAGTTTCACGACGTGAGTTACACAGTCGTTTAAACCTTTTGAGTCGTGACCGGAGTCCTGACCTTTTCCAGTCAAAGAAAGGTTGGGATTTCTTTCCGTTACGGTTTCTTACGAGTTTGCTGGTATGTTAACGTGAGTAGAGTGTACGATCGTTTCATTATGAGTTTTAAGAGGTTCGGTCGAAGTTGTCATATACCTGACACTTGAAGGTCTACAAGTTCGACCTAAATCTTTTCCGTCTCCTTGTTCTCTAGTTTAACGGTTGTAGACAACCTAGTAACTTTTTCGTTCTCTCGAGGTCTGTTTATAGATGAAGACGAAATAACTGATACGGTTTCGGAAACTGACACACCTAGTGTTGTTTGACCTTTTAAGACTTTCTCTATCCTTATGGTCTGGTGGACTGGACGGAGGACTCTGTAGACATACGTCCAGTCCTTCGTTCTCAATCTTGACCTGTACCTTGTTGTCTGACCAAGGTTTAACCGTTTCCTCATGTAGTTCCGACATATAACAGTGGGACGAATAAACTGAATATACGTCTCATGTACTACTCTTTACGACCCGAGCTACTTCGTGTTCGACCTTAGTTCTAACGGCCCTCTTTATAGTTAGTGGAGTCTATACGTCTACTGTGGTGGGAATACCGTCTTTCACTTCTTCTTGATTTCTTGGAGGACTACTTTCACTTTCTCCTCTTACCTTTTCAACCGAATTTCGAGTTGTAAGTCCTTTGATTCTTGTACCGTAGGCCAGGGTAGTGAAGTACCGTCTATCTACCCCTTCGTCATCTTTCTCACTGTGTGAAATAAAACCCCCGAGGTCTTAGTAACGTCTACCACTGACATCGACACTTTAATTTTCTAGGAACGAGTAACCTTCCTTCCAATGTTGGTTGGATTTCTCATATAATTTTTCGTCTCTGTAACGAAACGGTTTTTTCCAGACAGATCAGTTTCGATACCAAAAAGGTCATCAGAACATACCTACACTTTCAACCTGATATTTCTTTCGACTCCCGGACTCTTAACTACGAAAACTTGACACCACAACCTCTTCTGAGAACTCTCAGGCAACCTGACGTTCCTCTGGGTTGGTCAGGTAGGATTTCCTTTAGTCAGGACTTATAAGTAACCTTCTTGACTACGACTTCGACTTTGTGGTTATGAAACCGGTGGACCACATTTCTTGATTGAGTAAACTTTTCTAGGACTACGACCCTTTATAACTTCCGTCCTCCTCTTCCCAGCTGTCTCCTACTCTATCAACCTACCGTAGTGGCTGAGTTACCTGTACTCAAACCCATTTGAGGCCCTCAACCACTATCTGTCTCTCCGGACCACATGACGTCAGGTACCCCAGCTTTTCTCAGACGTTGCTTACTCGCTGACTTGAGTTGACTTGACTTAGTAAGAAGAGAGAGGAGCCTTGATTCCGGTAAGCAGGGGAGAATAACACCGACTCTTTACTGAGTCTCGGATTCTCTCGGAGGTTCCCACCCCCCTAGACAGTTACAGACACACACGGGACTTCTGTCGGAGTTTACTCTTCTACCGGACGAACTCTTGAGACCACTGGCTACTGTAATCTCCCAGTACTAAGATTGCAGACCTCAGACATGAATCTCGAGACCTCCTCCCCGAAGAACAGGGGAAGGAGCACGAGAGTCTGACAACTTCCCTCGATACATTCGGGGTGTAGGTAGGTGTTCAGAGACTTGGCGTCATTCCAGGTCTGCTAAGGGAGGAGAACTCGACGTCTCGACCTCCGTCAACATTGTCTTTTCTTCTGTCGACCCTAAGGAGAGAGGGAGGGGTGTCCTTCGAGACTCCCTGGCGACCTGGATGGGTGGATGGGTAGGGGTGAAGGGAGGAGGTGGGTGAGTATCGGACCCCGACGGAGACGAGGTCCGTGTCGGTGATTGAGACGTCCTATGGGGAAGAGATCACCACAGGTTCCTCACTCTCTTCTCTTAAAAGGAGTTTAAGTGAGGAGATTTTGAGGGTGATTTTCAGTAGAACCTTTTATGATAAGGTTTCTCATAGTAAAGTAAAATTAATGACTTTAGAGTATCGACGGAGAGAAGGGACCTACATAAGTCCGACTTACTTTAACTGTGGAAAGAACGTATTTTACTCCCTCTACGAGAATTTTCGGATCCAGTCTCAAATGAACAGTCGGAGCTACCCAAATTTATACATCGGCGACGGTCTCGAGTGAAGGGTTCTCGGTAAAATCTAAATTCTTTCGAGTCAACCATTTCTTAGGTGGACGTTACGTCCTCTGGGACCAAGTTAAGGGTTCAATCCTTCTAGGGGACCTCTTCCCTATCCGATGGGTGAGGTCATAAGAACCCGAAGGGACCACTGAGTCGACCATTTCTTAGACGGACGTTGCGCCCTCTGGACCCAAGTTAGGGACCCAACCCTTCTAGGGGACCTCCTCCCGTACCGTTGGGTGAGGTCATAAGAACGGACCTCTTAGGGGCACCTGTCTCCTCGGACCACCCGACGTCAGGTACTCCGTCGTCTCCTAGCCTGTGTTGACTCACTGATTCGTGATGAGTGTACGACTAAGTGTCGGAAGTCAAAGAGTGAACAAATTGAAAGCCCTCTTATAGTGTGTGGAGGGGTCAGGCGCGAGACACTGA
Source organism: Capra ibex (assembly GCA_006410555.1). NCBI lineage: Eukaryota > Metazoa > Chordata > Mammalia > Artiodactyla > Bovidae > Capra > Capra ibex. The sequence continues at coordinate 37,332,047 of SJYO01040405.1, read as the reverse complement.
CGTCCATCTAATAAGGTGAAGAGCCTAGTAGCTCAGTCAGTCGATTTCACCTCTATTTCGAATGAAGTCCCTAAACAGACACTTCTAATTTATTCTTATTATACACACCTATTTTTTGTTCCAGGAGGACTTATCTTGGACATTGATATAAGCTATACGACACCGTTAGGTATTTTACCCTTTCTTATATTTTTCCTCCCACTTACAAATGTATATACATATACATATTTTGACTTAGTGAAACGACACGTCGTCTTTGATTGTGTCAAATTTAGTTGATACACAGTTGTTTTTACAAATTTTAAAACATTCTTACAAATATTTCATTTACTGTAAATTTGTGATGTACATACTAAAAACGACAACTGAATAAGGGACCACCGAGTCTACCATTTCGCACTGACGTTATGTCTTCTAGGCCCAAGTTAGGAATCCAGTCCTTCTATGGGACCTCTTCCTTTACCGTTGGGTGAGGTCATAAGAACGGACCTCTTAAAGTACCTGTCTCCTCGGACCGACCGATGTCAGGTACCTCAGAGTCTCTCAGCCTGTGTTCACTCGCTCAAAGGTATAGGTTCACTACAGTCTTATAATATCGTTGTTAAAAAGTATTTTTATCATACTACTCTGTTTCATATATTTTAAGATCATAGTTGTCAAAGAAAAATTGTGTCCGTTTGATACACTTTCAGTATATCGAAGAAAAATTGTTTCCATTTGTTACACTTTCAGTGATATTCACTAAAAATAATCGGGTAAATCGGAGTGTTTATGGGATACGTAAGAACGAAGGATAAAAGGGTTAAAAACAGAAATTTTTTTTTTTTTTGAAAAACCGACATAGTGCACTGTACACTCTAAAATCAAGGGACTGGTCCCTAACTTGAACGTGGGGGAAGTAACCTTCGTGATTAGAAATCGGTGACTTGGTGGTCCCTTCAGGGGATAAAAGGATTAAAAATTCCTAGTCCTGGACTTCGAGTCTTACCTGACCGAACAAGATGTAGTGTATGTGTGACTGTCCATGTCGATCTTAGACTCAGACGAAGAAAGGTTGGAAAGTGACCGAGCGGAAAGACACTTTATGTTAAGAGATTACCACCGTAAACTCCTCGTTCTAACAGCGAGTGCCGTCATCTCTTTTAACGTAATATTAAAACACTCTGTACTCTGGAGGGACCACCAGGTTATAGATTCTGAGGTGTGAGGGTTACGTCCCTCGGACCCAAGTTAGGGAACAGTCCCTTGATCTAGGGTGTACGGTGTTAATACGACGTCGATTTCTAAGATGTACGACGTTACTTCTAGTTTCTAGAGTGCACGACGTTGATTTTGGGTCACGTTGGTTTATTATATTAATTTATTAAAAAAAATTTTTCTCTCTTGAATTGCTCTGATCCTAAAATAACGAACGGAACATACCCATCGTTCACACAAGTGGTAATCTGGACCTTATGTAGGTCGACTCGTCATTACTCGAGACAAGATTATTTCTTTCGGCAGGTATATAATAATCAGACTTGGTCAATGAGAGACGAGGAGAAGATCCACACGTAGTTTCAATGGTAGTAGTTAAAGTGACATTGGTTTAGTCCAGACCTCCTAGTCAACAATTCCATTTTTTGTTTCCCGTCCACCCCTCCCTCACCGTCCCTCTCGCTTCTAAGGGATTATAAAACAAATCTTTAAAACTGAATTTCTTTTTCTAATCGAAAGTTTATCTCTCTACCCCCATTTACTACTTTCCCGTTCACTTCCCTCTGTAGTCAAACGTACAAATCTGATCTCTTCGATCTCCATATCGGAGAAATAAGAAAAGAAAAAGAAAACTCTAAATACACAATAAACCACCTGTAAGACTCCCGAAGCTCGGACCCTCTGTCCTGAGAGTCTAATAAGACTCCCTGACGAGACTTCTACGTTCCTCCCCTCGGTCCCATAAGTTCTCAAAAACGTTGTTTCATTGGTTTCTAACGACAATTAATTTCTTTTGAAGGGAGATTTTCCCGAAGGGAGTAGCGAATCAACCATTTCTTATACGACGGTTACATCCTCTGGGTCCAAGCTAAGGACCTAGCCCTTCTAAGGGACCTCTTCCTTTACCGTTAGGTGAGGTCATAAGAACGGACCTCTTAGGGTACCTGTCTCCTCGGACCGCCCGATGTCAAATACCCAACGTTCTCAGCCTGTGCGGATTCGCTGATTTGCTGGTGATGGTTTCTTTTGACCTAATTCAGTTCAATTCCTTAGATTCACGAAAAGATACACACCCTTCTACGTTCTTAGACCCGACGGACTTTAGTAAGGGAACTATACGTGGACTCGATAGACCCCGGTCGTAGGACACGAAAGAGTAGTACTTATTTCGGGGAAAAAATCTACGTTGGTTCTAAACAAAGTCTCTCCACCACCCTAAAGTACTCAGAGGGGACAATCATCCTTTTCTTACAAGGTCCGTGGTAAAAGTCGAACCCTGTTCGTCGACAAGCTTTGTCTTTAACTTACTAATCTCTTTACTTCGTGACTCGTCTAAAAGGATTCTACTCGTTTTCGGTACCCTTGACACCAGTCCACGTCCGGAGACTCTCGATTCTATTTCTTAATTTGACATATACATTACGTCGATCAGGGACCCTTGTGGGTCGTCTTCTCCCCGGATACGTGATCCTAAACCGACCATCGTAATTATAAGTCCGTTCATCATAAGTCCTATGTTTGTTACTCTTTAAGCCTTTCTTTTTATCTTGGGATCTCCGGACTCCTTCTGGATTGAATCCCTAAGTGAAACCGTGGTCACTACAACACGCTGAGCTCTTCGGACTCAACCTTCTCGTTTCCTAGTTCGAGTAGCACTCCTAGTTGTGACTATTTTTGGTTGACTTTCGATAACTTCTCTTTTAGGACTTTTACGAGAAGTGTAGACTCCCTTTATAAGACCTGTTACTTCTTGAGTAACTGTGTGAGGTCCTAAGTTTCCGTTCAGTTTATAAAAATAATAAATATTTGTCACATAATGAAGTTTTCTGTATTGACGCGGGAAATTCCCAGGACGGTCAAAAAAATAAAATAAAAATTGAACACCCCAGAAGTAACGACACGTACCCGAAAGAGATCAAAGTGCTCACCCCTGAAGAGAGGTCATAGGATAGTAGACATAGACATTTGACCAAAGACAAACGTTCCGCAACGGAACTTCTGTAGGAAGGATATCTCATCTCTGTAGTAACAACATGTCATCTTTGGTTGTGTTGTGACATTTCGTTAAAAGAAGGTTAATTTTTTATTTAAATTTTAAAAAGACAAAAATTTTTTTCTCAGCTCAGTCCTAACTAACGGGGACCCGACGTGAAGGACGGTGAAGGACGGATATCAAGTATCCAGTCGCCGAGGTATCACTAACGAGTACAAGGGACGGGATCTGGGACACTGAAGTTCTGTCTCCTAAAGGGTTGGATCCCTACAGGTGTGGATTTCTTCTACTCTCTCACCACTTGTCTTGACCCTGTCTGTCGTTATCCCTTTCCGTCTCTCTGACTTCCTCTGTCTCTCCCCTTAGAACTTTTGGGGTGACCGGTCTTCCGAGGGGTCTCGGTGTTTTGGTTCTCTCGTCGTCTCTCTGGAACTGTTGTAGAGATCGAATGAATCCTAATGTGACAATGACAACCCAGTGATTCAGCACAGACTGAGAAACGCTGGGGAACCTGGCGTCCGGTGGTCCGAGGAGACAGGCTTCGGGGTCCGTTCTTATGACCTCACTTAACGGTAAAGGAGGAGGTCCCCTAGAAGGGTTGGGTCCCTGACTTGGTCCCTGACTTGGTCGTAGAGGACGTAACCGTCCGTCTAAGAAATTGTGACTCGGTTATTGGGAAGAGTTTGTTGTCGAAGGTGGGGGCCCAAAGGGACATCCATGTGGACCTCATGGTCCTTTTCTCTCTCTTGTAATCTAAGGGAACAATAAGGTCTCACCCTACACCATGGTGACGGAAGGTCCGAGAGAGGTGGGGGAGAGTACTCGTCAAAGTACCTATAGGAAAGAGGGGAGGATGGAGGAAAGAAATGTCCTTGGGACCTAGAGAACTCCTGACGAGTACTACTTCGGTCCCTCGTTAACCCACAATCACAAAGGTAAAGTCTTCCGTGGGTCCAAGGTCCGAGTCTCTTTAAGACGATGTGAAGAGGGAGTCAGAGGACACAACGAATAAAAGAAGACGGGTAGGGATTGAGACGGACCTTTCCTCCAGTCGAGCCAATCTTCCTCCAGTGACTCAGGACTCTGACTCAGTACACAGACCCCTCGGAGGAATAATATTAGTACTTAAGCAGTAGATGAAAGAAAGGATCTGGATTGACCTATACAAGAGATTTAGGGTGGCAAGAAACCTTCGCGTAGGAGTTCCTGAACAAAAGAATACAAATAAGTCTAGTGAAGGCCACGGTAATTTCAGTCTGACTTCCTTCGGCTCAGATGACTTGCCTACTATTTGTAGCGAGCACTCTTCATAGCAGGACACCGGTGAGTTCCGAGACAATACATGAAACAGTAACGTTCGGAGAGTCTTTATCTAGGGTACATAGTCATGAGTGATTTTATAAAATTTGTCCATTCACACACCAACAACAACAATTTCTTTACATAGTCACGGAGTACTCGTTTTACCTCTTCCCGTACCGTTGGGTGAGGTCATAAGAACGGACCTCTTAGGGTACCTGACTCCCCGGACCACCCGATATCAGGTATCCCAGTGTTTCTCAGCCTGTACTGACTTCACTAAAAGTGAAGGTGAAGTCCTCGTTTCTCCGATAAAGACTGGGAGTTATTTTTATTCACTCCCGAAGGGACCACCAGGTCACCAATTCTGAGACGTGAGGGTTACGTTCCCTGTACCCAAGTTAGGGACCAGTCCCTTGATTCGGGGGAGTCCGACGTTCCACACGGGGGGGGGTTTTTTTTCTGTGTCATACCGATGGTTCACCCGTTCCCTTCCCACCCTATTTGACCCTCTAACTCTATCTGTATGTATCTTCGGGATGCACTAACTATGATACATATTTTATCTATTAATTACTCTTGGATAACATTTCGTGTCCCTCGAGACAAGGTACAAGACACCACTGGACTCACCCTTCCTTTAGGTTTTTTCTTCCCTATATACTTACGAACACTGACTAAGTGAAACGAGATGTCGTTCTTTGCTTGTGTTGTAACATTTCTTTGATATGAGGTTATTTTTAATTAAAATTTTTTCTACAACTTTACGAGTCTGTTAAAAATATGTGATCTGGTTCGAGCGAAAAAGGAGATCTACAGAACAAATCAGGAGGACCATACCAGTCCCCCGGCCGTCGTCATCCTCGACGTCCTCTCTTACCATCGCTCCTCTCTTACCATTACTTGACTCTCTTTATGCTCCGTGCAACGTATCTGTGCGGACCCGAGAGAAGGTTGTTCTTCACGTTGACAACATCGTCCGAAATGTTCGGTAAAAGAGAACAACGATTACCGTCCCGACGACAAGAGTGTTCCCCAACGGTAGAGGGGGAAATGAACCACCTATAATTTGGTTCGAAGGGTCCATTGTGACCATTTCTTAGGTGGACGGTTCCCTGCTCTGAGTTCTCTGTGTCCAAGCTAGGGACCCAGTCCTTCTAGGGGACCTCTTCCTTTACCGATGGGTGAGGTCATAAGAACGGACCCTTTAGGGTACCTGTCTCTTCGGACCGTCCGATGTCAGGTACCCCGGTGTTTTTCAACCTCTACTGACTCGTGTCTGTATGTGTGTGTGTGTGTGTATAATCTGGTCCGTTCCATTCCTCTTCATTTAGGAAAGTAAGGTGGATTTTCTGAGACTATTACGAAAAGGGTAGGACCCACAAAACGTCAAGTACGAAAAGTTCCAAAAACAAAAAAGTAAAATGGTACGGAGTGTCGAACTCCCTACAATCAAAAGGCTGGTCCCTAGTTTGGGTCCGAGAATCGTCACTTTCGTGACTCAGGATTGGTGACCTGGTGGTCCCTTAAAGGTACGAAAAGTTCTAAAATTTTAGAGGAAGCTCGTTATTTTTACTTCTACGAGACTTTTATACAACCTGACTGTCTTTTTTTTTTTTCACATCCTACTTAGTAGTTTTGTGACCTTAAAACGTCAAACCTTCCCTTTGATCTTTGGGTTTTGTGTTGACGTCCACTGTCGGGATCGGTTCTGTAGGAGGTGGTCTGGTAGGCATTTAGGTAAAGTGTGACTTTGGTAAGTCCCACACAGTCCTAAGTGATGCATAATAAACTCGCGGTTTGAATGGTGGAGAAGGGACCTGAAATTTGAGACGGAGAACTGTCAAACAATTTCTTGTGGGTTAGGAGAAAAGAAGACTTACACAATTTCATCGTTAAGGTAATAAGAAACAACTGGTTTGAGACGGTTAAGAGATCTTATTCCCATACGGAGGAACTTCGAGAATTTTTTTTTTTTTTTCTTTTGTTAAAAATAACTTCATCTCGACTAAATGTCATAACACAATCAAAGTCCACAAATGGTTTTATTCAGTCAATTTGTATGTGTATAAAAACAAAACAAACAAGTCAGAAATTCAGTACAGGTTGAGAAACGTTGTGGTACCTGACGTCTTGTAGTCCGAAGGAACAGGAAGTGACAGAGTGTCTCAAACGAGTTTGAGTACAGGTAACTCAGTCACTACGGTAGGTTGGTAGAGTAGGAGACAGCGGGAGAAGAGGAGAACGGGAGTAGAGAAGGTCGTAGTCCTAGAAGAGATAACTCAATCGAGAAGTGTAGTCCACCGGTTTCATAATCTCGAAGTCGAAGTCGTAGTCAGGAAGATTACTTATAGGTCCCAACTAAAGGAAATCCTAACTGACCAAACCAGAGAAACGTCAGGTTCCCTGAGAGTTCTCAGAAGAGATCTAAGAAAAGAGTACATTCAGTACTGTCCCATAACTCGTCTCAAGAGACCCGAAAATTAAGATCCCTTACCTCCAAACAGAAAACCGCTCCTCGGACTCTCAGTCGAGAACATGAGGTAGACAACCGTCCTCTTCACCTATGTCGTTCCGGACGTGTTCCCGACACGTCGTAAAAATCCCCGTTCACTTCGTGTGAAGAACTGGGGCTAGACGGAACCAGGAGTCGACCAAAGTCGTTGATCAGTGGAAACTGGATGGACCAGAGGGGTACTCGTTACGTAGAACTGGGGAGATTTCCACTGGTTTTCTAACCCGTAAGACTGGAGTGGAGTGTAGTAACGGGAAACACGACACCTAGGAGTTCCGACTTCGGTGTACTTGTCGGGAGGGGTCAGAGGTGACGTTCTACGTGAACGGGCGCTGAAGGTCCGTTCGGGTAGTCAAGTCCGAGACGAGTCGAAATAGTGTGTCGGACCCTGGGAACCTTTAAAAACCTAGAAGAGAGGGGGTAGGGGAACACGATGAACCTTCACCGTCCTTTACCCACCCCGACGAAGACAGGAGTGTACTTTGGAGTTACGGTCGTAGAGACGACGGAAGGACTATAAGAACATTACACACATCCCTTAGAAAACCCTTCATCTGGACAAGGGTCTTAAAGATACGTCCTTCGTTCCACCTTCAGAAATTTTAACTCTCACATACGAGTCAACACAGGTTGAGGAACGCTGGGGTATATCTGATGTCGGACGGTCCGAAGAGACAGGCACCTTAAAGGGTCCGTTCTTATGACCTCACCCAACGGCAAAGGAAGAGGTCCCCTAGAAGGACTGGGTCCATAGTTTGTGTACAGAGAAATAGAGGATGTAACCGTTCGTCTAGGAAATGGTGACTCGGTGGGTCCTTCGGGGGAAATTTTAACCAAAGAGAATTTAAAGTTTCTTTTCAGAACATGTAAGAAGGATGTGTCATTCTTAATAGAACACCTTTACGGTTCTTCTCCCGTACTGGGATTGTAGGACGGGACGATATTTTGGTACGTTGGGTCTTACCCTGAACTTGAACGTCAGAAAATTGACTCTAGTTCGGACCAGAGTCACGAATTACTTCGAGTGCAAAAACTACAGAATAGTGTCTTTCTTAAGTCACTATCTGTTCCACTATCCATTCTTTACTTACAAAATTCTTTCTTTGCATGAGGTGTCTGTGTCACACTTGGTAGAGTTTTCTGGTCTACCCGGGGTCCCATATCCCTACAGTGAAAAACATCCACACCCATTAAAGTACTCACCCTCCTCATAAGGTCGATAATACCCCCTCCCCCACCTAAAGATCCTTGACCCGGTGACGGGTGTAAAACTGTAAATACCAGGAACTTTAACAGTCGAAGGGACTATCGAGTCAACCATTTCTTAGGTGGACGTCATGTCTTTCCCATCCGATAAGTGAGGTCAAAAGAGCCCGAAGGGAACACCGATTCGACCATTTCTTAGACGGACGTTACGCCCTCTGGACCCAAATTAGGGACCCAACTCTTCTAGGGAACCTTTTCCCTTTCCGACGGGTGAGGTCATAACACCGGACCTCTTAAGTCTCAGTCTGTGTTGACTCACTGAAAGTGAACCTTAAAAGAACCGTGGACACCCACACAGTAAATTGAACGACTATATAATGTTACTCCGAGTTCCAGATCCCCTTCAGTTGATTAGGCGGTAGAACTTGGATAAACTAAGATTAGTCAAATACAACACAGGAGCCCGATACAGTAACAAAATTTCCAACACGGGACGGGGGAAGAGAGGACAAAGTGAATCTGGAGAGTAGGTTTCACTAATAGTTTACACTAAACTCCTATACTCTTTGACCAAGACGGTCGAGTGGAAGTAAAAGGTAAAAGACAGGGTGTAGTCCTACTAGGGATGTCTTATCAGTTCTTAAACCGTAACCAGGTAAAGACTTTTTTCCCCTCTCTTTTTCCTTACGTGTATTGTGATGCATATTTACACAGTTAACCCCTACTTAGGGCCTGAATTAGTAACATGTGATAAGTGGAGGACACGACGATGTGTAAATCGGTGACTTAACCCCCCTCAGACCCATTTTTCGTTCCTAAAAAAAGGAAGTGTTTTAACTTAATTTAGTCTCTGTGACTATCTCAAGAGAAAGTGTCAACAAGTTGTGTTGTTAACTCTGCAGACATTCCTGTCTACTAGATGTCGTCGCGTACCTTTATGACGACCTTGTCTGAGAGGATTGACGAATACAGTTACACAGTTCTCCTGAAAAACTTGTTGTATTTGACTAGATGTCGAAATACGAGACACAACTCTAGTACGCAGTCGTTCCTTCTAATTGACTTCGACTTACCTTAAAGAAAGAGGCTCCAAGACGTCCGGACCTCTTCCATGGACAAAGTTCAAATCTGTCACTTACAATAATCTATCTCGAATATTCGTGGATCGTTACGAGGTGTCACTGAGACCATTACCTTTCAAAATGGCAGTCGCCACAGGGGGTGACCCTCAGACCCTGGGTCCGATATTGAATCAGAACAGAAATCATCGACATATCACCGTTACCGTGGGATGAGGTCATGAGAACGGATCTTTTAGGGTACCCGTCTCCTCGGGTACCCCAGGAGACGTCAGGTACCCCAGCGTTTCTCAGTCTGTGCTGACTCGTTGAAGTGAAAGTGAAAAGTGAAAGTACATAACCTCTTCCTTTACCGTTGGGTGAGGTTACAAGAACGGACCTCTTAGGGTCCCTGCCGTCTCGGACCATCCGACGACAGATACCCCAGCGTGTCTCAGTCTGTGCTGACTTCGCTGAATCGTCGTCGTCGTAGTCACTGATATTTTAAACTGGAGAAATACGTCGTCACAGGAGTGGATATCTTTTCCCTACAACCTTCATTGGTCACTCGATCGTATACCACTTCGGTTTAGGTCGGGGAGGTGGGACTGTGGTTCAATTTAGAACCTCTGTCTCAAAACCCCACTTCATCTTTTTTGATTGAAACAACCAAAGGTCTGTCTCCCCCGGTGTCACTTGATTGTGACACATAGGGTTTGATCTCCCCTATCACTCCTCAAAATCTCGTTACCAAGTTTCTCCCACACTAGTCGAACACCTGTAAGAAGACGTACCAACCACCACTCCACTCACCCTCAGTCGTAATAGTCGGAGACCAAGATTGGGAAGGCCACAGAGGTACGAACACCCGTCGGATGGTAGCAATTGTAAATTGAAGAGGGTGGACCACCCTCAAAGTCATAGACGTTTTGTGGAGTTTTTATGACGATACATATAGGGAACTTCCCCTTGGTCCGAAACGGGGTTCCGACGTGATAACAAAGAACTGACAAAGGGGGAACAGACCTGTAGGGGAGGGAAGAGAATAATCGTTGACTAACTTGGACGAAGAACGACTGTTTCCAGGTAGATCAGTTTCGATACCAAAAAGGTTTCAGTGTATACCTACACTCTCAACCTGGTATTTCTTTCGACTCGTGGTTTCTTGACTACGAAAACTTGACACCACAACCTCTTCTGAGAACTCTCAGGGAACCTATCGTTCCTCTAGGTTGGTCAGGTAGGATTTCTTTTAGTCAGGACTTATAAGTAACCTTCCTGACTACGACTCCGACTTCGAAGTTATGAAATTGGTGGACTACGTTTCTTGACTAAGTAATCTTTTCTGGGACTACAACCCTTTCTAGAGGAGGATTTCCGTCCTCCTCTTCCTCTACTCTACTAACCTACCGTAGTGTCTGAGTTACCTGCTCAAACTGGTTCGAGGTCCTCAACCACTACCTGTCCCTTGGGACCGTACGACGTCAGGTACCCCAGCGTTTCTCGACCTGTACTGACTCACTGACTTTACTTGACTTGACTTGACTTGGACGAATAACCTTGAGTACCTTCCAATACCTCCGACTTACTTCGGATTTCCAAAACCCAGATACTCTGGGTTCCCAGGACGAACCAAAGCTACCCTTGTACAAAACTTTTCAACTGGTAAATGTTTACCCTCTCAATTTTAGGCCATTTTCATCAGTAAGTGTCTAGACTGGGATCACAAACACTTCAGTACTAGGAGAGAACGGATCTGTGTAGAAAGTAATATTTTGTACCCCTTCTGATCTTGAACGAACAACGGAAGACATTATTGTATTACAACAGATTGAACGAGGTCAGGGAGATTGACCGGATTGGGTGGGTGTATGGTGTCTGGACCAGTGAGTGTCTTGTCTTCGTGTCGGTGGGCTAGGAACGGATGGTAGGTCGGGTTGAGATTTGAGAACCGAAACAAGACAGGTAGAGTTCGGGACGGGAACCGAGGATGCCAAGACTGTGGACGTGTTCGAACGGTCATAAACTCGGAGTTACATAGCGACCCTGTAACTTGAGATACGAAAACAAACTGGGTCGTGAGACTCAGTTCGGGTCCGTTCTGGAGAAGTGGGTTGTCAGGACGAAGGGACTGGGAATGAGTGGGACGTATGGATGTATAAGATAATTAGGAAAGGATTGTGACAAAAGAACGGAAAGGGATGACAAGTACCCCAAGAGTTCCGTCTTTATGACCCCACCAAACGGTAAGGGTAAAGGTCACCTGGTACAAAACAATCTGATTTCCAGGTATATCAGTTTCGATATCAAAAAGACCATCAGTACAAGGCTACACTCTCAACCTGGTATTTCTTCTGACTCGTGACTTCTTAACTACGAAAGTTCGACATCACAACCTCTTCTGAGAACTCTCAGGGAACCTGTCGTTTGTCTACTTTGGTCAGTTAGAATTTCCTTTAGTTGGGACTTATAAGTAACCTTCTTGACTATGACTTCGACTCCGAGGTATGAAACCGGTACACTACGTTTCTCGACTGAGTAAACCTTTTCTGGGACTACGACCCTTTCTGACTTCGGTTTTTCCTCTTCTCCTACCGTCTCCAATCTACCGTAGTTACTGAGTTATCTGTACTTAAACTCGTATGAGGTCCTCAATCACTTCCTGTTCCTTCGGACCGTACGACGTCAGGTACCCCAACGTTTCTCAGTTTGTACTGAATCGTTTACTTGTCGTTATAAGTCTGGTCCGTTTAGATATCTCTATCTTTCGAAAGTTTCAAATCAAGGGTTCGTGATTTAAAAGTTTCTTGATCAAAATCGACAAATCCCGATCTCCAGTACCCGTCCACCCTCCCTTCGACGATTTGTGTAGTACCACACACACACACACACACACACACACACACACACACACCTCTACTTTATAAGATATCATAAGATTTTAACTGGTACCAGTACCAATGTTTTCGACACTTAAATGATTTTAGATGACCTAACATACGAAATTTACCTACTTAAGGTACCATACACATAACATAGAGTTATTCGATAAAAGCCTGAAGGGTCCACCGAGTCACCATTTCTAGGGTGGACGGTTACGTCCTCTACACCCAAACTAGGGACTCAGTCGTTCTAGGGAACCTCTTCCTTTACCGTCGGGTACGGTCATAAGAACAGACCTCTTGGGGTACATGTCTCCTCGGACCGTCCGACATCAGGTATCCCAGCGTTTCTCAACCTGCACTGATTCGGTGAATCGTACGTACGTTTCGATATTTACATCATATTTTGGAGGAATGGACGGAAGACTCTTAGACACACGTGCAGTTCTTCGTTGTCCATCTTGATCCGTACCTTGTTGTCTGACCAAGGTTTAGTTCTTTCCTCATGCAGTTCCGACATATAACAGTGGGAGGAATTAATTGAATATACGTCTCATGTAGTACTCTTTACGGTCCGACCTACTTCGTGTTCGACCTTAGTTCTAAAGGCCCTCTTTATAGTATTGGAGTCTATACGTCTACTGTGGTGGAAATACCGTCTTTCGTTTCTCCTTGATTTCTCGGAGAACTACTTTCACTTTCTCTCACTTTTTCGACCGAATTTTGAGTCGTAAGTTTTTTGTTTCTAGTACCGTAAGTCGGGGTAAGTCAAGTCAACGAGTCATCACAGGTTGAGACGTTGGGGTAATTGACGTTGTACGGTCCGGAGGGACAGGTAGTGGTTAAGGACCTCAAATGGGTTTGAGTACAGGTAACTCAGCTACTACGGTAGGTTGGTAGAGTAGGAGATAGCTGGAGAAGAGGAGGACGGGAGTTAGAAAGGGTCGTAGTCCCAGAAAAGTTTACTTAGTCGAGAAACGTAGTCCACCGGTTTCATGATCTCAAAGTCGGAGTTGTAGTCAGGAAGGTTACTTGTGGGTCCTGACTAGAGGAAATCCTACCTGACCAACCTAAAGGAATGTCAGTTTCCCTAAGAGTTCTCAGAAGAAGTTGTGGTGTCAAGTTTTCGTAGTTAAGAAGTCGTAAGTCGAAAGAAATGTCAGGTTGAGAGTGTAGGTATGTACTGATGACCTTTTTGGTATCGGAATTGATCTACCTGGAAACAATTGTTTCATTACAGAGACGAAAAATTATACAACAGATACAACCAGTATTGAAAGAAAGGTTCCTCATTCACACCAAATTAAAGTACCGACGTTAGTGGTAGACGTCACTAAAACCTCGGGGGGGGGTTTTTTTTTTGAGTCGGTAACAAAGGTGACCAAGGGGTAAATAAACGGTACTTTACTACCCTGGTCTACGGTACTAGAATCAAAAGACTTACAACTCGAAATTCGATTGAAAAAGTGAGTGGAGAAAGTGGAAGTGGTTCTCCGAGAAGTCAAGAAACGAAAGACGGTAATTCCTACCACAGTAGACGTATAGACTCCAATAACTATAAAGAGGACCGTTAGAACTAAGGTCGAACACGAAGAAGGTCGGGTCTCAAAGAGCACTACATGAGACGTATCTTCAATTTATTCGTCCCACTGTTATATGTCGGAACTGCATGAGGAAAAGGATAAACCTTGGTCAGACAACAAGGTACAGGTCAAGATTGAGAACGAAGGACTGGACGTATGTCCAAAGAGTTCTCCGTCCAGTCCACCAGACCATAAGGGTAGAGAAAGTCTTAAAAGGTGTCAAATAACACTAGATGTGTCAGTTTCCGAAAATCGTATCAGTTATGTCGTCTTTATCTACAAAAAGACCTTGAGAGAACGAAAAAGTTACTAGGTCGTCTACAACCGTTAAACTAGAGACCAAGGAGACGGAAAAGATTTTGGTCGAACTTGTAGACCTTCAAGTGTCAAGTGTATAACGACTTCGGACCGAACCTCTTAAAACTCGTAATGAAATGATCGCACACTCTACTTACGTTAACACACCATCAAACTTGTAAGAACCGTAACGGAAAGAAACCTTAACCTTACTTTTGACTGGAAAAGGTCAGGACACCGGTGACGACTCAAAAGGTTTAAACGACCGTATAACTCACGTCGTGAAAGTGTCGTAGTAGAAAATCCTAAACTTTATCGAGTTGGCCTTAAGATAGTAGAGGTGATCGAAACAAGCATCACTACGAAAGATTCCGGGTGAACTGAAGTGTAAGGTCCTACAGACCGAGATCCACTCACTAGTGTGGTAGCACTAATAGACCCAGTATTTCTAGAAAAAACATGTTAAGAAGACACATAAGAACGGTGGAGAAGAATTATAGAAGACGAAGACATTCCAGGTATGGTAAAGACAGGAAATAACTCAGGTAGAAACGTACTTTATAAGGGAACCATAGAGTTTAAAAGAACTTCTCTAGAGATGAGAAAGGGTAAGATAACAAAAGGAGATAAAGAAACGTGACTAGTACTCCTTTCGAAAGAATAGAGAGGAACGATAAGAAACCTTGAGACGCAAGTCTACGAATATAGAAAGGAAAAGAGGAAATGAAAAGCGAAGAGAAGAAAAGTGTCCATAAACAGGGTAATGAAGTACCGTTTATCTACCCCTTTGTTACCTTTGTCACTGTCTGAAATAAAAGAACCCGAGGGTTTAGTGACGTCTACCACTGAAGTCGGTACTTTAATTCTGTGAACGAAGAACCTTCTTTTCGATACTGGTTGGATCTATCGTATAATTTTTCGTCTCTGTAGTGAAATGGTCGTTTCTAAGTAGATCAGTTTCGATACCAAAAAGGTCATCAGTACATACCTACACTCTCAACCTGGTATTTCTTTGACTCACGACTTCTTGACTACGAAAACTTGGCACAACCTCTTCTGAGAACTCTCAAGGAACCTGACGTTCCTCTAGTTCAGTCAGTTAACATTTTCTTTCGTAAGGACTTATAAGTAACCTTCCTGACTACGACTTCGACTTCGAGGTCATGAATCCGGTGAACTATCCTTCTTGACTGAGTAATCTTTTCTGGGACTACGACCTTTTCTAACTTCCGTCCTCCTCTTCCCCAGCTCTCTCCTACCCTACCAACCTACCGCAGTGTCTGAGTTACCTGCACTCAAACTCGTTCGAGACCCTTAACCACTACCAGTCCCTTAGGGCCGTACGACGTCAGGTACCCCAGTGTTTCTTAACCTGTACTAACTTACCGACTTTACTTGACTTGTCTTGACTATTTTCGGAGTCCGTTTATAAGTAATTTAAAAGTTTCTCGATCAAAGTCAGATGTTAATATCGACAAAGAGACAGAGAAAATTTTGACAAATGGGTGTACATTCTAGAAGTACCTTATAACGGTCCACCGGATTATAACTATGAAAAGGGACTTTAAAGACCCTTATACACTTTACTAATCTGTATCTGTGTGAGTAGGGTCGACCTTCCTCTCATGACGAACAGAACGATGAATAAAACGAGATGAAGAGTCTAAAGGGACAGAGGATCGTCACTCTTGTAGATCCTTGACCTAAACCTTTGATCAAGAGATCCTTTTTTTAGTAGTTATATTCTTATAAACTCTCCACCCCTCTCTGGTCGCACCGTACAACCTCTTGTCCGATGTTCATCTGAACTGTCTAAATAACAATTGGGAAGTGTTCTAGTTACTGAAAGTCGTGTCCAGCTGTACTTTTCGAAAGTAGTCGACGTGAATTAAAGTTTGTGGTTGTCCATCTTAACTAAAGTTGTCGTATAGATAAAGTGGTATAGAATATAGACAGGACCCGTTTACCAATAAAAATTATACGATAAGCTCGAACTAAAAAGGGAATCTGTTCCACTTTCGTATAAGACACCAACAGAAACACGCAATGATAAGTGAAAAAAAGACAGAAGATTGTCCTTGCGGGTGGATTCGGACTTAAAGGGACCGACCAATGACGGTGCACCAAGCGAACGACACTGAATCTTCTTAATAAAGGTCAAAAATTTCCTGAATGTGTTATATATCACAATATAGGATAAAGGCATGCGTATCCATTATGTCGTTTTTCCTAGACGACATCCTCCAACATTTGTTTAAGTACTTGGGATTGAAATTTTCAGAGGAAATTGGAGAAGACGTCATAGTCATAAAAAGTGATCCTTTCGGAAGTAAAAATTCTTTAAAACTTAATGAACAAAAGGGTCAAAGAACTCTATTTACGAACCGGGTACTTAAAAGTCATAAAGTACAAATGTTAATATGGGTAAACTTCCTCTACGTAAATGGAGGTTCATAACAAAATCGAAGTAGAGTATGACCAAAACCGAAGGGACCACCGAGTTACCATTTTTTTAGAAGGACGTTACGTCCTCTGTTTTCAAGTTAGGAACTCAGCCCTTCTAAGGGGATCTCTTCCCTTACCATAGGGTGAGGTCATAAGAACGGACCTCTTAGGGTTCCTGTTTCCTCGGATCCCCGATGTTAGGTACCCCACCGTTTCTCAGTCTGTGTTGACTCGTACCGTCCAACATGAAAAAAAATTGAAGAATGACTTCCTTTTGTATGTATACCTTTTCATGTGTTTAGTTTTAGTTGTCGAATAATATTTTATGACTGATTAAGACTCGATGGTGGGTTCAGTTCTTGATCTCGTGATCGTAGTGTCTTAAGGGCATATGAGGAAGTATCTTGGGAATGGGAGAAAGGGTTTCCAATACGGACGAGACTTAATATTGTCAGATACAATGAAAAGGGGGTACAAAATGATACACATACATCAGAAACGACAACAACAAATCAGTGATTCAGTACAGACTGAGAAATCGGTGAGGTACTTTTCATCAAACAGTTCAAGGAGACAGGCACCCTAAAGGGTCCGTTCTTATGACCTCATCTAATGGTAAAGGAGGAGGTCCTCTATAAGGACTGGGTCCCTAACTTGGATGTATAGGACGTAACTGTCCGTCTAAGAACCGGTGACTCGGTGGTCCCTTCGGTGTACATTTGAAATTAAGTTCGGATAATTAATACCGTAAATAAAATGACAAAAAATGTGGATTGGTCAGTAAAAGATTCTCTCGATGTAATTCCATGTGGTGATACTGTTACAGAGACATTAAGATCTTAAAGAGGGTAATATAGAACACCTTGACTACAACAATTAATTCGTATTTATCCAAATCCCACTAATAGAGGGATTGGTCATTTTATGGACTTATCACGAAAAACGGAATTTTATATAAAAGATTATAATCATAATAATTTATAATAATGTCGTCCTAACAGAAGTAATCATAAGGGAGACATATAAAGACGTAAGAAATAGAGAAGACCCAGTAATAGTACAAAGTCACATAGAAATCATCCTAAAACAACAAAACTCGTTGTACCGTCAGAGAAAAATTTGTTCGTTAAAAATTAGACTGATAACATTTCAACCAATGTGGAGATAAAGTCACCGACAGTGACCCCTTCTAAAACAAGGGGTCCCCTGTAAGACTTCTGTAATAACCTAAGGTGTTGACCCCACCACGACGTCCGTAGGTCATCCATCTTTGGTCTCTACATTGATTTGTAGGATGTTACGAGTTTTGTTGGTCTTGTTGAGAGGTGTTGGTCACTGGTGAACGTTTACTGGTGAACCTGGTTTACCGTCATCACCGTCCCAACTCTTTTAGGAGTAAATAAATCTGACTGAAGACGGTGGAATAAATATCCCTAAAAAAGGAACCGTACGAAAAGAAATAAAAAATGAAGAAGAAAGAACGGGAGCCCAGACAACAGGTGTAAGAAAAAAACAAAAGGAACATGACTAAACTTCAACACACAAGACAACAATAAAAATCATAAGAAGACGAAGAGTAGACTTACCCAAAAAAGGACTCATGTGGGTCATTGACACCACCAAATTTCCGATACACCTGGTCTTTAAGACCCTAGGAATATACGGGTAAACTAAAGATTTATTTCTGATCCCTCTTATTTTATGAGAAGTCCTTTATTTGGTTTACTTTTAACATAAAGATATAATACCTGGTTAATTTGTTCTACCGATCTCCTTCTCCATCTTGTGTCTTATTTTTATGAGCATCCTCCTCAGATCACTACCTGTCGATCCCTTTCTGGGTTTCGTCTTCCCCGATCTACCTCGAAGTATTTGTATCTCCGTTTCTTTCTCTATTTCCGACTTTCTGTTTCATTAAGACTTTTGTTGAGTAGTACAAACCTGTTTTCCGTGGTAAATAATGACAGTAGACTCTGATTTTAAAATCGTTAAATTTTATTGAAAGAACGAAAGTAAACAATTTAAAGTTCCAACTAAGACCTTTGGGACGTCTTAATGCTTCCAAACACACACTATCCTACTGAACACAAGATTTTCACTCGAAATCTAGAAACGTCCACTTCAAATTATTAATTAAAGTTTCGGTGAGTCGAAGTTTCCGAAGGATTAACGGAATTAGAACACGGATACACAAAGTACAAGATGATCAACCCTCAATCTTAAAGTTTAATAGGACGGAATAATCGGTTTCAGGATCACTAGTAATGTTATTACTCTTGGACTCCCCTTTTTTTCAGGAAAACCTTATTTACAAAGGTGATGGACCAAGAGTCTTATTACGTAGGTGATTTTTCACGACACCACACGAGATGGGACACCAGAGTACGGTACATTAACAGATAATAAAGTGTGTCTTTAATCTTCAGAATGTCTTAATGGATGACGAGGTCCCAGTACCCGAAGTCACAGTGAATTAAAGACAGTGGTCGAGACATCGACGATAACAATCCGGGAGTCTCCTCTCGGAGTCTCCTCTTTCAGTAAAAGGTCGGACGACACCTTCGGTTGGTAAAACTCATTATAAGTTGGGGTCGTCGGATAAAGTAGTGATCTACCGGCACAACCAGACGACTCGCCGAATTGTCGTCGTGTAACACGTGGGACGTCCTTAAAGTCACGATTAAGAACAAGTCAGCGAGTCAGTACAGGTTGAGAAACGGTGGAACACTTGACGTCGTACCGTCCGAAGGGACAGGAAGTGATATAGGGACTCAAACGTGTCTAAGTACAGGGAACTCAACTACTACGGTAGGTTGGTAGAGTAGGAGACAGCAGGGAAAGAGGAGTACGGGACAGAAAGAGTCGTAGTCCAGAAAAGGTCACTCAGTCAAGAAGTATAGTCCCACCGGTTTCATCACCTGGAAGTCGAAGTCGTAGTCAGGAAAGTCACTTATCAGTCCCAACTAAAGGAAATACCAACTGACCAAACTAGAGGAACGTCAGGTTCCCTGAGAGTTCTCAGAAGAGGTCGTGGTGTCAAGTTTTCGAAGCTAAGAAGTCCTGAGTGCATATTATGTGTTAAATAAGTATACAATAAATATACCGTTTTTACGTATGTACGGACTTATAAAATACACGAAGTAGACAGAGTGTGTATAAAATACACGAAGTAGACAGAGTGTGAATTATTTACACGAAAAAGATAGTGACGAGACGAAAAAAGACGAAAAAGGAAGACGGAGGTTGTC
Source organism: Capra ibex (assembly GCA_006410555.1). Taxonomy (NCBI): domain Eukaryota; kingdom Metazoa; phylum Chordata; class Mammalia; order Artiodactyla; family Bovidae; genus Capra; species Capra ibex. The sequence continues at coordinate 37,312,324 of SJYO01040405.1, read as the reverse complement.
ACTACCCCCGAGACCCCGAAACAACCCCCACCCCGACGTGACCCAGAAACAACACCGTGAGTCTGAAAGAGATCAACGTCGTGAGTCCGAATCAACGGGAAACCGCACACCCTAAAATCAAGAGGTTGGTCCCTAATTTGGGTGTAGGGGACGTATTCTTCCGTCTAAGAATTGTGACCTGGTGGTTCCTTCAGGGTCGTCACTATCAAACTACATGAAAATACGATAACAGACTGTGTAACTAAATAAAATAACATAAAAATAATAACCCAAACATAACATTAATTATATTGAACTGGACAAAACAGGGTAAATTAATACAAACGGAACTTAAGATCATATCGGTTACAATGAGTAGTGAAGAATAGTGAATCCCAAAAAAAAAAAAAAAACGAGTGTAAACTAACTATTTAGAGATACGTAGGAAATTAAACACTGAAGAGACAGTAAATTGAAGTACAAAACATTCACAAAACTTAAGTAAAAGACTAGGTTAAAACTTAAGTCATAAAGGATTAATTCAACCCATCTCCCTCTAATTATATAAATGTAAACGCCATTATATTTTTTGACTATCAGTTACATCTTTAAAAAAGGAATGGTATATATGAATAAATTACCCAAAGGGGTCACCGAGTCATCCATTTCTTAGGTGGACATTGTGTCTTCTGTGTCCTCTACACCCAAACTAAGGACCCAGTCGTTCTAGGAGATCCCCTCTTTACCGTTGGGTGAGGTCATAAGAACGGACCTCTTAGAGTACCTGTCTCCTTTGACCGTCCGATATCAGGGTTCCCAGTGTTTCTCAGTCTGTGTTGACTCGTTGATTTGTGTGTGTAAATAAATTATAGTGTCAGTATCGTTGACATTAATTTCGTACAAAATTTTAACACAAAGGTCCCAGAAAACTCTGAATATAATTGGGTGGACTAGCCCTGCGGATAAGATATTACTTCCTCCCACTAGTTGAGTATTGTTGCCTTTCCCACGGGTGTTCGATATTAAAAACCGTAGGTCTTGATTCAAGAAAGGTATTTAATTAGGAATAATTTACGACATTTCTTCTTTTCCATCCTATAAAAAGTAATTTCTTGACACAATATTAATAAAAACGATTTCGAGTGGTCGGTCAATACTAAGTATCTGAACTAATCTAAATAAATCTTTCATTGTTACCGGTTTAAACCCTTCACCAAACACTGAAACACAACAATCATTCTTTACCTCTGAAACACAATAGTTATCTCTTGTTATAAAATATGTCCTTTACTACTCTCTTTTCCGACCTCTCAGTAGGTCCCTGGGTCTCCTTGAAGGAATTACAACGGTACCCCTTGAACACGAAGGACGGTCCCTCCAGTCCTGAGAACGACCTACCACAATCGTCCCCTGACCACCCGGAAAGTCTTGAACCGTCGTTACCCTTCCTCCGTAAACTTGTCTTTTTTTGGTATCAGTGGTTCTGGTCAAACTTCTACCGACTGTATTAATACGTTCTTTAATACCGTCGAACGATTTTATCTTACTTTATCGTGGTAAACGTCATTGTACCTATCTGGATCTCTAATAGTATAATTCACTTCAATTCAGTCTGTCTCTTTCTCTTTATAGGATACCATAGTGAATATACACTTTAGATTAAATTTTTTACTATGTTTACTTGAATAAATGTTTGGTCTTTGTCTGAGTATATACAACTTTAGTCTGTATACTAATGGTTTCCTCTTTGTACGTCCCTTTATTATTTAATCCTCAAACCCAATTATATATGGGTGATGGTATATATTTGATCTATTGTTCCGGGATGACATTCGTGTCCCTTGAGATGAGTTATAGGACATTATTGGATATACTCTTTTCTTAGACTTTTTCTTACCACTATATACGTATATGTATATATACATATATATATTAAGTGAAACGACATGTGACCTTCGATTATTTTGTAACATTTAGTTTACACGAAGTTATTTTTAACAAAATTTCAATACCGTTGGACTTAATTCTATCTCCATCATCTAATTTCTCTACCTCCCCCTACACCTCTACCCCGTTGATCATACCGAGGACCAAAGACGCACCCACGGTTTCCCCTCTCAACACAGTTGTTGATTCGTTCACACTTTCCTCTTTGTACAGTCTATTTCTACAGTGGCTCAGACGTCATAGATGGTTATAGTTTGACATACCATCAGACTCCTGGTTAATTATAGACGTATCTTTTGAAATCTCTCTTTATATCGAATTTTCTATCTCTGACCCCTTAGTAATTGTAACTCAACCTTTCATTTTGGTGTCCTCAACAATTTTAACATCTCCTTATTATCCAATTCTCCGGTCTCCCTACCATACCCCTCCCTCCACCCACCCCCAAGTCCTAACCCTTGAGTACATGTAGGTACCACCTAAGTACGACTACATACCGTTTTGGTTATGTCATAACATTTGATTTTATTTCACTTTAAAATTTTTTTTATTATTACTTCATGATTTTTTTTTTTTTTTTCTCCTCTCTACCCGTTTCCTACTTTGGGACTCCTCGTGGTTGAAACTTTTCTGTTTCTCTTTCCTACGTCTCGGGAATTCTTTCTTCCCCGTCTCCCCGTTCTTCTTGTGGTCCTCTTTCTTTACTACACCTTTGGTTCATCCGCATCACAAAGTTATGTCGTTCTTAATAGTTGTCAAACATTACTTACCTCCCACAAGATACTCTTTGCCCTCTTTCTTTTACGTGACCTCTTTCAGTTTGACATTAAACCTCTATAACTCCGATATGACATCCTAAAAGATGGTAGAGAAATCCTTTTGTCTTTCCGACACCCCAACCGGACCCGATGGCTATTAACGTTATCTACTTACCTTCTATCTTCCAGTAACTCTGACAACCATTTTCATCAAGATATTGCCCCTTCTCGAGATTCTTTTTCGAATATCTGACCCTCTTCTCCCTTTTGGAACTTTCAAAGAAGCCTTCGTTTACATCAACCTGATCCCTACATCTTGTCAATCTTCCTGTCCTCTCCAATACTAGTTTCAACTCGAATTTTGAAGATTACTCTTCAAGGTTCACCACTGGTACAGGACTCCCACCGGTATCCATACCCACTGACTCTACTACACGTGATCTCAAACTCCAGTTCAATGACACGCCAATCCTACACCCTCCAGGAAGACCCGGGACTTGGATCCAACATAGTGGGGTCTACTACTGTTCTGTTACGGACTCTGTGTCAACTATTTAGTGACCTTTTCTATATTTACCTCTCCTTCGATATTCACTCCACCGTTCAGGAGTTACCTATACGCTGTCACCGATGGTCCAGCCTATGACTGTTTCTACTTTCCTACTAATTTGTCGTCATCAGGGTTTCTTCCTCAAAATTCTGACTCTGTATCCGATCTTTTAAGATTTGATACCCTTTAAAAACAACAAAAACAAAGCCCAAGACACAGAGACACATACTCGATTTCAAGAATTCCAACGTTGTTATATCTTGTTTAAATTATTTAAGTTCTGATTTTTCCTATATAATTTTCCTATGACCCCATCGAGTAATTTAAACTCCTTTTGGTCAATTAGTGTGAAGTCCTCCTCGTCGAGCGACCCGTTGAGTGACTCGCATTGAGATATCATAACGGTAACTATCGTGAGTTGAGAGTTACTTTAACAAGGAGGTCAAAGTTTAAGAGTTCTCTCTCTAAGACTAACCAGGTCGAGTTGAATTCACAACAAGGAGCAGGTTAGTCGATGTCTATCCTTTTAACGTAGTACGTCATCTTTATACTGATGTATTCTCAAGATCCCTTCTCTTGTCTACGGTCACCCGATGTAGGTACGTTCTAAGGTGGACGATACCCCGGAACAGGGTGTCGGTTATAAGGGTAAAGAGACCAGGTCTCTTCTAGTCTGAGTCCTTTTCTGGATTCTGAGTGAAAGCTAGTAAACTTCTGGTCATGGACAGGGAGTCGAAAACAGGTATTTTGTAAATTGTTTATGGAACCACTCATTAAAAACATAAGGTCCGTGACTCCTATGTTAACACCTTTTCTTTTTAAGAAAAAAGAATACTTTTTCTTTTTAATTAGGGTTTCCGAACATAAGATCACCCTCTCTCTTCCCTGTCTTTCTTATTTTATGAAAGACGAACGTTTTTCAAGATTCTTCCTGTACTTTCCCTTAAAAGTTATTTTCATCATCTCACCTTTGATCTCATCCTTCGGTTCCTCCTGGAGAAACTTCTCCACTATCAGAGTTGAGTATATTTAGCAAAGGACACAGTATGGTTGTAAGACACCCCCATCTGACCTTCCACAGCCCGTCGTCGTCCCTCTGGACCTTGTCACGGGGACCCACCCCTTCGGATCGTCTCTGAGTTCCCGTCTGGTCAATCCTCTTCCTTCTCCCAAGGTCTCCTCTTCCTGGTCCTTATCGAATCTCGGTCCGGAAGTTCGACACCAATCTCACTAACGAGTACCGTTGTTTTTTCTTTGTTTATCTTACTCTTTACCTCAGTTCGGGACGTGATCTTCACCCGCCTCAGTGAGGGAGAGTCCGTGGTGGATCCGAACCTCTCCCCTCCTCGTTTCCCAGAACCATCTTTTACTAAAGGATGGGGAGGGTCAGTACTTTAGGTCCAGTCGGACTCCTGTTCCTAAAAAACAAACAAACAAAAATTCATTAAAAAATAACCTCATACCAACTAAATGTTACAACTCCCCAAAACAAAAAAACAGAGAACCTGGGAAACCTCTTATACTACGTTCAACGTTCGGAAGAATCTTTTATGTGTTTACGAGAAGGCGCATACTAATACATTAAGAACAATTTTTAGAGTTAGAACCCTTTACTTCACACAAGAGAGACAGTGTGTGTGTGTAAATAAAAAATGTAAATTAAAAATAAAAATGGAAAAGTGGGAGACGTAGGTAAAAGGGGAGAGACCGTTTGTTGTCACATGCGAGACATAAGTCTTCAAACAACAACAACAACGATAAAAAATTTAAATAAAAATTAACCTCCCATTAACAAAATGTCACAACACAACCGAAGACGGTGTGTCGTTGTGTTGAGTCCGTATTCATATGTATACAGAGGGGACGTCTTCAAGGGAGGATAGGGGTTGGGGTAGGGTGAGGAGATCCGACAGCGTCTTGTGTCACAACTCGAGAGACACTATATATCGGTAGAGGGTAATCGATAGGTAAAATGTGTACCGGTACATATACTAAGTTACGATGAAAGAGTTAAGTAGGTTGGGAGAGGAAGGGGGAACTGGTGTTCAGACAAAAGAAACAGACATAGAGATAAGGACGGAATGTTTATCCAAGTAGTCATGGTAGAAAGATCTAAGGTAGTTAAGTCAAGTCAAGTCATCTAAGGTATATATACACAATTATACACTATGAGTAAAAAAAAGACTGAATAAAGTACGACACATTGTCCGAGATCCAAGTAGGTTGAGTGATCTTGATTAAGTTTACGTAAGGAAAAATACCGACTCATTATAAGACACATATATACATGGTGATAAAGAAATAGGTAAGTAGACAACTATCTATAGGTGAACGAAGGTACGGGACCGATAACATTTGTCACGACGTCACTTGTGACGCCACGTACATAGAAAAACTTACTACCAAAAGAGTCCGACACACGGATCACGACCCTAAGAACCCAGTGCACCATCAGATAAGGATCAAAAAATTCCTTAGAGGTATGACAAGAATCACCGACATAGTTAAATGTAGGGGTGGCTGTCACGCTGTCCCAAGCGAAAAGAGGTGTAGGAGAGGTCGTAAAAAAAAAAACAACTAAAAAAACAACCACCAGTAAGACTGGACACATTCCACTATGGAGTAACACCAAAACTAAACGTAAAGAGATTATTACTCACTATAACTCGTAGAATAGTATACAAACAACTGGTAAACATACAGAAGAAACCTCTTTACGGACAAGTCCTGAAAGTTGGTGAAAAACTAACCCAACAAACAAAAAGACTATAACTCGGCGTACTCGACGAACATATAAAACCTTTAATCAGAAAACAGGTCACAAAGTGAACGTTAATAAAAGAGGGTAAGACTCCTAACAGAAAAGTAAAACAAATATCAAAGGAAACGACACGTTTTCGAAAATTCAAATTAATCCAGGGTTAAGCCTCTTCGGCTACCGTGGGGTGAGGTCATGAGAACGAACCTTTTAGGGTACCTGTCTCCTCGGACCATCCGACGTCAGGAACCCCAGCGCTTCTTAGTCTGTATTGACTCGCTGAAGTGCAAGTGAAAAGTGAAAGTACGTAACCTTTTCCTTTACCGTTGGGTGAGGTCACAAGAACGGACCTCTTAGGGTCCGTGTCCCCTCGGACCACCCGACGGCAGATACCCCAGCGTGTCTCAACCTGTGCTGACTTCGCTGAATCGTCGTCGTCACCGTCCAGGGTTAACGAATAAAAACAAAAATAAAGGTAATAACTTCCTCAACCCAGTTTTTTCTATAACGACACTAAAATACAGTTTCTCATAAAACGGAAGAACAACAATAAAAATTCTAAGGTGTATACTTTCTATTATACAAACAAATAAAAGACAGACTGAATAAGGTGAACCATATTACGGGAGTTCCAGGTAAGTACAACAACGTTTACCGTTCTCAAGTAAGAAAAAGTACTGACTTATTATAAGGATATACACATACATAGTGTAAAAGAAATAAGTAAATAGGTAACTATCTGTGTCCAACAAAAGTACAGGACCGATAACATTTATCACGACGTCACTTGTGCCCCCACGTACATAAAAAAAGTTCAATAACGAAAGTAAAAGAATTCTATTTATGGGTCTTAACACTCACGACCTAGTATGCCATCAAGACCAAAATTAAAAAACACTTTATATTTATGACGAAAAGTATCACCTCTGTAGTTAAATGTAAGGATCGTTACTACGGAGTCCCGAGGGAAAAGAGGTCTAGAAGTGGTTGTAAATAAGAAACAGAGAAACTATTATCAGTAAAATTGTCCATATTTTACTATAGAGTAACACTAAAACTAAATGTAAAGGGACTACTAATTACTACCATTCGTCTATATACAGAAAAGACTTTTTCACGGACAAGTCTAGAAGACGGACAAAAAATTAACCTAACAAACCCTAAAAAAACGATAACTCAACGTACTTAAAGAATATATAAAAACCTAAAATTGTGGAATAATCTACATACCGAACTTCTATGGAAGAGGGTAAGGTATCCAACAGAAGAATAAAACAACCAACCAAGAGAACGACGTGTCCTCGAAAAAGTAAAACATATCAGGGTGAACGAATAAAAACGAAAACAATAAACACGAAAACGACAGTATAGGTTTTAGAGTAACGGTTTTCGATGTGGTTCCTCGGAAAGGGGAGACAAAAGAAGATCCTCAAAATACCAAACCCCAGAATATAAATTTAAAAATTAAGTAAAACTCAACTAAAAATACTCACCACCTTCGTCCTTACATTTAACTATATCGGTGATGTCCTTTGTCTTACCCTTTCGCATCAGAGAAGTTATTTCACACAACCCGTTTAACCTATAAGTCTACGTCTTTTTACTTTTACTTGGGTATAGAACCCAGTTTGAGTACAACAAACTCCAAACTGAGATATTCTAGTATAGTAGACGTATATTCCTGTAAAAATTAAGAAGGAAAGACTAAACCTACGGAATGAAGAAACAGAACGGATTACCGAGACCAATCTCAAAGACTATGATACAACTTTACCTAGGAGTAGGTCATCGGAAAATTACAAAAAAGAAAGTTGAAAGTCCACCAAAAACGAGAATGTCTGAAACAGTATCTTTTAGAACCCTTTCGGAAATATCTCTGTGGTGGACACCTGGACGGGTGAGACATAGTTTTGTACAGTATGTTGTGAGGGGACCATAAATAGAATTCGTGTCCGAGTCTAGGGTACCCACGTAAAGTCTCCAAACGGGCCCTCTCACCTATAAGTCTTTCCATTCTAGTGTAACAAGTCAAAATTAGTAAGTATACTTGTAGTGGATCAATTTTAAAGGGAAAAAAAAGGAAGGGAGACACCTTACACTTAAGGATTAAGTCCATAGGGAATATTCAATTTTATAAATTATATAAATTTATATATATTTATTATATAATATATATAATTTATATATTTATAAATAAATTTATATTTATTCAATTTTATAAATTATCAATCGATACGTACACTAATTTCACCATCATTTAAGTATTTTCGTCTACATTTGAAGTAAACTCGTTTCCCCTCTAACAAATTTATAACTCCCTATTAATTAATTTATTATTAATTTTGTAAACGATAAATTCTGTAATGAAATTACATTGATATTTCCAGACATCAAATGTGGAATACGAGTTTACATGTTTTTTTAGGGTATCGAGAAATCCAACACAATAATTAGAGAAGAAAGAGCACTCGGAGATAAGACGACTCATTCTTTTTCTCCCCCTTCAAATTTGAACACTTAAATGTTATAATATAAAAGAAGTCTAAATTTAGAGAGGTCTCATTCGACAAAACTGAGGAAAGAGTATTTTTGAGTCAGAAGGACTGAGGAAGAAAGGGTTCAGGAGGGGTTCTACCACAAGACTACCCATCCTTTCATGTATTCTGGTACCCTATCGTCCCCTCTCATCCCCAGAGTATAGATCCTCTATTAGAGGTCGAGACTGTCCGGGAACGTACCTCTAATGCTCTGTTACTTAAGGTAGACAAGAAACTTCAAGTTTCTCAACCTGTGTTGACTCGCTGATTTGTCGTTGTTAGAAATAATCAGTTCGAAGAGATCTCTTTGTCTATATATACCTATATATATGTGTGTGTATTATGTTTAATATATATAATACGTTTATTGTATATATATAATGGGATAACAACAACAACAAGTCAACGAGGTAGTACAGGTTGATAAACGTTGGGTTACCTGACGTCGTACGGTCCGAAGACACAGGAAGTAATAGGGGACCTCAAACGAGTCTGAGTATAGATAAGTCAGTTACTACAGTAGGTTAGTAAAGTAAGAGACTATAGGGGAAGAGGAGGACGGGAGTTAAAAAGGGTCGTAGTCCCAGAAAAGGTTACTCAGTCGAGAAGTGTATCCCACAGGTTTATAACCTCGAAGTCGAAGTCGTAGTCAGGAAAGTTACTTATAAGTCCCAACTAAAGGAAATCCCAACCGACCAATTGAGAAGAACGTCAGGTTCCCTGAGAGTTCTCAGAAGAGGTCGTGGGTCAAGTTTTCGTAGTTAAGAAACCGTGAGTCGGAAGAAATACCAGGTTGAGAGTGTGGACATGTACTGATGACCTTTTTGGCACCGGAACTTATATAATACGATATATACACACATATATATAATATGTATTTTACTCTATAGACGACTGTACGAATACCTCCGATTAGAGGTTTTAGACGTCAGTCGTTCTCTCTTTGTGTCCTTTCAGTTACACATTAAGATCAGGTTCAGGTTTCCAGACTTTTGGTCTTCATTATTACTATGCTCAGGGTCAGACTTTCGGTCGTCTGAGTTCTGGGTTCTTTTCAGTCACAAAAGTAAACTTAAGTTTTTGTTTCTTTATGTTACTGGGTCGAGTCAGTCCGACTTCCTTAAGGGAGAAGGAGTTGGAAAAGTAAGACAAGTTCAGAAGTGAACAAACCCACCCGGGGTAGATGTAATTCCTCCTTTTAGACGAAATGAGTCAGACGACTAAGTTTATAATTAGAGTGGGTCTTTGTAGGGGTGTCTGAGTAAGTCTTACTACAGACTGAATTACAGACCCGTGGCACACTGGGTCAGATTGGAGTGATCATTAATCCTTTGTTATTCAATTTTGGTAATTCTTCTATAAAGTATAAGTAGTTTAATCGTTTTAACACGGTTTCTATCCCTCGATATCTTTATGAGTATAACGTTCACCCTCACTTTTTAATCAAATTTAGTAAAACTTCTCTTTAATCGTCATATAGTCTCAACGTCTCTCGTAAGGGGTATAGGGTTGTTGAGTGATGACTTAAACATACAAGTTTCAGTCAGTACCTACCCGTTTCTCGGTATAAGTCCTTGTAAGTATCTTTGCACAAATATTATCGTTGTTTTTTTTTTTGGACCTTTGTTGGTTTTACAGGTAGAATTTTTTGATACATTTAACACCGTATAAGTATATTAACTTATATTATGTGATATCGGTACTTTTATTTATTTAATCCTGATACAAATAATTATACCTACCCAGTTTGACGACCACGACGATTCAGGGAAGTCAGCACAGGTTGAAACACGCTGGGGTATCTACCATCGGGTGGTCCGAGGTGGCAGGGACCCTAAGAGGTCCGTTCTTGTGACCTCACCCAACGGTAAAGGAAGAGGTTACGTACTTTCACTTTTCACTTTCACTTCAGTGACTCAGCACAGGTTGAGAGTCGCTGGGGTACCTGACGTCGGGTGATCTGAGGAGGCAGGTACCCTAAAAGGTCCGTTCTCATGACGTCACCCCACGGTAACGGAAGAGGCGTGTGTTTGATTATGACCCGTTTTATTTAATTCAACGGGTTTTTAATATATTATAACCTCTTTAAACTATTTAGTATATTTTAATAATTTGTCTATATACAATATACGACGAATACTTAAGTGTAAAAACGTTAATATCATATTTCTTTTTATGTTTTCAATATGGTTCAGGTCCTCTCGTCACTGGAACATCTTCCCCTTCAAACCCATTATTCTTTTCACTTGTGCTTCCCCGTATTACGTTCGAGTCTAGTATACAAAATGAAGACTTCGACCCATACCCTTGTATATGTGAATATAACTGAAATATTGAAAACAATATTTCCAATATTTCCACAATATTTCCATTTTATGAACCGACTACTTTAATTATCACTTTACTTCTCGGAATTAGAAATATGAGTTGTTTATTTTGTTTACGTTTTAGAAGTTTATGGATACGTCGTAAATATTTTAATTACTAAAAGATTCTCTGTCCATAAAGTTTTTCTTATTTTGAATAAGGGACTGGTGTTATTCAGAATATTTAGAATTTTCAATTATAAAAATTATAAACCTTTCGTTTTCTTACAAGAATACTTGTCGAACAAACAATTTCCATTTAGTATGACCTTTAAAAGGTTATTTACCTGTTACTGCTTTGTTATATTGGATAGTTTTTGGTCCCCCCCAATCATTATTCTGTGAATCACATTTAAATATGTATACATTACTGAAGACCACGGTCTTTACAGTCTGATTCTTGAGTCCGACCATAAGGGTGATTCTTTTTAACCCGTTAGATTTTGAATCAACAATTCGAGATTATCTTCCTTTTTTATTATTCGACTCTCGTCTTTGGTCACTGTCTTTTGTAAGTAAGTTATCTGTTCTAAATTTTCTTGTCTTCAACGAAAAAAACTTTTTAAATTATTTTATATTTAGAGAGAACTTTGATTATGTCTTTCTTTGTCTCTAAGTTTTTTGGATATAGTACTTACTCATTCTCTTATAGTGATATCTGGACGTCTGTAATTTTATCAGTATTTTCGTATAATAAATTTTTCTTTTGAAACGATTACTTAAACTTTTACAACTATTTGTCCCTCTAAGGAAGTTTTCGTGTGGAAATTTTTTGATTATTCTTATTAATCTTATAGATTTATCAAATTCTTAAAAAATAACTTAAGTAATAATTTTTTGGAAGGGTCTTAAGACCCAAATAAAGTCATTATATTCGTAATTTTATGACTTTTATTAAATTAAGTGGTGTAACTTTCTCATTACCGTTTTATAGGAATTTCTTCTTTTGATAATTAAGTTGTATACGTCTTTTTCGTAGACAATTTTAAGCTGTACTTCAGTACCACCCTTTACAGGATTATTTGATTCTTAGATCTTTAGTACAGAATTTTTCTCTTTTTACCTTTATCCTATAAGAAGATGAGTCTGTTTTACATAGAATTAAAAATCACCTAAATCGTTCCAATGACCTGAATTTTATCTAACGTAATTACGTATGATCGTTGTCTTTGAGAGCAAGTAACAACCACTCTTATGTTTTACCATGTCGGTGAAACCTTCTGTCAAAGTACAAAGTATACTAGTCGGTAGACCGTAAATGGGTTTCTTCAATTCTTGAATACAAGTGGGTTCTTAGATGCAATATGTTCTCGGATGTAATTTACGTATCGTCGACATAAGTATTAACGGTTTTGAACCTTCGTTGGTTCCACAGGAAGTCATCTACTTACCTACTTATTCGACACCACATAGGTATGTTACCTATGACACGACACGAAAGACACGAATCAGCGAGTCAGTTCAGGTTGAAAAACGATGGAGTACCTGATATCGGGTGGTCCGAGGAGGTAGGTACACCTAAGAGGTTCGGTCTCATGACCTTACCCAACGGTACTAGAGGAGGTCCCCGAGCAGAGTTGGGTCCCTAAATTGGGTTCCGAGGACGTAACGTCCACCTAAGAAAATGGTAGACTCGGTGGTCCCTTCGGGTTCTTATGTTTTCACCCATCGGATAGGGAAGAGGCCCACTTGAAAGACTGGGTCCTAAACTTGGTCCCAGATGATGTAACGTCCACATAAGAAATGGTCGACTCGATGGGCCCTTCGGGTGTCACCTATGATAAGTCACGATTTTTCTTTACTCGGACAGTTCGGTACCTTTCTGTGCGTTCTTGAAATTTACGTATAATGATTCACTTTCTCCGGTTAGACTTTTCCGATACATATGACCTACCAAGGTTCATATACTGTAAGACATTTTCCGTTTTGATACTTCTGTTAAATTTTTTATTATTATTGTTTCTCAAATATAGGTTACATTTCTTGAGAATCTTTAGTTATTCCTTTTTCTGTCCACTTGGTCATCCTTTTTTCCCCTCTCTTCTTATATTTTCGTTTATAGGTTTACGGGTTATTTATTTGGATACTTTTACCCTTTATTAAATTTTGGAGTTACTCTATATTAAGATATAGATAGTCCACAACAGTTTCAACACCTTTTTATTCATGAGAGTGGGTAACGACCATGTTCACACCTTACTACAGTAGTGAGACTTTTTGTCAAACTATAATATTTTTTTAATTCGTATGTGTACGAGACAGTTTGTCGTCAAGGTAAGGATCCTTATATGTGTATATATGTATGTTCCTTATATATGTATGTTCCTTATATATGTATGTTCTACCTCATGTGTATATACGGTTCTCTGTAGACACTCTTACCGATAACGTCGTAACAAACATTATCGGTTCTTGGTCTTCATTGGGTTTACAGGTCGTTCTCGTCTTACCTACCTATTTGAACTATATTCGTATACCATCTTATAATATGTCGTTACTTTTACTTACTGTGAGTCATTATACTTAATTAGACTTCTTTATTACAACTAACTTTATCTGGTTTATATTTATATGTGAAATACTAAGGTAAATATATTCAAGTTTTTGTTCTTTTTAAATAGATACCACAATCTTAAGTTTTATTAACAACGGAAACTCTGTTTCCCTCCTATGATTGACTGTCCCATGATCATTATAAGAGAGAAAAAAACCGGGACCCACCACCAAGAAGACATGTGAGAGAAACTCTATTAGGTAGTTCGATTTGTGATTACTAAACACATGAAAACATATATACAACTCTGGGGTACCTGACATCGGATGGTCCGAGGAGACAGGTACCCTAAAAGGTCCGTTACCAGGATCTCACCTAACGGTAAAGGAAGAGGTCCCCTAGAAGGGTTGGGTCCCTAACTTGGGTCCAGAGGGCGTAACATCTATCTGCGAAATGGTAGACTCGGTGGTCCCTTCAGGATATATATACAATCTGAAANTGGGTCCAGAGGGCGTAACATCTGTCTGCGAAATGGTAGACTCGGTGGTCCCTTCAGGATATATATACAATCTGAAACCCAAAGGTTTTCGGAAAATTTTTGACTGGATATCGTAATCTTCAGTCCTGTTTCCCATGGAAACCCTACCTCCTTCCCTTCTACTAACCTTATCTTTCCTCCATCCTCTCTACAGAGGACCCACAATCCCTTCAAGAGAAGAGTTCGTGTCTACAAAAAAAGAAGATACGTGAAAATAAGTATATAAACATATGTGTCTTGATATAAACAGAATAAGTGAAAACGCACAATATCATTTTTTTTTTCCGTTCTTTTATTCTTTTTTATAGAAATGTAGATAGTCTTACTCTTAAAACTTTACATACGTATAAGATCTTCGGATGGTATAAATGTAAATAATTATCAACGTAATGAATTTTCATTATACTTTGTCGTAAAGTAACAACAAAAACTTAAGTCCCACGTCAGTTAAAGTGACCCTGTTCCTGTTCCTGGATAACGACTTTCTTACTAGTTTCTACGTTACTTTAGTCCTTTGACCCACAAAGACGTTTTGACGGTGGAACGACAAAGAACCTACAACCGTTACCTCCTCGATTAATTTTGGAAGTGTCTAAGTTCATACAACTCGTATATCGTACATATATTATTATGGTAAAAATACACCGGAAAAAACAACTTAGGTTAGGAATATTGTTAATAATAACCGTAACAAATAGGATATAATTTTCCTTTTTAAACTCTAGATCTCCCCAAATCAATCCAATGTGCTGGGACTAAGTTTATTTTTACAAGTCTGAGGTTCAACTCCCATGTTACTTGACACAGTAAAAACAAAGTACAATGGAAGATACTTTCTGGTAAACTTAGGTTTTATTTATTGTAGATCCGTACTACAATTAAAATTTTTCTTTATCTTTTACCTGAATCCTGTTTTCTTATTTTAATACAAAAAGTGATGTCTTACTCTGCAAGTCCTTGTCTCAAGTTCAATTGTGGTTAAGAGTACCACCACAAAATGGTGAAAAATAGGAGATATTGGGTGTACTGTTAATTGAAAGTGTACATAGAGTATCTGTGTGTGTGGGGGTACCCACACGGGTTGTATTCAGCATTAACGGTGGTGATTGATATGATAGTGACGGAAGAAAGGGTGAGTTCATATTACCTGACGTTTCTCTCTTCACCTCAACCTTAATCCTTGACATACTATCCATTATTCGACACACCCCGTTTGAAGGAATGACAGGGTCCTCCAGTACCTTCTCTTGACGGGTGGACCCTATAGGTCCCGGAAAAGAGACCACAGGAGGAAACACAGGACTGTCTCCCGAAAGATCTTTCCACTCTTGACACGTCTACTGAAAGGAATAGCAACGGACAATTCTACTTCTGGAAGCGGAAATGTCTCGTCGGCCGGACGTGACCAGTGGTTCGGTGGTTGTCCCGAATCGTCGGGAGGGGTTTCTAGGGAGTGAGGGACTAACGGGGTACGGGACGGAAGATGTCTGACGAAGATAGTTCCTGTCTCAGACATCGTAGTCGGTGGGTCTTAGAGGTGAGAAAGGTGAGAAGTACTATACTTGTTCTCTACCGAACGAAGGACACCCCAGACACTGAAGATAAATTTATTCATTTCTTTTTACTATACTACAAATGATGAACTTAGTAGTCTAAGGAATAGGACTACTAATCCTAATACTAATTCTTTTTTACGATCTCTTTCGTAGATTTTCGTCAAACGACGTCTCCATGATACCCTCGGAAGACTTATTCCTGGTCAGTAAATGGAAGTGTTACTGGAACGGTATGGATGCTCCTCCGACCTACCCGGTGCCGTCGGTCTCTTCAACAACTACTTCAAATTCACGAATTCATCTGTCTTTTTAGGAGAAGACCAGGAACAATGTTGACAAATGATTGTATTGGTAAACCCAAGATTGCAAATTGGACTTGGTCATATTTTATTCTATGTAAGTCCCTCCCTGAAGGGACCACCAGGTCACCGACTCTGAGGTACGAGAGTTACGTCCCTCGGGTCCAGTCTAGGGACCAGTCCCTTGATCTAGGGTGTACGGTGTCGATTCTGGTCCTCGTCGGTTTATTTATTTATTTATAAAAATTTTAATGTAAGTCCATTCTTCAACTTTTCTCTTTCACTCACTTTCTTTTTTCTCTCTTTCTTTTCCCTTTTTTCGGAGACCTGAACTTTAAGATTCTGGACTCATCTCAAACCGGGGGTGGTGACGGACTGATATACATAGTGTGGAGTAGAGACCCGGAGACGAAGGAGTTTTTATTTCACTGATGTGTCGGGGTAACGATGTTCAGGTATGATTCTACTAAAGATAAGATAAGGTTAAGATTTGAAGACACTACAGATATTTACAATTTTAGGAGCTACGAAAATGTCAGTACTCCCCTTTTTTCCTAAAAATTCTACGAAGAGATTTGGACCGGAAAAGGTGAGAAGTCAAACACACACACACATCCCCTCCACCAATTACTTTCGTAATCGGGATTCTAAAATACTATAGACTGAAGATACGACTAGTCAGTCAGTCAAGTCAGCGAGTCATCACAGGTTGAGAAACGTTGGGGCACCTGACGTCGTGTGGTCCGAAGGGACAGGTAGTGGTTGAGGGTCTCGAACGAGTTTAGTACAGAAAGTTCAGCCACTACGGTAGGTTGGTAGAGTAGGAGACAGTAGGGGAAGAGGAGGACGGAAGTTAGAAGGGGTCATAGTCCCAGAAAAGATTACTCAGTCAAGAAGTGTAGTTCACAAGTTTCATAACCTCGAAGTCGAAATCGTAGTCAGGAAGGTTACTTATAAGTTCAGACTAAAGGAAATGTTAACTGACCAAACTGTAGTAACGTCAGCCTCCCTGAGAGTTCTGAGAAGAGGTTGTGGTGTCAAGTTTTCGTAGTTAAGAACCCACGAGTCGAAAGAAATACCAGGTTGAGAGTATAGGTATGTACTAATGACTTTTTGAAAAATGGTATCTTTGTTGAAATTACAACGAGACCTTAACGTAACCCAACCAGTTTTTCAAACAAACCCAAGAAGGGAACTTGAAAAACCAGGTGGTTTTCCATTTGATTGAAATGATCTTGTCATGATCTTGATTGAATTAGAACCGATAAATTACATCGTGTAATCAAATCTAATGATTTGGTTCTTCGTATTTATGTTGAAATTAGACGTCGGTAAGTAAATTATTTATAAGCTCTTGGATGACACATGGTGTGTGACAAGATCGATGAATCCCGTACAACCACTTGTTTCGTTGGTGTCAGTAGACGGGAGGAGTTCGAATGTACGATCGCTCACCTCTGTCTCTTTGGTGTATCTGTTTGGTGTATTGTTTATTTATTACATATACCATACTATCTTACACTAGTCACGAAACCCTTTTTAATTTTCATTTCATTCCTCCTTGTCCTTCCAGTCCCACCTTACCCTCATTCCTCCTTCCCACCTCTCGTCAAAATTTACCCCACCAGACCCATCTGGAGAAACTCTTCAACCGTAAACTGGTTGTGAACTCTTTTCAGTTCCTCAGATTTCCTTCTCGTAAGGTCCATTTTCCTTGTCGATGACGGACCCCCGAGGGGGATTTCTCCATCCCCCTCGTACGGTCTCCTTGTGGTAGTGAACACGAATCTCTGGTTAGGACTCTTTCCGAAGGAACCTACTACGAACACAGAAGGACACTGTCCTTGTCACCAAAAGGGTCAAGACGAGACCGGAAAACTTTGACCTTACGTCGAACAAGAAAGAATCCAAGAGACAGGTGTTGAGGTTTTCCTTCGTATAACTGAAGAACTACGACGGACACTCCAGAGAGGTAAAGGGACGAGTGACTCAAGGGAAACGAAGGAGAGACTTCTTCCTTGCGTAAGGAAATAAGAGGTATTCCGTAAGACTGGTAAAAGTACCTTAAAAGGGATTCAACTTACCGGTTGTTGTTTGTTTTTAATTTTGTTGAAGTGTTCGTATTTTTATCATTGACAGGAAAAAGAGCAAACTTTTTAATGGTTAAAGTCTCCTTACTAGGAATTGTAAAGATAGTTCTTAACTTTCAATTGTAAGGACCTGAAGGGACCACCAGGTCACCAATTCTCAGACGGACGGTTACGTCCCCTGTGTTCAAGCTAAGGGCCAGACCCTTCTAAGGTGTATGGAGTACCATTGACCTGGACACGTGGTGTTGCTAACTTCGGGAACTCGAAATCTCAGACTTGTGGTGTTGGTCTCTCATCGGGGATGAACGACGTTGATCTCTTTCGGGTACGGGTCGTCACTTCTGGGTCGTGTCAGTTTTATTGATTATTAAAAAATTTTTATTATCTTGTTCAAGAATTAAAGAAATGAGTTGACACGGTTGTAGGTCTGACGGTCCTAGTGGACCCACTTCTCGAAGATCTTCCTCAGGGGAGTGGAGGTAAGATCGTGTAAAATGTTCTAGTTTATAAAATTTTTCTATTTGATCAGGAATTTGTCTCGAATAGAAAAAGATAGGATATTATTAATAAAGAATATCTTGTTATAATGACTCAATTCGTAAAAGAAAAAACAGAAACAAAATTTGTCTACAACAATAGTTCCTGTGTAAAGCTGAAAAAAATTCAAGGTACGGATCATCATGTAAAGGACACTGTCAGGAAGTTTTAAGCCAGTTCCATTGTATACAAACACCAACTTGAGACACTGTACTAACCCGAGTCCCACGACGGGCTCACTTAGGTACCTCGGGTGACCCGGACACGTCCCAACACAGTCCCAAACCAGTCGGTTCCACCTCTCCACCCTCAGTCACAGGTAAGTGGTCTCTCACTCATCCCTTTGTTAAAGGGTCCGGTGACGGGAAGGACACACGGGAAGACGATCAGTAGGTTGTGGAGGGACGAAGGGGAGAAGTTCTTTTACAGATCCTACGTCTCTCTACTCTTGTCTTGGGAAGAGTCTCAATTCTTTTACAAAGTCGTACACCCTCTGTCCTTTCGGGTGTCCGTCATACCGACTACCTAACTTTGGAGCTAATAACAAGTGTATTACGTCTTTTGAACCTATCTCTCTGAATGATTCATTTTTTCTGGAAGTTCGACTCCCGACCTCTGGGATTCCGTTCAGGATCTTCCGTATAAAAAAAAAAGAAAAAAAAAAAAACCGGTAATACGTGTCCTAAGTCCTAGAATCAAGGGGTTGGTTCCTAGTTTCAAAGGTATATACCCTTCGGAGACGTATACTTTAACTTCTTCCTTTACCGTTCGGGAAGGTCATAAGAACGGACCTCTTAGGGTACCTGTCTCCTCGGACCACCCGATGTCAGGTACACCAGTGTTTCTCAGTCTGTACTGACTCGTTGATTGTGTGTGAAGACGTATACTTACTAGTGAGTCCTTGGTCCCAACAGAGAAGGGACCACGGGGCACGGTAGTTCCGTTTCACATCCCACTACCGCCTGNACTCCCGACCTCTGGGATTCCGTTCAGGATCTTCCGTAGAAAAAAAAAAGAAAAAAAAAAAAAAAACCGGTAATACGTGTCCTAAGTCCTAGAATCAAGGGGTTGGTCCCTAGTTTCAAAGGTATATACCCTTCGGAGACGTATACTTTAACTTCTTCCTTTACCGTTCGGGAAGGTCATAAGAACGGACCTCTTAGGGTACCTGTCTCCTCGGACCACCCGATGTCAGGTACACCAGTGTTTCTCAGTCTGTACTGACTCGTTGATTGTGTGTGAAGACGTATACTTACTAGTGAGTCCTTGGTCCCAACAGAGAAGGGACCACGGGGCACGGTAGTTCCGTTTCACATCCCACTACCGCCTGTAACTCTACTGGTCTTTTAGGTCACGTCTTCCGGACTCGTAGGAAAGACCGGACACCAATCTTTTTACCTGTGGTTTACCTTTCCAGACTCTAAGAACATCTCCACCAAGTGGGTGGGTGGCATCCGGACTCTTGGGGGATAAGAGGTCTCCGGTTCCAACTCTCCCTATGTCTCGACCGTCCTTGTCCCGTCCTTACGGAGGGTCCGTAGTCAATGGACGTAGGGGAGTGACCGAAGATATACACAATAAACCTTTTTTTAAGTTTAGACATGTTGGTGTGAGAGACGGTACACAGAGATTTATGTCCATTGGTTACTCGGAGGTTTTCCAAATGCACGTTTATAGTCTGCTCGTAAATGGCTTTACTACGGAAGTAAAAAACTTCTTTTATATGAACCTTCTTTTACCTCTGTTTATTATAAGCCGTAAACAAAGAAGGTACGTTAATAAGTCCATGTGATTTAAACGATTAAAAAATTTATATCTGTTCCTCTTCACATAATCCAATTTTTAGTTATTCCCCGAAGATACCACCGAGTTTACCATTTCCTAGATGGACGTTACGTCCGCTGGATCCAAGCTAGGGACCCTGTCCTTCTAGGGGACCTCTTCTCTTACCGATGGACGAAGCCATAAGAACGGACCTCTTAAAGTACCTGTCTCCTCGAACCGCCCGATGACAGGTGCCTCAACGTTTCTCAACCTATACCGGTTCACTGATTGTGAAATTTAGTTATTTTTCATTCTTAATTTTCGAATGTTTACTGTAACACTTTACGACTCCCGAAACAAGATAGACTTGGGTTCAACAAAATTGAGTCAGGGATCTGAAGGGACCATCGAGTCTACTATTTCTTAGACAGACGTTACATCCTCTGGACCCAAGTTAGGAAACCAGTCTTACGAGTGAACCTCTTCCTTTACCGATGGGTGAGGTCATAAGAACGGACCTCTTAAGGTACCTGTCTTATCGGATCGTCTGATGTCAGGTACCCCAGCGTTTCTCAGTATGTACTAACTCGCTGATTGTACGTGTGAGAGTCTAAAGACATACTGGGAACGGAGACACGGAGTGTCGAAACGGAGGGTCGAGACGAGACTAGATTCCTCGATGTAACGGACTTATTTACGTCATCCAGTTTAAGTTTTCGTACTTCAACAGAGGAGTCGACACGAAGTGAGTGTTTTAGACGAAGGGGAGGTCTGAGATGAGGACTTTACCTACCAGGGTAAAAACATTAGTGGATGTCGGTCTTAAAGTCCTGACAAAAATAGGAAGGAGGAAATGTGTATATATAGTACAACCAGTCGTTCAGACGTAAAAAATAATGTTATTAAAGTGAGAGTGGACAAAGACAAACTCACCCGAATGGTGGGAATTACCGAACGGAGGTCCTGAAGGGACCACCAAATCTACCATTTCGTAGACAGATGTTACGCCCTTTGGACCGAAGGTAGGGACCCAGTCCTTCTAGGGGACCTCTTCCTTTACCGTTAGGCGAGGTCATGATAACGGACCTTTTAGGATACCTGTCTCCTCGGACCATCCGATGTTAGGAACCCCAGCGTTTCTCAACCTGTACTGACTCGTTGAAGTGAAAGTGGTGGGAATTACCGAAGGAGGGACACTAATCTAGGGGTTCAGAGGACTGGTCACTGGAAGTTGAGTCGTGATGAAAGAGGAAGGGAGACAAGTTTGAGTGATGGGACTGGACCACAGGTAAGACACCGGAACATGTCCTTGAGACTGAAATCGAAACATAGGGACAGAACTGATTCATTCGACGGAACAAAAGTTTACACAAATCAGACGGTTCTTTCTTAATCATCTCTTTTTTTGTTTCTAATTTTTACGTTCTATACCTTATTTATTCATTTGTTCCGGGATCTCTTTTAGTTTCTGAGACCTAATCTCGTAGATACACCCTCCGGAAACAAGGTGATGTTTTCGTAGACTCTACATCCTCCACCAAATTCTGAATCCCTTTAAAACTTTAGTTCTCCTCGTTTGTCTCATGTTAACGGTAATATACCCTTGTTGGATTCACAGGGAGTTTCCACTTACCTATTTTTACTAATATATATATATATATATGTGTGTGTATGTATGTTACCTTATGAATAGTCGGATATTTTTTTTACTTTAAAACGGTAAACGTCGTTGTATCTACCTGAACCTCCCGGTAATACGATTCACTTTATACAGTCTCTTTCTGTTTATGACATATTGTAGTGAATATGCACCTTATATTCTTTACGTTGTTTGATCACTTATATTGTGTTTTCTTCGTCTGAGTGTCTATATCTTTTGTTTGATGACCAATGTCCACCCTCCGATGTATCCCCTCCCTTTCCTCACTATCAAATACTACTTACCAAAGTCTAAGTACTGGAGACCTCCTCTCTTAAATCTAGGCCCCGGTCTTTGTTCCGAACTAGTGAGTCTCGAAAACACACGATGACGACGACGACGACGATTCAGCGAAGTCAGCACAGGCTGAGACACGCTGGGGTATCAACCGTCGGGTGCTCCGAGGGGGTAGGGACCCTAAGAGATCCATTCTTATGACCTCACCCAACGGTAAAGGAAGAGGTTACGTATTTTTACTTTTCAGTTTCACTTCAACGAGTCAGCACAGGTTGAGAATTGCTAGGGTACCTGCCGTCGGATGGTCCGAGGAGGTAGGTACCCTAAGAGGTCCGTTCTCATGACCTCACCCCACGGTAACGGAACAAAATAATGTCACTTTTTCCCTATCCCTTTCGAAGACTGTATCTATAGTCTTCCCCTATCTCTCACGGGGTGAGTTATCAGAATAGTTCCGGAATATATGAAAATGTTAACCAAAGATGTTATCTTTCTGGAATGGTCTGGGTGAGGGTGTCGTATGTAGAATTCTATTGTCCTAATCTTCATTGTCATCTTTCCAGAATGGTCTGGGTGAGGGTGTATTCTATTGTCCTAATCTGTCTTCCAAGAGGAATTCTTCCTCTTTGTACAGGAACTCGTTCTATGTGACAACAATGTATTAGTAATCATGTCTCGAATTCCTTTTTGTATGGGAACTAGTTCTACTCAACAGAACAACACATTATTAATCGAGACCCGACTTTCTTTTATTACAGAATACACTGATTCTACTTCCTTACATCTTTTTTTTTGAAAACAGGAAAAGAGGAGGAACTCTCGGTCCCTGAGAAATAGTTGGATAGATTCTTAATTGAGAGAGTCTTCCATGTTTGATAACTCATATTCTATTCGAGTTTTTACATAATATGTTATACCCTCGATATCGGTTATAAGACATTATTGACATTTACCTCACATCGGAAAATTTTAACATATTTTCTATTCAAAATTTTTTCTTCTTCTTCTTCCTTGTACCGTGGGTAGAAGACTATATTAGTCAAATCTCAATTCTTTAATCCATCCTCTCCCACTATTGTTTCTCACCCTTTCTAAAGGGACACCTCTCAGTACTTTGTCCTTAACTCTAAGACCTATGGTGAAAAAATTTTTCCAGAGATACCTCTTCAGTCCCATATTAGTTGGGTAGTCCGTACTGACTTTTCGGATGCACTACCTGTCTGAAGACTCTTCTAAATCTCCGTCGACAGAGGTAGTGTGTCCACTAATCGTAGTCATAAAAATATGGTTCTACTGAGATTTCCACCCTATAAAAAAGAATAAAACTACCCCTTTATAAAATAAAATGGTATTTCTTGTTTACAAGAAAACAGTCCAGACAGTGCTAAAGTGTAAAGGTCACTATAGATTAGTAGAAAACCTTGTAACCTTTTTCCGGTCTCAACCTCCTTCTCCACGGACGGAATAAACCACTTTCAGTTTGGCTTTCGGAGTGAGTTCGACTTACCGTAAAACGTGTTACTCCTACGGTTCGAAGTTGTCTTTGAGACCAAAAGTCATAAAATACGTCTTAATTAAAATAGTTTAAAATTCTGGTAAAAGTAAAAGACAAGATCCTCTCTTTTTTCAAACCGGGAGAACCAACCTTATAGACGATACTTAAATTACTATCGCTGTCCCTTACGCGAGATGACTTGGAGTCGGAAATGACAGTTCTTCCTTTCTAAGGGACCCTACGTGACTAAATGTAGTGACCAGTCATACGGGTGTACCAGACTACAGGTCGAGAGGTGGTGTGCCAACAACCAAATGTAGATGGACCGAATATGGTTCTACCACAGGAGGGTTCACATATCACTCCCACCACTACTGAAAACTATAAGGGAAACTCTTCTATTCTGGTACTATTCTTATAGTATTCTTACAAATATGTCTCTTCTGTTCTGTCTATAAAAGGGTCTATTATTATCGTTTGAGAATCTATCAAGAACGATGTACGGTTCGTGGAAAGTCCGTGTCGGGTACTTAATCGTCTAAATTACGAGTATTCTTGGGATATTCCGTTTCCGGTAATATAGGGATAAAATGTTTATTCCTTTGACTTCGTGTGTCAAATGTTCCCACTTCGGTTCTAAATTCGTTCGTTAGGTCGGAGGTCTCAAACACGAGAATTTAAGTTTTCTTAGACTTGTGCCAACTGGTCATCTCTGGATAACTCAGTCCCCATGAATGTTGTTTCCTTTTTTATAAAATACTTCATATTAAAAATCTTTTATAATTAACACCGGGACACTCTAGAATGACCATTTTGATCTAGGTCAAATCTGGTACGTCCGGGTTTATTACTTCTTTTCTAAGGGTAATCCTCCACCCCCTCCCTCTCTCGGACTTTTCCTCGTCTTACCCTTACCTACCAAAAGTAACCACTCGTTTTCTTTACTCCTTGTCGTCTCTTCTCAGTCGACTAGATCTCTGAACTTGTCGTACACTGTGGAACCTTGTACGAACTCACTTCCCGTCACTTTGTTATCACTTTTACCTACTTCTGGATAGAGGTCCGACCTGGCTCTTCCGACCCGTACCTTGGACCCTTCGAGGAAACATGAAGACGGGGGTCGGTGAGGACACCCCGATTCTAACGAATTGTATTGTCACTTGATCTGTCATAAGAGGGACGGTGGGACATGTATGGGACTTTAAAGACGAAGGATCGAAAAGAGACGAAAAAAGAAAGGATCTTGGAAACTGAAAAGGCAATCGAGTCAACAAAGATGACGGTACTTTCATTGACCCAAAACTTTTCGTATCTGTCCTTGTTCTGTTACTATATAGAAAAGAGTGATGATGATAAGTCACAACACGACTTCAAAGATAGGGTCCTTTAATCTGTTCCTTTTATTTATTTTCCGTAGTCAAATCTTACCTTCTTCATTTAATAAATGTCTACTGTTGTAGAACTTACGTCTTTTAGGATTTCTTAAGTGTGTGTGTGTGTGTGTGTGTGTGTGTGTGTGTGACCTACATTGTTTACTCAAGTCGTTCCGACACCCTATGTTTCAGTTATATGTTTTTAGTTGAAGAAAAGACATGTGACCGTTACTTGTTAAACTTTTATAAACATTAATACAAGTACTATTGTAGTTTTTCTTATTTAAATTAAATTTTTCTCGTCTAAACATGTGACTTTGGACGTTTCGTAACGGTTTCTTTTAATTTCTATTAGATTTAATCACTTGACACTTCTTCCGACTCACGGTTTCTTAACTACGAAAACTTGACACCACAACCTCTTCTGAGAACTCTCAGGGAACCTGACGTTCCTCTAGGTTGGTCAGGTAAGACTTCCTCTAGTCGGGACCCTAAAGAAACCTTCCTGACTACGATTTCGACTTTGAGGTCATGAAACCGGTGGAGTACGCTTCTCAACTGAGTAACCTTTTCTGAGACTACGACCCTCCCTAATCCCCGTCCTCCTCTTCCCCTGTTACCGACCTACCGTAATGCCTGAGCTACCTGCACTCAGACTCACTTGAGACCCTCTACCACTACCTGTCCCTCCGGACCGGACGACGTTAAGTACCCCAGCGTTTCTCAGCCTGTACTGACTCACTGACTTGACTTGACTTGACTTTAATCACTTCTTTGTACTGTACGAATACTTAACTCTCTATGTTATAACAATTTCACTATTGTAAGGGGCCTGGTTAGATATCTAAATTGTGTTAGATATCTAAATTGTGCCCGAAGGGACCACCGAGTCTACCATTTCTCAGAAGGACTTTACGCCCTCTGGACCCAAGTTAGGGACTCAGTCCTCCTAGGGGACCTCCTCCCGTACCGGTGGGTGAGGTCATAAGAACGGGTCTCTTAGGGGTACTTGTCTCCTCGGACCACCCGATGTCAGGTACTCTGACGTTTGTCAGTCTGTACTGACTCGTTGATTCATATTCGTGTTGTATCTAAATTGTGTTAACGACTGTCTAAATTGTCGACGTCGACTAGTATTTTAGACGCTTTTACACTTCCCGGGGTTTTTTGTTTTTGTCAGAACCTTTTTGTTTACTTACTCAGCCTTCTCAATATTAAGGGTTAAAGTTTTCAATATGTTTTGGGGTTATTAGTTTTGTCCTAAATGACATATCACGTCCTTCGATATAAGTTACAGAACATTATTTGATATTTCCTTTTATTAACCTTTTTTCTATATATGTGTATATACATATTAACTTAGTAAAACGACATGTGGAATGTGTGTTATAACATTTAGTTGATTTAAGTTGAAAATATTTTTTTGATATATCATGACCGTATTGTAATCTGTATATTAGTTACCTTGTTTTAACTCTTAGGTTTTTATTTCAGAATATAAATAGTAGTAAAAATTGTTTCCGTGGTCCTGTTGAATTGTTTACTACGACCCTGTTAACCTATGGGTCGACGATTTCTCTTAAACTTAGGAATAGAGTATCGTATGTTTTTTTAATTAAGTTTGACTCACCATATAGATTTACATTCTCGATTTTGATATTTTGAGAATTCTCTTTCGTATATTTATTTAGGGGTACTGAAATCCAATTAATACCGAAGAATCTATACCACGTTTTCCGTGATCATTAATTTCTTTTTATTATTTAAGTTGAAAAAGTTATACATTTCGAAAATGTGGAGTCGTTTGTGAATAGTTCTTTTACTTTTTCGTTCTATTTCATAAACGTTCGGTACATAGACTATTCCGTGGACAGATACTTCACACATTTCTTGAGGATGTTGTCATTCTTTTTTTAGGTTAAAATTTTATCCGTTTTGTAAACTTACATGTAAAGTGGTTTTTTATGTATGGTTACGGATTATTCGTGTACTTTTCTACGAGTTAATTGGTAATCCTGTTACTTTTAACTTTGGTATACTCTATGGTGAAATATGGATAATCCTACTGATATTAATTTTTTTTTCTGGTATTGTTCACAATAGTTCTTTCATTTCTTTGACTTTTAGAGTATGTAACGACCACCGTTACGTCACTCCACGGTGACGAAACCTTTTATAAAATTATCAGAATGGTATACTGGATATTTAAGGTAGGGTGAGGACGTATACATAGTCCCTTTTACTTTTGTGTACAGGTGTGATTTTGAACATGTATTTACAAGAATTGTCGTAAGTACAAGTATTTTCGTAATGAATATTATGGTTTTTCACTTTTGTTGGACTTACAGATAGTTGACTACTTACCTACTTATTTTGGTCCATATAAGGTATGTTACATTATAACTGTTGTGCACATGAGTCAACACAGGCTGAGAAACACTGGGGTACCTGACATTGGGTGTTCGAGGAGACAGGTACCTTAAAGGATCCGTTCTTATGACCTCACCCAACAGTAAAGGAAGAGGTCCCCTAGAAGGGTCGGATCCCTACCTTGGGTACAGAGGACGAAGAGGATGTAACTTTCACTTATGAAATACCGACTCGGTTGTCCTTTTGGGGTGTTACATCATAACTTTTCACTTTCAGAGAGTCAGCACAGGTTGAGGAACGTTGGGGCACCTGATATATCAGGTACCTTAAGAGGTCCGGTCTTATGACCTCACCCATCGGAAAAGCAAGAGGGCCCTTAGAAGGGTTGGGTCCCTAGTTTGGATCCAGAAAACTTAACGTCCGTCTAAGAAATGGTCGACTCGGTATTAACGAGGTATTTTTCTTTATTTCATGACTATGTACGAGGTTGTACCTATTTGAAGTTTTTGTACGATTCAGTTTCTTCGGTCTGTATTTTATAGCATACGACATATAAGGTAAATACACTTTAAAGGTCTTTTTGGTTTATATGTCTGTCTTTCATCTTATGTCTGTCTTTCTTACTAACGTACCCCGTCTTATCTTTTCCTGACACTGACGTTTACCCGTGTTCTACATAAGACACCTTCTACTATCTTTACGAGATTTTAATCTAATATTACTATCAATATATTAGAACATTTAAATGACTTTTGATCAATATGTACACTTTAAATTCACTAAAATACTAGAAGTTCCATATCGAGTAATTTTGCCAAAAAATTTTCATCCTCTTTTTTTCGTTACGACCCCTGAAGGGACCACCAGGTCTCACCAATTCTAATGCGACGGTTACGTTCCCTGTGTCCAAGTTAGGAACCAGACCCTTCTAAGGAGTACGGAGTGTTGATGACTTCGGGTCTCGGACATGAGACGTCATTCTCTTCGGTGACGTTACTCTTCGGGTGTGTGGTGTTGCTTCTCAGTGGGAGAGAGATCGACGTTGATCTCTTTCGGACTCGTGTCGTTACTTCAGGGTCACGTCGGTTTTTATTTTATTTAAAATTTTGAAAAATAATTTTTTTTTTCCGTCGCGACATAGGTCCGTTATTATAAACGAGTACCATTCTAAAATCTGTCGGTAGATACCTAATTAGGTCTTTTATGTCGAATCATGATGATACAATTTCCGACCTTTATATTTCTACTACATCGAGGGTAGATGGTTTTTGAGTACCTATCTCTATTATTTATTTGATATTGTACCATATTAATGGTTTTATCTTCAACATTCCTGTTATGACACCCTTAAGTTTTACTCGTTTATTGAGATGGACCTCCTTAGAGCCCTTCGAGGTAGCTCCACACTACCAACTCGTCTTACGACTTTTCACCCAACCCGAGTCGCCTTCTCTTCTCCGTCCTCTCGTGAGACCGTCTCTCTTGTGACTACCCTTTCGGGTCGTTCGTTATAGTCCTACTCGATACGGACATCTATGACACTTATCAAGTCATCACGACCTCGTCCGATATTTCTCTACTACAACAGAAGGGACCACCGAGTCACCATTTCTTAGGTGGACGGTCAGGTCCTCTGTGTTCAAGTTAGAGACCAGATGTTTCTAGGGTGTACGGTGTCTCGTTGATTCGGGTACGTAGTGTTGATGACTCGGACACGAGATCTCGGACCCCTTAGTGTTGATGACTTCGGGTTCGTGAGATCTTCGGTACGAGGTTTTGTCTTCATCGGTGACGTTAATCTTCGGATGTGTGGTGTTGATCTCTCATCGGGGACGAGAGGTACTGATCTCTTTTCGGATACGTCGTTGTTTCTGGGTCATGTCGGTTATGATTTTACTTATTTAGTAAAAAAATTTCTCCAGTACATAAACCTTCTTTCGAAATGGAAGTTATTTTGTTTGTTTGTTTTATTTCACTAGACGCTCGTGTAGAACTTTCGGACACACACAAGAAGTATTTAAACCTGAGATGGAATATTCGTTACCAACCTTTAATGTCAGAAAATCCGACCCTTCTCCATGTTAGTAAATGTTTCGATATCATTTTCGTTCTACTTCTTAGTTTGTTCCCCTAATATCGTTGTGGTTCCCCCTCTGATCTGTCCTCGCTTATTTGTCTCTTTCTAATTCCTCCGAAACTTATACTATTCCACAAACCCCAACCTCCTTCCGCCCCCGCCAGGAATTTTAAAATATCTCGTTCGATGTCGTTACAGATTCAGGTCCTTAGTCTAGACTCGTGTTTCACCTGTTCCTGTTTCGGTTTGGAGTCCGGACAGGTCAAACGTAGTCCGGTAGGGACTCGGTTAGGTACCCCTATTCTTATCTTCTCTTCCCCTTTTGGTACTGTAGTCCTAAACGTCGCTCTGGGAATCCTTGGCAGTACGATCCCGATCCTGTGTGTCACCCATACACACCACCTGTGGGGGAGGGTTTACAAGAATAAGATTTAGGTCTTTTGACGACGAATTTTCATTCGGATTTTAACTCAGTCTATGGAACTCAGTTTAAAAAACTCGAGGACCAAATGAATAAACTCGTTTCTTTTTCTATTGTGACTTAGACCTGTGTCTTAGTGTTTTAAACTAAAAATTCCGTTTATTAAAGACACGACGAAGAGTTTTACATCTATAAAATCAAACTTTATAAAACCGGGACGACGCTCCGTATATCCTAGAATCAAGGGGTTGGTTCATAGTTGGGTCGTCACCTTCGTACCTTAAAATTAGTGACTTAGTGGTCCTTTCAGGGACTTAAAAAAAATCTTATTACGTAAAATCCGGTTGAGAAGGAGAGTGATGACTCATTAATAACCTTGGACTGAAAAGGTTCGGTGGGAGGAAAGGGTCTGTAGTAGTATGTTGACTTCTTTGAACTTGAAATATAAGGATAGGTCGGGGGTCCTACGTTCTCCTCGAAGCTCAATCCGGTTTCGATCTATTTGACTGGTGTCTCTAAATTGGGTTGAAACACAAGGTTCTGAAGGGTCTCCCATTGACTTCTTATAAGAGTCCTTTCATGTTGTCGTAGAGGAAGAAGGAAGAATCTTGACAACTATGTCCCTTAGTCGATGTGCGAGTGAGATTCACCGATTCGGTTATTCTGACTGGTCTTCAGTCCCCGTTACAGTTTACGGGGTTGTAAGTTTAGTATCCTCAAGGTCTTCTTCTGCTTTTCTTTCCGGTACTCTTTTATGAACTTCTCTATTATCAACTTTTGAAGGGATTTTACTCCTTCCTTATCGGTGGGTTCAGGTTCTTTGGGTCTCTCAGGGTTTTTCCTATTTGGGTTCCACTTTGTGGGGTTTCACTTTTACTTCAACGAGTCAGTACAGGTTGGAAAACGCTGGGGTACCTGACATCGGATGGTCCGAGACTCCTCGGAGAGTCAGGTACCTTAAAAGGTCCGTTCTCATGACCTCACCCAACGGTAAAGGAAGAGGTCCCCTAGAAGGGTTGGGTCCCTAGTTTGGGTCCAGAGGACGTGACGTCCGTCTGCGAAATGGTAGACTCGGTGGTCCCTCTGAACTTTTTGGGGTTCTGTATATAATTAGTTTAATTGTTTCTAGTTTGTGTTTCTTGTTTATAATTTTCGTCGTTCCCTTTTTGTTGTTTATTGTGTTCCCCTAAGGGTATTCTTATTATCGACTAGAAAGACATCTTTGAGAAGTCTGGTCTTCCCTTACCGTCCTGTATGAATTTCACTACTTTCTCTTTTTTGATGTTGGGTCTAATGATATGGGTCTTTCCTAGAGTAAGTCTATACTTCCTCTTTAGTTTTCGAAATGTCTGTTCTTTTTCGACTCTCTTAAGTCGTGGTGGTTTGGTCGAGAGGTTGTTTACGATTTCCTAGAAGAGATGTGTCCTTTGCGTCTTTTCCAAATATTTGAGCTTGGATTTTGTTGTTTCATTTACCGTTGCTCTAGTATAAATAGTTATTAATGGAATTCACATTTACCCAACTTACGGGGTTGGTTTTCTGTTTCTGACCGACTTAACTATGTTTTTGTTCTGGGGATATATAAAACAGATGTTCTCTGGGTGGAGTTTTGTTCCCTGTCGATGTCTGAGTTTCACTTCCCGACCTTTTTCTATAGAGTGAGTTTACCTCTGGTTTTCTTTCCTCTTCATCGTTATGAGTATAATCTATTTTATCTGAAACTTTATTTCCGGTACTTTTCTCTGTTTCTTCCTGTGATGTATTACTAGTTTCCTAGTTAGGTTCTTCTTCTATTTTGTTAATATTTATATATACGTGGGTTGTATCCTCGTGACGTTATATATTCCGCTTACGATTGTTCATACTTTCTCCTTTAATTGTCATTGTGTTATTATCACCCTCTGAAATTATGGGGTGAGTGTGGATACCTATCTAGTTGATTTGTCTTTTAATCGTTACTTTGTGTTTGAAATTTACTATGTTACCTGGTCAATCTGGATTGACCATANGTTGTATCCTCGTGGCGTTATATATTCCGCTTACGATTGTTCATACTTTCTCCTTTAATTGTCATTGTGTTATTATCACCCTCTGAAATTATGGGGTGAGTGTGGATACCTATCTAGTTGATTTGTCTTTTAATCGTTACTTTGTGTTTGAAATTTACTATGTTACCTGGTCAATCTGGATTGACCATAGATATCCTATAAAGTGAGGTTTTGTTACTTAAAGTGGAAAAAGAGTTCACGTGTACCTTGGAAGAGGTCCTATCGGGTGTAGGACCCGGTATTTAGATCGGAACCATTTAAGTTTTTTTAACTTTAGTAAGGTTCGTAGAAAAGACTAGTGTTACACCATTCTATTCTACAGTTGATGTCCTTTTTTTGATAATTTTTATGTTTGTATACCTCCGATTTGTTGTACGAAAACTTATTGGTTGTTTAGTGTCTTCTTTAGTTTTTTCTTTAGTTTTATAAGTGTCTTTGTTTATGTTTACTTTTGTGTTGTTGGGATTTGGATACCCTAAGTCACTTTCGTCACGATTCCCCTTCCAAGTATCGTTATGTTCGAATGGAGTTCTTTGTTCTCTTTTTAGTTTATTTATTGAATTGAGATGTGGATTTCGTTGATCTTTTTTCTTCTTTACTTCTTGGGGTCCCAATTATCTTCCTTTCTTTAGTATTTTTAATCCTGTCTTCATTCACTTTTTTTTTGTTTCCTCTGGTATTGTTTTTAGTTGTTTCGATTTTCGACCAAGAAAGGAGGTCAAGGTAAGAAGAAAGAGTTCTAACGAAACCGATAAGCTCCAAAAAAAAACATAAAGGTGTGTTTAGAACTTTAATAAACAAGATCAAGACACTTTTTATAGAGACCATCGAACTATCCCTAACGTAACTTAAACATTTAACGAAACCTTAGTTGAACGGACTGAAGTCCGAGATGATGTTTCGGTGTCAGTAGTTCTGTCATACCATGACCGTGTTTCTGTCTTTATATCTAGTTTTATCTTTCGGGTCTCTATTTAGGTGTGTGTATACTTGTGGAATAGAAACTGTTTCCTCCGTTCTTATATGTTACCTCTTTTCTGTTAGAGAAATTGTTCACCACGACCCTTTTGACCAGTTGGTGAACATTTTCTTACTTTGATCTAGTGAAAGATTGTGGCGTGTGTTTTTATTTGAGTTTTACCTAATTTCTAGATTTACATTCTGGTCTTTGATATTTTGAGGATCTCCTCTTGTATCCGTTTTGTGAGAGTCTGTATTTAGTGTCGTCCTAGGAGATACTAGGTGGAGGGTCTTAAGACCTTTATTTTCGTTTTTATTTGTTTACCCTAGATTAATTTTAATTTTCGAAGACGTGTTGTTTCCTTTTATATTCGTTCCACTTTTCTGTCGGAAGACTTACCCTCTTTTATTATCGTTTACTTCGTTGACTGTTTGTTGATTAGAGTTTTTATATGTTCGTTGAATACGTCGAGTTAAGGTCTTTTTATTTGCTGGGTTAGTTTTTTACCCGGTTTCTTGATTTATCTGTAAAGAGGTTTCTTCTGTATGCCTACCGATTGTTTGTGTACTTTTCTACGAGTTGTAGTGAGTAATAGTCTCTTTACGTTTAGTTTTGGTGTTACTCCATGGTGAAGTGTGGTCAGTCTTACAGACGATAGGTTTTCAGACGTTCGTTATTTACGACCTCTCCCACACCTCTTTTCCCTTGGGAGGATGTGACAACCACCCTTACGTTTGATCATGTCGGTGATACCTCTTGTCACACCTCTAAGGAATTTTTTAACGTTTATCTTGATGGAATACTGGGTCGTTAGGGTGANATGTGTGGCTCCTTTGGTCTTAACTTTCTCTGTGTACATGGGGTGACAAGTAGCGTCGTGACAAATATTATCGGTCCTGTACCTTTGTTGGATCTACAGGTAGTCGTCTACTTACCTACTCTTTCGACACCATGGATATGTGTTACCTCATAATGAGTCGGTAATTTTTCTTATGTAAACTTAGTCAAGACTACTCTACCTACTTTTACCTCGACTAATATGTCTGACTTCATTCGGTCTTTCTTTTTGTGGTTATGTCATATGATTGTGGATATATACCTTAAATCTTTCTACCGTTACTGCTGGGACATACGTTCTGTCCTTTTTTCTGTGTCTACACATATCGCCTGAAAACCTGAGTCTCCCTCTCCCTCTCCCACCCTACTAAATCCTCTTACCGTAACTTTGTACATATGATAGTACATTCTTAGTTTAGCGGTCAGATACAGGATACGTCCTATGTCGTACGAACCCCGACCACGTGTCCCTACTGGGTCTCTGTATAATCCCCCTCCCTCCACCCTCCCCCCAAGTACAAACCCTTGCGTACATGTGGGTACCACCTAAGTACAGTTACATACCGTTTTGGTTATGTCATAACATTTCATTTTATTTCATTTTTAATTTTAATTTTTTTTCTGTTTTTTATGTGTACGAGTAAGTTCTTCTTCGTACAACATTCTTATTTAACATATATAGGAAGTTTTTTTTTTTCTTTTCGTTTGAACTTTTTTTTATTTTTTTATTTTCGACCAAGAAACTCTTCTATTTATTTTATTTGTTTGGTAAACGGTCTGAGTAGTTCTTTTTTTCCCTCTTTTTAGTTTAGTTATTTTAATCTTTACTTTTACCTCTTTAGTGTTGTCTGTTGTGTCTTTATGTTTCCTAGTATTCTCTGATGATAGTCGTTGATATACGGTTATTTTACGTGTTGTACCTTCTTTACCTGTTCAAGAATCTTTTCATGTTGAAAGACTTTGACTTGGTCCTTTTTTATCTTTTAGAATTGTCTGGGTAGTGTTCGTACCTTTAGTTTTGGCATTAGTTTTTAGAAGGTCGTTTATTTTCGGGTCCTGATCTACCGAAGTGTCGACTTAAGATGGTTTTTAAATCTCTTCTCGATTGTGAACAGGATGAGTTTACGAAGGTATTTTAACGTCTCCTTCCATTTGAAGGTTTGAGTAAGATACTCCGGTGGTAGTGGGATTATGGTTTTGGTCTGTTTCTACGGTGTTTTTTCTTTTGATGTCCGGTTATAGTGACTACTTGTATCTACGTTTTTAGGAATTGTTTTAAGATCGTTTGTCTTAGGTTGTTATATGAATTTTCTAGTATGTAGTACTGGTTCACCCGAAATAGGGTCCCTACGTCCTAAGAAGTTGTAGACATTTAGTTAGTTACACTATGTGGTGTGATTGTTTAACTTTCTATTTTGGTATACTAATAGAGTTATCTACGTCTCTTTCGGAAACTGTTTTGAGTTGTGGGTAAATACTATTTTATTTTTTTTTGGAAGGTCTTTGGTCCGCATCTTTCTTGTATAGAGTTGTATTACTTTCGGTATATACTAAGTCAAGTCAAGTCAAGTCAGTAAGTCAGTACAGTATATACTATTTGGGTGTTGTTTGCAATAGGAGTTACCACTTTTATAACTTTCGTAAAGGGGATTTCAGTCCTTGTTCTGTTCCCAGGGGTGAGAGTGGTGATGATAAGTTGTATCAAAACCTTCAAAATCGGTGTCGTTAGTCTCTTCTTTTTCTTTATTTTCCTTAGGTCTAACCTTTTCTTCTTCATTTTGAGAGTGCCAAACGTCTACTGTACTAGGAGACGTATCTTTTGGGATTTCTGAGGTGCTGTTTTAATGATCTCGATTAGTTACTTATATCATTTCAGTGTCCTATATTTTAATTGTGTGTCTTTAGGGAACGTAAGGATATGTGATTTTTACTCTCTTGTCTTTCTCTTTAATTCCTTTGTTAAGGTAAATGGTAACGTTATTTTTCTTGTTTTATGAATCTTTATTTAGATGGATTTCTTTGTTTTTTCGATATATATATTTTGATATTTTGTGACTACTTTCTTTAGTTTCTACTATGTTGATCTACCTATTTATATGGTACAAGCACCTAACCTTCTTAGTTATATCACTTTTACTTATATGATGGGTTTCGTTAGATATCTAAGTCACGTTAGGGATAGTTCGTTGGTTACCATAAAAAGTCTCTTGATCTTATTTATTAAAGTGTTAAACATACCTTTATGTTTTTTGGAACTTATTGGTTTCGTTAGACCTCTTTCTTCTTACCTGGACTTCCTTAGTTGGACGCACTGAAGTCCGAGATGATGTTTCGGTGTCAGTAGTTCTGTCATACCATGACCTTGTTTCTGTCTTTATTTAATTTAGTTACCTTGTTTTATCTTTCGGATCTCTATTTAGGTGCGTGGATACCTGTGGAATAGAAACTGTTTCCTCCGTTCTTATATGTTACCTCTTTTCTGTTAGAGAAATTGTTCACCACGACTCTTTTGACCAGTTGGTGAACATTTTCTTACTTTGATCTTGTGTAAGAATTGTGGTATGTGTTTTTATTTTAGTTTTACCTAATTTCTAGATTTACATTCTGGTCTTTGGTATTTTGAGTATCTCCTTTTGTATCCGTTTTGTGTCCTAGGAGATACTGGGTGGAGGGTCTCATTACCTTCATTTTTCGTTTTTATTTATTTACCCTGGATTAATTTAAATTTTTGAAAACGTGTTGCTTCCTTTGATATTCGTTCCACTTTTCTGTCGGAAGTCTTACCCTCTTTTATTATCGTTTGCTTCGTTGACTGTTTCTTAATTAGAGTTTTTATGTGTTCGTCGAGGACGTCGAGTTAAGGTCTTTTTATTTACTGAGTTAGTTTTTCACCTGGTTTCTTGATTTGTCTGTAAAAAGGTTTCTTCTGTATGCCTACCGATTGTTTGTGTACTTTTCTACGAGTCGTAGTGAGTAATAGTCTCTTTACGTTTAGTTTTGGTGTTACTCTATGGTAGAGTGTGACCAGTCTTACCGACAATAATTTTTCAGATGTTTGTTATTTACGACCTCTCCCACACCTCTTTTCCCTTGGGAGGATGTGACAACCACCCTTACGTTTGATCATGTCGGTGATACCTCTTGTCACACCTCTAAGCAATTTTTTGACCTTTATCTTGACAGTATGTTGGGTCGTTAGGGTGACGACCCGTGTGTGTGACTCCTTTGGTCTTAACTTTCTCTGTGCACATGGGGTTACAAGTAGCGTCGTGAGAAATATTATTGGTCCTATACCTTCGTTGGATCTACAGGTAGCAGTCTATTTACCTATTCTTTCGACACCATGTATATGTGTTACCTTATAATGAGTCGATAATTTTTCTTACGCAAACTTACTCAAGATTACTCCACCTACTTTGACCTCGGATAAGATGTCTCACTTCATTCAGTCTTTCTTTTTGTGGTTATATCATATAATTGCGCATACATACCTTAAATCTTTTTACTATTGTTACTGGGATTTACACTCTATCGTTTTCTCTGTGTCTACATTTCTTGTCTGAAAACCTGAGACCCTCTTCCGTTCTCCCCCTACTAAACTCTCTTACCGTAACTTTGTACACATAATAGTATACAATTTATCTAGCGGTCAGGTCCGAGTTTCGTACTCTGTCCCACGAGTCCCGACCCCTCCCTGTACCCTCTTCCCAAGTCCTACCCCTTGTGTACATGTGGGTACCGACTAAGTACACTTACATACTGTCTTTGGTGATGTTATAACATTTCATTAATCGGAGGTTAATTTTATTTATTTAATTTTTTTTTTTTCTACCTGGTCTCCACGAAGTTGTCCTCTGCTTTCTATCTACGGTCAATCGTGTAATGATTGGACCTTTTTTATTTGATTTTCTAGGTTCGTGTTTATTGAAAGAGAGTTGGTTGGTAGAGTCGAACTTTCTCTTACTTTTTTTTTAGAACTGTATTATTCTCTACCTCTACTCGTCTACTTGTAAATTTTCTAAGTCTTCAACTGTTGTAGTCATAGTATCCATTTTAAGAAGAACCTCGTGATGTCTCCACTTATTCTTTAACATCGTTACCCAGACCTTAAAAAGGTTCCTTATTATAGTCGTCACCCGAAGGGACCACAGAGTCCACATTTCTTAGGTGGGAGTCACGTCTTCTACGTCCCAGTTAGGGACCCATCCCTTCTAGGGGACTTCTTCCTTTGCCGTTGAGTGAGGTCATAAGAACGGACTCTTTAAGTACTTGTCTCCGCGGACCGTCCGATGTCAAGTACTCCAGTGTTCTCAGTCTGTACTGAATCGTTGATTTGGTGGTGTAGTCATTATGTTAGTAATGTCGTGTCTTATTGATAGTAAGAATAAACATTACAGTTCCACTGTTACCTCGTATTGAAGAGACACCTTTCTCTCTGCCCTATGGTTATTTAAAATTAAGGGGTATTATATTAAAGACACTCCATTTAACAGAGAAAGTAGAACCTAGATAGGAAAGGAGGAACATGTAGTTATTACATATTCCATACATATCTAAAACTTACGGAACATTTATAAAACCAAGATAAAGCGAATGACCGGGGGGTTTTTTCGTCAGAAACTACGTTTCATCCATACAAAATGTTATGATGTCAGTTACTACCCTATTCCGGGTTTCAGTTGTAAAGTTATAAAAAATTTGTTTCCTTTTTTTTTTTCCTTCTTTCTTCTTTATACATTTGTCTCGAGTCATCGAAATCAAAGTGAATAAACCCTTTCCGTTTTATTAACCCCCTTTCATGTATAGGGAGGAACCCGAAGGGACCACCGAGTCACCATTTCTTAGGTGGACGGTTACGTCCTCACCTCTTCCGTCTCCGTGGGGTGAGGTCATGAGAACGGACCTTTTAGGGTACCGACCTCCTCGGACCATCCTACGTCAGGCACCCCAGCGAGTGCTGACTCGCTGAAGTGAAAGTGAAAAGTGAAAGTACGTAACCTCTTCCTTTACCGTTGGGTGAGGTCACAAGAACGGACCTCTTAGGGTCCCTGTCGCCTCGGACCACCCGACGGTAGATACCCCAATGTGTCAGCCTGTGCTGACTTCGCTGAATCGTCGTCGTCGTCGTCGGTTACGTTCTCTGTTTCCAAGGTAGGGACCCAGTCCTTCTAGGGAACCTCCTCTTTTACCGTTGGGTGATATCATAAAAGAACGGACCCTTTGAAGTACTTGTCTCCTCGGACCGTCCGATGTCAAGTCCACCCCCAGTGCTTTCTCAACCTATGTTGAATAGTTGATTTGTTGTTGTTGTATATCATCAGAAGAAAGACGAAAAATTTTTAACTGAAAATAATAGAAATTCCTATCCAATCACCTTTCTGTGAGTTACTCGGTTTACACATTTATTTGTTTGGATAATCTTACACCCATACGTATAGTCAATTTTTGTTTGTTGCAAAAATTTACGTTTGAGGAAAAGTCCACTTTAATGGATACCACCTTCTCAATGCCTATGGACCCTAGTTTCTACGGAAGCATGACAAAACTTTTCTAAAAAAAGAGGACTTTGTAATGTTCTACCAATATTTATAAGACTTAGTCCACTCACTGAAAAGTTATGATACCTTTTTCTGGAAAAGGTTCTTCAGTAATTGTCGTAGGAGTCAAAAGGTAGGTCCTCGACAGACACAGGTCAGGAGTGGTGGGTCTGGGGGTATGATTGGTACGGGTACGAAACAAGGAAAAAGTCAACGATTCAACACAGACTGAGAAACGTTGGGGTCCCTGACGTCGTACGGTCCGAAGGAACAGGAAGTGATAGAGTTTGAGTACTGGTAACTTAGTCACTACGGTAGGTTGGTAGAGAAAGAGACAACGGGGGAAGAGGAGTACGGGAGGTAGAAAAGGTCGTAACCTCAGAAAAGGTTACTCAACCGAGAGACGTAGTCCACCGGTTTCATAACATCGAAGTCGTAGTCAGGAAGGTTACTTATAAATCTCAACTAAAGAAAATCCTAACTGACCAAACTCGAGTAGTGACACGTTCCCTGAGAGTTTTCAGAAGAGGTCGTGGTATCAAGTTTTCGTGGTTAAGAAGCCAGGTTAAGAGACCAGGTTAAGAGTACTGGTATGCACTGATAACCTTTTTGGTATAGAAACTGATATGCCTGGAAACAACCGTTTCACTACAAAGACGAAAAATTATACGACAGGTCCTAACAGTATCGAAGTCGAAACCAACATTCTCATGTTTCTATAGATAACACACTATTGGTAAAAATTGATAAAGACCAGATTTCATCTAACATAAGACAGATTTACACAAAAGTTTCAAGATAGTGAATTCTCGTGTGGAAAGTCGTCGTGTAGGGACTTAAGAATCTTAGAACCTTACAAGACGTCCACTGTGGAATTTTCCAATCCTGTGACTATCTACGATTTCCGGAGATCTTTTACACTTCCTTAAACTGTGTCGTTACTTTCGATCCCCCGAACGTTTTTTGGTAGGGACAAAGAGGTACTACGTCGACTACTATCGGTGGTAGACTTGTCTGTCTCTTCGTGTTTTGAACCGCCATGAGTTTCCAGTAGATAAATTCTGTATAAACGGAAGACACAAAAGTTATTGTCCATAGATAAAACGAGGGAACCGACTGTCGGACGTTCTCAAATTTCTGATGTAACTTTTGGACGGAAACTATCTACTGGGTCTTTATAAACCTTACGTACTTTTACGGTTGGATCAAATGGTCCATACACCGGAAAGTTGAATTTACGTATAAGTATAACACATATATTTGGACTTTGTAGGTATTAGTAGAGTGCCCAACATATTTAATATTAGAAGAATTTATTTATTTTATTTACAAAGTGGAGTCGAAGTCGTAAACCAAGGTTAAATCGTGGGACAACAGAGACCTAGAAAGTACCTTAGGATTCTATCAATCCATAGAAGAACAGTAACTGGTGGAGGAGTGGAAAGTCGGAGACGGACCAGGTATTAGATGGACGATCAGAAGGTATTATACCCCTAAACCTACCATTAGGTCTGTCAGGAAAGAGAAAACGAGGAGAGGGCGGTAAGACCCCTATAAATATAGTATAATATGTTCCTAAATACCTAGGTGTCTACTTATCCAATATTTTCATGTTATCGTTTATAGGTTCCGTCTATTTAGTTTGTGACGAGAAGTTCTCGTGCCTAGTAACTAAAACGATAAACGTTGTCGTCCAACCTGAACTTCCCGTAATACGATTCATTTTATTCAGTCTCTCTCTCTTTATAACACACTATAGTGAATATACACCTTAGGTTTTTTATTCTGTTTGAACACTTCTATTGTTCTTTCTTCGTCTGAGTGTCTATGTCTCTTGTCTGATAACCAATGGTCACTCCTTTCCTTTCTCACCCCCCGTTTTGTCCTCATTCTCTATTTCTTCATATCTGATAGTACATATTTTAATCTTTCGATATTTCCGTATAACATGTTGTGTTCATCCTTTATAAAATACTATTGATATTTACCACATATTGGAAATTTTTAACACTTAGTGAGACGACGTATGGACATTGTATATTATAACATGTAGTTGACATAGAGTTAAAAAAATTGAGTTGTTAAAAATTTTTAAATAACTTCACATCAACTGAATGTTACAATTAAAGAAGACATATCGTCACTGAGTCAATATGTATATATATATAATAAAAAGTATAAGAAAAGGTAATACCAAACAGTGTACTATATCTTATATCAAAGGACATATAATATAGAATTAAAATTTTTTTATTAAATTTTTAAAAATTTACTTTCGTGTCAAGCAGTTCCAGTATCCTGGTCTAGTGATTTAAGTACCGTAGACCAGGGTAGTGAAGTACCGTTTATCTTCTGTTTTTTCACCTTCGTCACTGTCTAAAATAAAAGAACCTGAGGTTTTAGTGACGTCTGTCACTTATGTCGGTACTTTAATTTTCTGTGAACGAGGAACCTTCTTTTCGATACTGTTTGGATCTGTTGTATTATTTTTCATCTCTGTGTCTCTGTAGTGAAACGGTTGTTTCTAGGCATATAAGTTTCGATATCAAAAGGTCATCAGTACATACCTACACTCTCGACCTGGTATTGCTTCCAACTCTTAAGTACGAAAACTTAACACCACGACCTCTTCTGAGAACTCTCAGGAAACCTGACGT
Source organism: Capra ibex (assembly GCA_006410555.1). Classification (NCBI taxonomy): domain Eukaryota; kingdom Metazoa; phylum Chordata; class Mammalia; order Artiodactyla; family Bovidae; genus Capra; species Capra ibex. Next base: position 37,270,439 of record SJYO01040405.1, on the reverse strand, counting down.
TCCTCTAGTTCAGTCAGAGTTTCCTTTAGTCAGGACCTATAAGTGACTTTCCTGATTAAGACTCCGAGGTTATGAAACCGGTGGACTACTCTTCTCCACTAAGTGACCTTTTCTGGGACTAAGATCCTTTCTAACTTCCCTTTTCCTATTCCCCCGTCGTCTCCTACTCTACCAATATATCCCAGTAGTTAAGTTACCTGTGCTTAAACTCGTTTGAGACCCTTTATCACCTCCTGTCTCCTCGGACCGTACGATGTCCGGTACCCCAACGTCTTAACCTGTACTGAATCGTACACCAGGTGACCTCTCCCTTACCGTTCGGTGAAGTCATAACAACAGAACTCTTGGGGTACTTGTCATACTTTTCCGTTTTACTATCCTATGGTTTTCTCCTTGAGGGGTCCAGCAATCCACGGGTTATACGATGACCTCTAGTCACCTCTTTATTGAGGTCTTTCTTACTTGCCTACCTCGGTTACGTTTTTGTTATGGGTCAACACCTACACTGACCACTGTCTTCGTTCTAGGTTACGACATTTCTCGTTATAACGTATCCTTGAACCTTACAGTCCAGGTACTTTGTTCCGTTTAACCTTCACCAGTTTGTTCTCTACCGTTCCCACTTGTAGTTNACTTGCCTACCTCGGTTACGTTTTTGTTATGGGTCGACACCTACACTGACCACTGTCTTCGTTCTAGGTTACGACATTTCTCGTTATAACGTATCCTTGAACCTTACAGTCCAGGTACTTTGTTCCGTTTAACCTTCACCAGTTTGTTCTCTACCGTTCCCACTTGTAGTTGTAAGATCCTTAGTCGTTTGATTTTACCTGACTTTACCCACTTAAATTGAGTCTACTGGTAATATAGATGATGACGCCCGTCGTTAGGAAGTCTTATTTACCTCATCGGTAGTACTAGTTGTTTTCTCAGGTTTTACGTCATGAACCTACGTTAGAGTTTTTGTTGTCTTACTAGAGACAAGCAGAGGTTCCGTTTGGTAAGTTATAGTGTCAATAGGTTCAGATACGGGGTTGATCATTGCGACTTCTTCGACTTCAACTTACCAAAATACTTCTGGATGTTCTGGAAAATCTTGATTGTGGGTTTTTTCTACAGGAAAAGTAATATCCCCTGACCTTACGTTTTCATCCTTCAGTTCTTTGTGGACCTCATTGTCCTTTTAAACCGGAACCTTATGTTTTACTTCGTTCCGTTTCTGAATATCTCAAAACGGTTCTTTTACGTAACCAGTATCGTTTGTGGGAGAAGGTTGTTGTGTTCTCTTCTGAGATGTGTACCTGTAGTGGTCTACCAGTTGTGGCTTTAGTCTAACTAATGTAAGAAACGTCAATTTCCACCTCTTCGAGATATGTCAGTTGTTTTTGTTCTGGTCCTCGACTGACACCGAGTCTAGTCCTTGAGGAATAATGGTTTAAGTCTGAGTTTAACTTCTTTCATCCCTTTGGCGATCTGGTAAGTCTATACTGGATTTAGTTTAAGGAATACTAATAAGTCACCTTCACTCTTTATCTAAATTCCCGGATCTAGACTATCCATCTCACGGACTACTTGATACCTTACTCCAAGCACTGTAACGTGTCCTCTGTCCCTAGTTCTGGTAGGGGTACCTTTTCTTTACGTTTTTTCGTTTTACCGACAGACCCCTCCAGAATGTTTATCGACACTGTTCTTCTCTTCACTTTTCGTTTCCTCTTTTCCTTTCTATCTTCGTAGACTTACGTCTCAAGGTTTCTTATCGTTCTTCTCTATTCTTTCGGAAGAAGTCGCTAGTTACGTTTCTTTGTCTCCTTTTGTTGTATTACCCCTTCTGATCGCTAGAGAAGTTCTTTTAATCTCTATGGTTCCCTTGTAAAGTACGTTCCTACCCGAGTTATTTCCTGTCCTTACCATACCTGGATTGTCTTCGTCTGCTATAATTTTTCTCCACCGTTCTTATGTGCCTTCTTGACATGTTTTTTCTAGAAGTACTGGGTCTATTAGTACTATTACACTGGCGATTAGATCTCGGTCTGCAGAACCTTGCACTTCAGTTCACTCGGAATCTTTCGTAGTGATGCTTGTTTCGATCACCTCCACTACCTTAAGGTCAACTCGATAAAGTTTAGGACTTTCTACTACGACACTTTCACGACGTGAGTCTTACGGTCGTTTAAACCTTTTGAGTCGTCACCGGTATCCTGACCTTTTCCAGTCAAAAGTAAGGTTAAGGTTTCTTTCCGTTACGTTTTCTTACGAGTTTGATGGTGTGTTAACGTGAGTAGAGTGTACGATCATTTCATTACAAGTTGTAAGAGGTTCGGTCCAAAGTCGTTATACACCTGACACTTGAGGGACTACAACTTCGACCAAAATCTTTTCCGTCTCCTTGGTCTCTAGTTTAACGGTTGTAGGTGACCTAGTACCTATTTCGTTCTCTCAAGGTCTTTTTGTAGATGAAGACGAAATAACTGATACGGTTTCGGAAACTGACACACCTGGTGTTATTTGACACCTTTTAAGACTTTCTCTACCCTTATGGTCTGGTGGATTGGACGGAGAACTCTTTGGACATACGTCCAGTCCTTCGTCGTCAATCTTGACCTGTACCTTGTTGTCTGACCAAGGTTTATCCTTTTCCTCATGCAGTTCCGATATATAACAGTGGGACGAATAAATTGAAGATACGTCTCATGTAGTACTCTTTGCGACCTGACCTTCTTTGTGTTCGACCTTAGTTCTAACGGCCCTCTTTATAGTTAGTGGAGTCTATACGTCTACTGTGGTGGGAATACCGTCTTTCACTTCTCCTCGATTTTTCGGAGAACTACTTTCACTTTCTCCTCTCGCTTTTTCAACCGGATTTCGAGTTGTAAGTCTTTTGCTTCTAATACCGTAGACCAGGGTAGTGAAGTACCCTTTATCTACCCCTTTGTCACCTTTGCCACAGTCTGAAATAAAACCCCCCGAGGTTTTAGTGACGTCTACCACTGATGTCGGTACTTTAATTTTCTGCGAATGAGTAACCTCTTTTCAATACTGGTTGGATCTATCATATAAGTTTTCGTCTCTGTAATGAAACGGCTGATTCCAGGTAGATCAGTTCCGATACCAAAAAGGACACCAGTACATACCTATACTCTCAACCTGACACTTCTGCCGACTCGCGGCGTCTTAACTTCGAAAACTTCACACCACAACCTCTTCTGAGAACTCTCAGGGAACCTGACGTTCCTCTAGGTTGGTCAGGTAAGACTTCCTCTAGTTGGGACCCTAAAGAAACCTTCCTGACTACGATTTCGACTTCGAGGTCATGAAACCGGGGGAGTACACTTCTCAACTGAGTAACCTTTTCTGAGACTACGACCCTCCCTAACCCCCGTCCTCCTCTTCCCCTACTGTCTCCTACTCTACCGACCTACCGTAGTGACTGAACTACCTGCCCTCAGACTCACTTGAGGTCCTCTACCACTACCTGTCCCTCCGGACCGTACGACGCTAAGTACCCCAGCGTTTCTCAGCCTGTGCGGACTCGCTAACTTGACTTGACTTGATCGTTGTCTTATTGTTGTTGGACTGACTAGTGTCGACATCCAGGGTTCTCGTTTTACCCATTAAAATGAGGAGGTTCTGGGAGACTACGGTACGGTAATGAATTCCCATCAGGTTCGAGGAGTCGTACTGTGAGTTCTGAGGGGGTACTGACCAGGGAAGGTATAGGAAGGTCAAAATAATAGATTGTACAAGGCCTTAGCAATCCACTTGGTTTCGGTACTTTTCTCCATAAAGGGACCCCGGGACCTTATGAAATTTACAACCTCTGGTGTAACCGGAGTACTTCGACTTCCCTTAGTGGAAAGAAACGTTAAATTTAAAACAGAGATGTTTATTCTCTGTTTAATCTCCCATTTTAGTCGGATCTATAGTTCCTTGTACATGTTTTGTTGACACCTTGAAGAGTTACTAGGTTTTGGATACAGTACGAGAGACGGGATTTTTAACCAAACGATAAGTCACTTCCCGAAGAGACCACCGAGTCTACCATTTTCTTAGACGGACGTTACGCCCTCTGGACCTAAGCTAAGGACCCAACCCTGCTAGGGGACCTCCTCTTGTACCGTTGGGTGAGGTTATGAGAACGGACCTCTTAGAGGTACCTGTCTCCTCGGACCCGATCTCAGGTACCCAGCGTTTCTCAACCCGTACTGACTTGTTGATTGGTGTCGTGTATGTTAGTTCTTAACCTTATAGAGTAAAAAGGACTAAGATGAAAGTCCTCCCTTTTCTCCACCGGTTTGGATCAATTATAAGTCAGTAGACTGACAAACGAGATCTCACCCATCTACACCTCCACTCTCTTCTCTCTCTTCTCACACCTTTACTATCTGAGCGACGTAAGTTACTCTTCAGTCCTGAAACCCCTCCTCGTCGCAAGAACCGTTACATATGGATACTTACATGAAAAAACACAAAAGGCGGTCAAGACTTACTGACTCTTACTCTGTCATCCGTACACCACTCCAGGGTCCATATAAAAAGACAGGTCGGAGGAAAGGAAGTAAAAAGACCGTGTCATGTGTGGACTGAGGATGGAGAAAGGAAACCCTGTTGAAGGTGAAGGAGTTAGATAATCTAAGACCATTTTGGAGGTCGGTGAGAAACGGAAGTCCCTCCACCCGTACACTGGGTCCGTAGTGTCGTAGTGGGTCGATGACCTGGACCAGGTTCTTCGTCCGGGTACCGGGTACGATCCTCTTACTCTCAGGAAAGGACTCTGTACTATATATCTACGACCTGACCCTCTCCCGACAGAAAGGAGACCTTACTGACGGATTCTACGACGTATAGACGTCGTAAAACACGGGAATAGGGACTACGGGACTGGGGAAGAGGGATGGTGTACTTCTTCCAGTAGAAGGTGGTCTTTCTTACTCTCTTTGTTGGTCTGTACTTGTCCTCTCTCTTACGATCGAGGTAGGTACGGACTTTGGGTGTACTGAACTCAAGAGAAGAAGGGTCGATATATACAGTTGTATAGGGAAGAAAAACGAAATCAACTCAATCCAATCTATTAATCCAGAGTAGTTATCTCAGAATTAAGTTTTTTATAGTTACTAAGGAAGGAGTCGAGTCGTTTGATGTGAATGTTTCCACGTATGATCTCTGGTCATTTCTTTCGACCCGGACCGACAAGATTTACAAAGTTCTGAAAACTGATTAGTTCTTCAGTTCTTGATTTTGGCACATACACGAGTCAGTACAGGCTGTAAAACACCGGGGTACCTGACATCGGGTGGTCCGAAGAGACAGGTACCTTAAGAGGTCCGTTCTCATGATCTTACCAAACGATAAAGGAGGAGGTCCCCTAGAAGGGTTGGATCCTTAGTTTGGGTGCAGAGAACGTAAAAGACGTGACCGTCCACCTAAGAAATGGTGATCGTTGTGGACCCTTCGTGTTTGATTTTGTCTTTTCAGTAATAATTTATCAACCGTGACTCGTTCCTTTAGTTTGATAAATTGATATCGTAATTCATTTATTGTAATGTCAACAAATCCTGGATTACTTGTACAGCTTTCACTACAAACTTTCTTCTGGACAGTACATTTTATATTAAAAATGTTAGTTCTAGACATTAAGATCCAAGACTTAAGAAAAGAACCCATTCACTTACTACTCACAATACTGGTCATATTTCTTTTGGAGATTCTCTAAGACTGTTTATAAGTACTCTTCAATGGTACAAAGACTTATTTCCTTTTTAGATCTTTTTAATTGTTATAAATTGACTGGAATCTTATCCTTAAAGATTCGTATTTTAGTTTCCTTTTTATTTAGTGTAATCTTTCTCGGTCACCCCTGAAGGGACCATCAGTCTACCGATTAAGTCCCCACCCGGTCCATTTGATTTCAATATTTATAAAGAATTTTCGTTTTAGTACTTATTAAAAAGAAAAATGAAAAGACACAAAAGATTTAAAAATTATTACAAGATATTATGAAAAGATTAACTCCATTGTAATAAATTTATTTTCATACAAGATTGTGACTTAAGAGTAATAAAGAAAGAGTAAAAGTATTGACGGAAAATTTCTTAATCGGTTTTTAACAAATTGGTAAAAAATAACACCATTTTGTATATTGTATTTTAAATAGTAAAATTGGTAAAAATTTTTATACTAATTTACTGTCAAAGTAATTTCACAATAAGTTGGTCTTTACAAAATTTGTATTGTGGTACCTACTTTATGATACGTAAAGGTTACTCGTATAAAATGGTTGAGATAGAAGTTGTATTTTTTATTTTACAGGAACCAAAAGCGTTGTCGATAATAAAGACATTATTTGACATACACGACGTTTTAATAAAAAACCTCTTAAACCCAGGAGTGACAAGACAAAGAAGAACGGTAATATCATGTTTCTCTGGTTGTGAAACTAGTTGTGATATGAACTCCAAGTTGGTTCCAGGAGAAGACCACCTCTCCCTTTCTCGTTACTACTTTAACAGGTTCTTGAACAACGAAGACAGGCCTGATCTCAAGGTCCATCATTTATTAACAACCGAATACACCCATTACCCTGAAAATCCTTATTTGAGTCTTTCGACTCACTATCCGTCCACAGGTTTAGACGAATAATACATCTTGAAAAAGAAATACATCTCCCTCTCGAGAAAGTTACATCTCCGGAGATAAATATCTAATCTTCGGACGTCGGGGATTTCGGACGTCGGGGAACTGTAGAGTTGACGGTCTTCGTACTTCTCTTTCAACCAAAGATCGGGTTATATTGAATTTGTCTGAAAGAAGACTCGAAGTATTACAGAGATCTCGACATGACAGGCTCTGTCATCGGTGATCGGTGTACACCGATGAATTTGAAAATTTAAGTAAAGGAGTCAACGTGATCAGTGTAAAATTCACGACGGTATAACCTATTACGTCTACCTCTTGTAAAGGTAGTAGTATTTTATAAGATAACCTGTCGGGACGAGATCTTAGGTAAAGTGAAAAAAAGAGGTTGTTCTCTTCACGCACATATATACGATTCAGTAAAGTCAATACAGGCAGAGAAGCGCTGGGACACCTGACATCGGGCGGTCCGAGGAGACAGGTATCCTAAGAGGTCCGTTCTTGTGACCTCACCAATAGTATGGGAGGAGGTCCCCTAGAAGGACTGAGTCCCTAGTTTCGACGTAGAGAATACAGAGGACGTAACCGTCCGTCCGGGAAATGGTGATTACGGTGGACCCTTCACTCTTCATCTCTTCTTATTAAATAATAAAGTAAAGTAAAAGACCACTCGATTCCTTAGAAGGACTTACTAGTGTCTCTAGATGAAAGTGTGAAAAGAATCTCACTGATATCTAAATCTACAGAATTAGATAACAAGTACCAACCTTTACAGTAATATCCTTTTTCTTTCTACTCCGTCTTTTTTTTTTATTCACTGATATTTTCATTTGACACGAAGACAGAGACAAGTGTTATGAGACTATGACTCACATACCCAATAGGGGTGTGTGTGTGTGTAGTTCGTTAATAGTTTGAGAGACCTGTGGTTGACCTACAGGATGTTGAGTCAATATTGTAATTGGTAGGTCTCAACCGTGTTTAGGGTGTCCAATTCCCGAGTTAGGGTATTCTGACAGACGTGAAATTTACAGTTGACGTTCAGGAGTCCAACACTGGAAATAAAGACTGGTTGGTCGGTATCTAGTTCCTAAGGGTGTTCGGGGAAGAGCCCAAGTCATTAAAAGATCTGACCGAGTGTCCTGAGTCCCTTTGTCAATTAATGTAAATGGTCTAGTAAAATTTCCTATAATAATTCCTATTTCTATTCGTTGTTCTATTTCTCTATGTATTTTGTTCCAGGTCTTCTCAGGGCTCCTGTCCTCTAAAACAGGGACTCCTCAGCCCCACGTGGTGGGAGGACCGTGTACCTACACAAGTGGTTGGGTCTTTGAGAGGTTTGGGGAAGTCAATCCAAAAATACCTTCGAAGGTATGTACCCGTACTAACCAATTTAGTAACCGGAAATTATTCATTGATTTGGAGGTCGGGGAGGGGAGAGGGTCCTCCAGTCTCTCACTTCGATCTCACAGGTTTAGAGATTAGTGTACCAATCAAACGGACTGTTGGTCGGGGAGTAGAAATCCCAGTCATGATCTCAGTGGAGGAATTGTATTTGAGTCCACACCAACTTTCCCCGAACAATAGTTATTATTTTCTATGGGGAAAGTGGAAATAACTAGTTCTCGATAAAGTGCTCAACCCCAGTTTTTGGTTATTAATATATTTTCTACGAGGATAGTGAGAATAGTTACTCCTTTAATATTCCCAAAATCCGTGAGACCGGTCTTCTACCTCTGTTTCTGGTTTTACGTATAAAGAATTATGCAGTATCATCGTGTGGGTCCACCATGTCGTCAGTTCTTAGGTGGACGGTCACGTCTTCTGAGTCCAAGTTAGGTACCGAACCCTGCTGGGGGACCTCATTCTTTACCTTTAGGTGAGGTCATAAGAACGTAGTTTTTGAGTCAAAGTCTCCTCGGACTCCCCGATGTCAGACACCCCAGTGTTTCTTAACCGGTGTTGACCCGTACGTGCGTACGTTAGTGTGATTCAAAATGGTTATAAGAACTTCACTTTCAGTGAGTCAACACAGGTTTAAACCCCCTGGGGTACCTGACATTGGAGACAGGTACCTTAAGAGGTCCGTTCTTATGACCTCACCCATCGGTAAGGGAAGAGGTCCCCTTGAAGAGCTGGGACCCTAGTTTGGGTCTAGAGGGCGTAACGTCCGTCTAAGAAATGGTAGACTCGGTGGTCGCTTAAAGGGGGTTATGAGATTTCCGGGGGGGTTTTTTCTGGATACACTGGAGTCTACGGTCAATACAAGGAGGATTTTGTTTTCTTAGAGAAGAACTCATCTCGCAAGATATCTATAGTTTCGTTGACTTAATAAAATCTTTCGTAAAAAATTATTTGTGCTCTACCTCTTGACCCATCTTTTTCCCTACTTCTACCTACCTACTTACCTACCCATCTACCTACTTATCTACTTACCTCTCATTTCCAAGAATAAAGTATCTCAAGGTAACTGTGGATCCTCCATAAAGAGAGGTACGAAGTACTTCAAACATGAAAACGACCCTTTACTATTCGTTACGGTAGACAACTCTGACTCCCCCGTCCCCATGTCAACCGAGTCGTTCTCTTGACTCTAAGTCTCATCGGGTTCCCCTGTCTGTCTTCCTCTTCTCGTCCCCGGACATTGGTGTCGGGATACCTGGGTTCTCGAACGTGACTGGGTGTGACGACACACTAAAGAGATGTCGTCGGTTTTACTCACCAATCTTCCTTGAATTACATGTATCGAGTCTTGGTGAGTAGAAGAGTCCGAAACGAGTCCATACAGTCCTCTTACGTCCAGGAAGAAACAAGTCTCGAATATACTCGGGGATGACCCACCTAATATCCTTTTGTCTTCTCGTGTCAAAAAGTAGGTCAAACTTGGTACCTGAGTAAAGTCTTAGGTCAGTCAGGGAAACTTGTTGTCACTCTATTTCAGAGAAGAGAGAGTCCCCCACAGGACGGGGATTGGGAAGGCGAGGATCTACGGATCTACGTTGCACCTCCCGAAGAGGTCGCCGAGTCACCATTTCTTAGACGAACGTTTCGTCCTCTGTGTCTTTACGCCTAAGTTAGGGACCCAGTCCTCTTCCTTTACCGTGGGGTGAGGTCATTAGAACGGGTCTTTTAGGGTACCTGTCTCCTCGTCCACCCGATTTCAAGTACCCCAGTGTTTTTCTCAGTCTATTCTGGCTCACTGATCTACGGTGTACCCACACGGCCCTTCTCACTCCGAATGTATGTGTTCCGTCTCCTCTTTTGAACTCTGGGGACCGTGGAGACCAGAGAACAGATGGTACATCGTAAACGGGAACTTCACACGTGTCGGACTGAGGGCAAGTTGGACCCGGGTCCCTGTTCTCTTCAACCGAAATTCTTTCGAATTCTATTCACGTTACAACATTCCTTTCTTTAGTTACTATTAGGTAGACTACTTAGACGGTACACATAAAGTCTTTAAGACCTCTACCTTTTGCGAAGACTCTCGGAAAAGCAGTTCCTAGGAGTTCCTGCGGAATTGAGGAACTGGTGACAAGAACCTGTCCTTCACCTGGCAAAATTGTTAGACGACTCCGATTATGTGCATACTCACGAGTGACGGTAGGAACGAGAACCCCTAGTTTCACAACACCTCGCACATATTGTTACACCAAAGGTAAGGGTAGCGAACTTGTAAAGGTACATCTACACGATTGTTGGGAAGTTCGGGTTGAACAGATTTGGAATTAAGTGGGAGGAGAGTGACCAGACACAAGGGAAAGAGATTATTACCGAATACTCACGTCCCGTAATGTTTGGGAAGTAATAGGATTGAACGTGGGAATCTTAAACTAACTGTGAAATCCTTAAACTCGTCCCTGGATTCGCGAGTCAATTCTCTCTAAGTCTAAGTCACGAACAAGGGTCCCAGACGAACGTACGATTCAGCGAAGTCAGGACAGGATGAGACACCCTGGGGTACCTGACATTGGATGGTCTGAGGAGACAGGTACTCTAAGAAGTCCGTTCTTGGGACCTCATCCAACGAGACTGGAGGAGGTCCCCTAGAAGGACTAGGTCCCTATCTTGGATGTAGAGAATACAGATTGGACGTAACTCTCCTCCCAAGAGATGGTGATCGTGGTGGACACTTCGGGTTACAGATCAATCGTAAATTATGGTATCAGAAACACTTCTGATACTTTTGGTTCAAAGAGATTTATACCCGGCATTTTGTGGACGTAATCCTAGGTGATGCGACACATAAGGTTCATATTTAAGGGACTAAGGTGAGGTCTGGATGGCTCACTCCTAAGAACTCATTAAGGACGTTTACACTTAAAATTTACTTGTGGGGGTCTACTACAGTAACGTTGATTTTAAACTCTTATTGATAAATTTGAAAACGGAATACGAGTCCTTATGAAAGGCTTCCGGGAAACATTACTACCGATGTCCTGAAGGACCAAAGAGACGCGTACTGAACTTATTCCCTTTGTCTCTGACTGATAACTCGTCATTGTCCCCTTCAAAATGACGGTTCGTCCCTTGGTTTGTGGACCGTGTCCTAATTCCGAGTCACTATTCTGACCTCTCCCGTCGGTACCATCTAAAAAAAAAAAATTACACTTACTTGAAATAAAAATAAAAACCGACACAACACAGAAACAACGACGAACACCTGAAAGAGATCAACATTACGTACCCGAAGAGTAGTGCTGTCGAAGAGCACATCTCGTACCCGAGCTGTGTACCCGAAGTCATCAACACCGTGCACCCGAGTCATCAAAGTCAAGGACCCGAGATCTCGTGTTCGAGTCATCAACACCGACTGTCCAAATCAAAGGGACACCGTACACCCTAGAAGGGTCTGGTCCCTCACTTGGGTACAGGAGACGCAACCGTCCATCTAAGAATTGGTGACCGGGTGGTCCCTTCGTGATCCCATCTAGAAAATTTCTGACTGATAAGGGATGATCATTAAGTTCAGAGGTTTACAAAGACCAACAGACTGTTATGGGTCCGAGTACCCTACCCCCACTCCCCTTTGATCCAGTCGACTTATTCGCTGTAGAAGTGGAACCCAGATGATCCATTTGTCGTCGTGGTCTTCCGGTCGATCAGTCCAGTCTCGAATAGTGGAAAAGTCAAGTCAGTGAGTCAGTACAGGCTGAAAAACACTGGGGTACCTGACGTCGTATGGTCCGAAGGGACAGGTAGTGGTCGAGGGCCTCGGACGAGTTTGAGTACAGGTAGCTTAGTCACTACGGTACGTTGGTAGAGTAGGAGACAGTAGAGTAAGAGGAGGACGGAAGTCAAAACGGGTCGTAGTCCCAGAAAAGATTATTCAGTCAAGAAGTGTGGTCCACCGGTTTCATACCCTCGAAGGCGTAGTCAGGAAGGTCACTTATAAGTCCTGACTAAAGGAAATGCTAACTGACCAAACTAGAGGAACGATAGGTTCCCTGAGAGTTCTCAGAAGAGGTTGTGGTGTCAAGTTTTCGTAGTCAAGAAACCACGAGTCGAAAGAAGTATCAGGTTGAGAATGTGGGTATGTACTGCTGACCTTTTTGGTATCCAAACTGATTTGTCAGGAAACAGCCGTTTCACTACAGAGACGAAAAATTACACGACACATCCAAACAGTATCAAAAAGAAGGTTCCTCGTTCGTAGAAAATTAAAGTACCGATTTCAGTAGTAGACGTCACTAAAACCTCGGGTTCTTTTATTTCAGAGAGTGACAAAGGCAACACAGGGGTAGATAAACGGTACTTCACTACACTGGCCTATGGTACTAGAATCAAAAAACTTATGACTCAAAATTCGGTCAAAAAGTGAGAGGAGAAAGTGGAAGTAGTTCTCCGAGAAATCAAGGAGAAGTGAAAGACGGTATTCCCACCACAGTAGACTCATAGACTCCAATAACTATAAAGAACGATGTTAGAACTAAGATCGAACACGAAGTAGGTCAGACCATAAAGTGTACTATATGAGAACGTATATGCAATTCATTCCTTCCCCTGTAGTGGAAGATGTAACTCACTTAGTCCCATATCTAATTTGACGACACTATTTCTAAGGGTTTACGTCACCGGTTTTGTTCTGACCTTAAGTTAAGAGAGAGACGTTTCTCGGGTCTCCTTCGGGACGGATTCCGTCCATCAATGAGAACGAAACACTCAAATTGGTCCTTAGGGTGACCTACCGACCGAGAAGGTCGGAGTCGCCCACTGAAGGTGGAAACAAGGTTCACAAGGGAAAACGGTCGGTGACTCTGTCCCCTTTCTCCCGGCTCCCTCTCGTCGAAGGAGTATTTCTACAGTCTGCTTTCACCGTATGTAGTAAAAAAGAATATAGGGAAATCGCTTTTGAACTAGCGTGCCGTCGTGAGGTCGACGTTCACAAGGACCCTTTACATCAGAGACACAACCTAACAAGCCACGGGTGATTTCGATTGCACCAACACCAACAACAAATCAGCAAGTCAGTACAGACTGAAAAGACGCTGGGGCACCTGACATCGGACGGTCCGAGGAGACAGGTACCCTAAAGGGTGCGTTCTTATGACCTCACCAACGGTAAAGGAAGAGGTCCCCTAGAAAGGTTGGATCCCTGACTTGGGTGTAGACGAACCGTTCACCTAACAAGTTTCCTTCTTCTTCTCTACCTACGACGAGTAGAGACCGGAGAAGGTGGAGTACGTACCAGTGGGTGAATTCCTACCTACTCAGGTTTACAGTGAAGGAGTACTTCAAAAGGACCTTATGGACAGGAAGGGACGTGATGGTCTACTGTCCCGGTGGAAGAGTCCACAAACGCAGGTAGTGACATAAACACATGTCGTATGGTGGAAAGAAAGATTAATGAGGAGGTACGCATATCGAGGGAGTCGTCTGGACTTCTGTTTCCTGACCATAAGTATTATGGTTTGTATTAAGTATAGACAGACCCCCGAAGGACCCACCGAGTCTACCATCTATTAGACAAACGTTACGTTCTCTGGACCCAAACTAGGGACAAACCCCTACTAGGGGACCTCTTCCCTTACCGATGGGTGAGATCATAAGAAATGACCTCTTCAGGTACCTGTCTTCTCGGACTACTTGATGTCAGGTACCCCAGTGTTTCTCAGTCTGTGTTAACTCCCTGATTGTGAAAGTAGAGACAGAGGGGTCACGGACTGTGTAGGATTTAGAAGGTACTTATAAACTTGTACGTTCACTTGATTACACCGAGAGTCCTTGTTTCAGTAGGGAAGATCAGTTTGTCATCACAGGTGGTGATTACCTTCTTAAGTGGATTATTTTCGTCTTCCTTCTCCTCGGGTCCCTCTTCGTCCGACGTTCCGTTAGTCCTCAGTCTCGACTCGTGAGGGTAATCTCCCTTCCATCACCGGTGGTACCCCACGACCCGGACGTGGTGTCTCGAGGGAGTAGGACTGGGGATGGGTGAGGACGGACCGAGACCGACACAGCGTCGGAGTGGAAGTGAAGTGGGTCGCTTGTCGTTCCAACGTGACACCGCTGTTGTTCTTTCCGGTTCCCTCCCACCTTCGTAGACCCCGAAACCCGACGGCAGAACCACTCGAGTGACCGGAGGACTACCATACCCTGACACTCTGGTCCGTCCAGGACCCTCGCTACACCAGGGAGTCCCTACATCCGGAGATCTATATTCCCTCTTTCTAGACTTCACGTAAGAAGAGTGACTTGTACTGACGAACAGTCGGCGACGGAGACCCTCTTGACCGCCGTCACACTGGAGACAGACGAAAGGTGACTAGATCTGTCGTGACCTCCGGACCAGGAACGTCGGACTGAGTTCACAAGAGGTGGGTGGAATCTATGCAGAAGACGATGGAAGAAGGCAAAAATCACAGATTCCAACTCACCATAAAACCGGGACCGATTTCCGAGAAAAGGAGACGAGACGATGTATACTAAGGAGTCTAGGATTCCCGTATAGATGAATTTTGAGGAGAAAAGATCGTGACAGAGAACACTCTTCTCTACGCTTCTCCCCCTTTAGAGGTACTTCCTTATCTTCCTACTGATCGGGACAGAATGGGCGTACAGTGGAACAGAGATCTTGATAAATGTACACCAGGATCCTGAACCCGAAGGATCCGCCGTGATCATCATTTCTTGGGCGGACGGTTACGTCCTCTACATTCTCTACGCCAAAGGTAGGGATCTAGTCCTGTTAGGGGCTCTCGTCCCGTTCCGTTGGGTGAGGCCATAAGATCGGACCTCTTAGGGTGTCTGTTCTCCTCGGACCACCCGATGTCAGGTACCCAAGAGTTCCTTAGCCTGTAAAAGTAGTTGTATTTAAACGGGAGATTATAGAAGGACATGATAAAGGGGACACATACCGTCGTCAAAAGTGTTTTGACCTTGGGTGCTCTCGGTATATGTTTAGATACAACAACAGATCAGCCATTCAGAACAGACTGAGAAAACTCTGGGATACCTGATATCGGATGGTCCGAGGAGACAGGTACCCGGAAGGGTCCTTTCTTATGACCTCACCCAAGGATAAAGGAAGAGGTCCTCTAGAACGTCTGGTCTCTAATTTGGGTGTAGAGGACGTGACCGTCCGTCTAAGAAAGGACGACTCGGTGACCCTTTAGGGATATGTTTAGGTATGTGGGACGGAAATGGAAATCGGACCATTGTCTATAACGAAACATAAAGGGTACCGACGACGACCGGGTCACAGAGGGTCCTGACGACGGTCGGAGACAGAAAACAACTCTACTCCCCTCCTATTCCTCACATGGAAATTTCTTCATAAAGGTCATATTCCTTCGAGAGACCATAGTTGACTTTCTAACCAGAGTAGATCCTTAGGGGGGAAGGTCGATATTGACGACCCCGACGTCCGTGGGAGATCTATCTCAAGCTCCATGAAGGGTACTGGGGTGGAGGCACCAAGGGTCTAGTGATTGGCATTCCGAGTAAGAAGGAAGTCGGACCTCCTCTCGACCTGTCACCGTAAAGAGTTTTACGAACCCCCTGTAAAGAGGTGGAAGGGAAGAGGTAGGTGAAGTGACATAGTACGATGATTGACGGATTTGGTACGGGTGAGGTTCCAGAATGTGGAGATACAGTGTCCAACATTTTTCACGTACTTCTAACCTTTCAGACTGGGTCGTCTCCCAGACGTCTCTCATACGTTTGGTGGTTCGTCCGGGAAGTCGGGTTCCGTTGTGGACGGTGGTGCTTGTTCCCAGTAAGGGTGGACTATTGTTGTAGTCACTTCCCGTGGTTAGGAAAGAACAAGAAAGTCTGGAGAGATCTATGTGAGTTGTTTCGGTAACGACCCAACCACCACTACAGACTTCTTTACCTTTTCCACATATTGTCAAAGGAGTTGTTGGTCCAAGGGAGAGATACCAGGTTATGACGGATGGGTAGGGACTTCGGTGATCCTAGAACCCAGTTTCTGGAATAAGACTCCTGACGTAAACACCTGCATTCTTTTAAATGAAGAAACCCCAGACTAGTTAGACTACTGTACCAACCGGGACCCCAGGAATTCCTTCGGGAACGATTGACTTTATAACTGTTGGTAACTCCCCAGTAGACTTAGGTTTCTTTGTCTTTGAAGACCTTATCGTAGTGAAAATTTTAGAACGTGACTAATATCACATCAAACGGGACACAGGAATAGGGGTGAAAAGTAAAATTAAGGTCCGGCAGGAACCCCAAGTCCAGAGCAAGTACCCTGGGGGTGGTACTCCATGTCTTGGTTAGACTGTACCCAGGTTCACCGGTCCGTACTGGAACGACAATAGAGGGAGAAGATCTTGGAGGTATTATTGGTCGAAGACCCAAATACCAGTCGGACCATCCACTCCTTCCCCCTGTCCCGTCCGTCATTCTTACCCCGGTCACTATTGAGTCCTAACCAAATCTAAGACGGAGGATTCTCTGGGAGGTTTTATACTGAGACTAAATTTACTGTCAACGATAGAGTCTTTTTTTTTTCATGTAATATCCTATTACAAAGAGGAAATCGACACCGAGTTTTCTCCTGTCGGGTTCAGGAAGACCTAGAGGCCAAAGAAGAAAGGAGTTCCTAAAGATTGTCCATAGTGACGAAAGGGATCTTTTTTAGGGGTATCCTTTTTTTAGTTATTCACACACTATTCAACACGACCCAAAGACCCTTGACCCTTTTACCGTACTGACGACTACCGGATTTGGTTCCCCTTAACTAATATGCCGTCGGGTTGTCCGGGACGAGAAGGACCGAACGTCTTCTTTTACTACCGTCTTTATCGTCCGTAAGGGGGTTGTTGAATTAGGGGCGACGAGAGTCAAATGTTCAGATTTGCGACGAAGGGACTCTTGTGTGTGTCGACGGGGTTCAGAGGTACCCTGGTTACGAGTCCTGTGGTGGACGAGTTAAAGAAACCGAGGTTGAGACTCGTGATTCCGGAGACCCGAGGATCTACGACTAAAACAAATCAGACGTTCAGGACAGGTTTATAAACGGTGGTTACCTGAGATCGGGCGGTCCGTGGAGACAAGTACCCTAAAGGGTCCGTTCTTCATGACCTTACCTAACGGTAAAGGAAGAGGTCCTTTAGAAGTACTAGGTCTTTGACTTGAGCGTAGAGAACGTAGAGGACGTAACCGTCCACCTAAGAAATGGTGACTCAGTGGCCCCTTCGGGATCTACGATTAATCGGGTCGAGAATTAGACAGAGTAGGCTCAGGGAGTACGTGTTGGGTCTTTGTCGGGTATGTCCTGTTCGATTCGTTCTACAATTTTCAACCCTTCTGACCCGAGACTTTGCCGGAACGACCGAACAGAGGGGGTAATCGTCTCGTCACGTGAAATCTGAACCGGGAGGGAGAGAAAGGGTGGTCCTGGTTTTAAGTATGTACGAAACTGAGGTGGGGAGAGTCATTAAGGTTCATTCTACAATTGTCGACCCAGAAGATCTACCTTTCCTTCGAGAAATTACGATCTCATAGGACCAGGTCCGTTCACCTTCGATACAAACCTATCATCGTTGAGTCGAAAGACCGAAAGCATAAATGTCCTTGAGAAGTTTTAGTACGAGCCTTTATGTTAAACGGATATCTACTCGACTCGAAGTTCATGTTGTACCAAGGACAGATAGCCCTAGTTCGGTGTCAGTATCTTCGACGGTTCTGTCATGTCAAACCTGTTCTTGACGGGTACCTGTGTCTCCATGACAGGGGGACTGGCAACAATGTCGTGTCGTCGAAGATAGATGACAGTAGTCCTAGAGTTCGTTAGAGGGGAGGAAGTGGGGAAGGTGAAAGGTAAACGTCCTCACCCTCTCCCGTCCTACCCAGATGTGGAGGTTCGTACGTACGTACGTACGTATGATTCAGCGAAGTCAGCACAGTCTGAGGGTTCTGTTCGAGGGTTAATGGTCACTGACCTACCGTTGGAGGATTTAATCAGACTAGACATCTTTATATAAAATGCAGTTATGACGAATAAAGAAATCTATGAATGTCGTTGAAAGAGTAAGTACACCTCCGTTATAAACAACAGATCAGTGATTCGGCACAGGCTTAGACACGTTGGGGTACCTGATATCGGACGGTCCGAGGAGACAGGCACCCTAAGAGGTCCGTTCTTATGACCTCACCCAACGGTAAGGGAGGAGGTCCCCTATAAGGGTTGGGTCCCTGACTTGGGTACAGAGGGTGTAACCGTCCGCTTAAGCAATGGCGACTCGGTGGTCTCCGTTACATCGTTCTCCAACTTTTGGTCTCAAAGTCGTAGTCCGTCCGGACCCATTTAAGACGGAAGGGGAGAGGGGTCGACACACACGATCTCGTTACTAATTGTGCAGACGTGGAGTCACAAGGATAAACGTTTTATCCCGAGCACGGTG
The DNA here is from genome assembly GCA_006410555.1 of Capra ibex. NCBI lineage: Eukaryota > Metazoa > Chordata > Mammalia > Artiodactyla > Bovidae > Capra > Capra ibex. The sequence goes on along the minus strand of SJYO01040405.1, from coordinate 37,251,939 downwards.
GTTGAAGTCTCAACATCACGTAACAGTTACTTTGACGTCCACAGTGCACTGGTGGCACATCACGTGAGTGCCATATATTGATAATAGTCTTCAATTTGGAAGGACGGAGTAAGTGAGTCGACAGAGGATCGTCTTGACTGTGCGATTGAAGTGTGTAGGACATTGACATTGATGTAATGTAGTGGTCATCCTTACGTGATTCCTTCGTCGAGCCCGAGAAACGAATGTACCAAATGAGGGAGATCTTATCTCTAAGAACTTCACACTAGGGGTCTGGTCGGGGTAGTCGTAGTGGACTTCGTGAAAACCTTTACTTGAATAAACGTTTTGTCTTTTGTCTGGGTGTCTATGTCTTTCCTTGGATACCAATGGTTTCACCCCTCTCCCCTCCTCTCTATTTAATTCTCCAACCCTAATTCTGTATCTGTGACGATATACATTTTGTCTATTCTTTATTTCTGGATGACACACCGTGTCCCTTGATATGAGTCGTAAAACATTACTAGACATTCCCTTTTCTTAGACTTTTTCTTTTATACATAAATGTTCATATACTTCGAAGAAGTTACCGAGTCACCCATTTTTCAGACGGACGTTGCGTCCTCTGTGTCCTCTACGTCCAAACTAGGGACTCAGTCCTTCTAGGGGATCTCTTCCTTTACCGTTGGGTGAGGTCATAAGAACAGACCTTTTGAGGTATCTGTCTCCTCGGACCGCCCGATGACAGGTTTCCCAGTGTTTCTCAGCCTGTGCTGACTCGTTGATTTGTGTTTATGTGCATATGTTCATCTATGTGTGTACATGTATATATATACATACATACGTATTGACTTAGTGACACGGACTGTGACTGTGTTGTATGAATTTAAAAAAAAAATTCATTTCATTTAATCGTAAATAAATACCCAGGGTTCCTGAGTAAGGTCTGCCTTAGTCTTTGAGACCTGACCCTAGGTCTTTAGATATAAAACTATTCAGGAGGTCCCCCAAGAATCGGGGAGTTCAAACTCTTGGGGATGAGATCTTATAGAGTTGGACCTAACGTCCAATCTTAGTAGAAACCTCGAAATTTTTGTAGGACTATGGGTCTGGTGTAGTTCAACGTAGTCTTAGTGGGGTCACTATAGCCAGCAGATGAACAATTTCGAGGGACCCACGAAGGTCGTATGTCGGTCCCGACTCTGAGTAACGACGGGTAGACTCGACGGACGGAGGTTGCACGACTCTATAATTACCCCGTCCCCTCGGAGGTCTCGTGGACAGGTAGGGTCACCCCAAATATTTACAGTAAAAGATACACACGATACTGTAGTTTCTAGACAAGGTCTAACGAAAACGATTCTTACACAAGTGATCGGTCAGTCACATCTACCCCATTCACTGAAAATCACTGAAAGGAATTTTATAGTATCATAATAAGTCTTAAAGAGGACCCATTAAATTAGTCATAGGGGGAGTGTGTCTTGACGAACTAGATCAGAAACGAGACTAATCGTTTTTACGTGTTTCCATTCTAACTAGGGTATAAGTACCTAATGAGATGTTTTATAACATTAAGGGGCACGGAGAATTAACGGACATAGAAAAATTTTACTGTCACTTTCTCAAGTACAGAAATTCTTGTAAACAAAATCGTAGTTTTTAGAAATAGAATTTCATAATCGTACATTTTCATCCCTCCTTTAGTTAAATCTTTACGTGAGCGACAATAAAACTCTGGGAAGAGTCGGTCCTCTCACAGCGTCCGGGTCCAGTCCTTATCACTCAGACGTCCTCCCGTCCTGTTATGGGTGTATTTTCGGAAGTAGGTCCGGTAGGACCTACAACCGGGACGAGACACGGACCGTACGACATAGACGGTGTATCCGGTTGACTGTCTGTCTTCAAGTGTCATTGATGACCACAGAGACGGGAGGTCGGTGTGGTCATATGTGTGCAGAGGTGTACCCAATACATGTCACTCGGTATCGCTACGGACCCTTAGAGACGGAGGACACCTCTGACGTCTAACATATCAGTCGGGTAGAGAACCAGGAGGGTCTTTTGTGTCGTTCTCTGACAATCTGTTGAACTCAAGACAATGGTTGTTGTCCCGGTGACAGTCGGGTCACGGCGGAAGTACGGTAAATCCTTTTCCGTGGGGAGAACCTTCACACACGTCTATTGAGGATGTGTGTCGGACTGTTCGAGTTCNGAGAATTAACGGACATAGAATTTTACTGTCACTTTCTCAAATACAGAAATTCTTGTAAACAAAATCGTAGTTTTTAGAAATAGAATTTCATAATCGTATATTTTGATCCCTCCTTTAGTTAAATCTTTACGTGAGTGATCAATAAAACTCTGGGAAGAGTCGGTCCTCTCACAACGTCCGGGTCCAGTCCTTATTACTCAGACGTCCTCCCGTCCTGTTATGGGTGTATTTACGGAAGTAGGTCCGGTAGGACCTACAACCGGGACGAGACACGGACCGTACGACATAGACGGTGTATCCGGTTGACTGTCTGTCTTCAAGTGTCACTGATGACCACAGAGACGGGAGGTCGGTGTGGTCATATGTGTGCAGAGGTGTACCCAATACATGTCACTCGGTATCGCTACGGACCCTTAGAGACGGAGGACACCTCTGACGTCTAACATATCAGTCGGGTAGAGAACCAGGAGGGTCTTTTGTGTCGTTCTCTGACAATCTGTTGAACTCAAGACAATGGTTGTTGTCCCGGTGACAGTCGGGTCACGGCGGAAGTACGGTAAATCCTTTTCCGTGGGGAGAACCTTCACACACGTCTATTGAGGATGTGTGTCGGACTGTTCGAGTTCCGTCCTACCAAAGTCGGAGATGAGTCCGTTTGGACGTGTTCACATATACCGTTGGGGCTACTGTCCTTCCGGGTGACGTGGTGCGACATGGGTACCTTGTTTGATGTTCTACGATCTTTCATTTCAGGTTGGTTTTTCTCGAATAGTATGAAACTAAGTGATATTTTGTATGGTGAATTTTGGTGTGACGAATCAGGAGACAGACGTCCACACTTCGAGGTTAACATTTTTCTAGATCCCGGGGTCCTGACCGGTCTAAGTGAGTCACAAACTCCTTCCTCTGTGTTTCGAGTGTGGACCGTCTTTGATCTGTGATCACTACTGTAGATGAGTGTCCTGTAACGCCCTATCCCAGAGACAGAGACAGAGAAAGAGAGTGTTTTAAAGAAAATTTTTCAAGAGGTATTCGTAAGACGTTTATAACAGTGTCTATACATTAGATAGTAGACTTCTCGTGACTCTAGAAACTTTCCGGAACATTTTTATTGTCTACTATTAGTGTCGGGAGAACCGGTGAAGGGTACTCTTCCCCTTTTAGGATTGTAGTACCATAGTCTGTGACTTCGGGTAGTCACCCAAAGGGACCCCATGGTACATGGTCTGTCGGAGCACCTCACACTTGTCATACTCTAAACCACTGTTTGACTTTTCCTTTGATAAAGTGCGGAACCGTAAAAGGAGAGATTCTACACTCCCTATTCTCTTAGAGATCTTATCAAGAAGCTTGACTGACTCCTACACCCTGATCCTCCCCCGGGTTCTTCTGCTGGGGAGGACGAGAAGAGTGGAGACTTGTAGACGTGTAGAAAGTCAACGGGAGAGGACTCCTACCGCAAGAACAGGTACCCTACAAGTACCTACGAAGAGCTACCCTATTATTCCTGTACCACTATCTTCTGCGTGAGGGTCCTGTCTACTTAGGTTACGACGGACACCACGTAAAACTTGGTGCTGTTTTAATACTCGGTTCGGGTTGTGAGATGGTGAGGGGTGAAATATTCTGTCCCCGAGCTCGTCCTTGGGAGAGTTGGTGTCCATTCCTGTAAGAATATAGCCGTATATTTATTACTGATTTACGTCTGATGTTAGTTTTAGGTTTGCGAAACAACATTACATTTTTACCACTAGAACCCAGTTAATCGGTCCGAATTTTATTCCGATGAATATTGTATGTTTAAATAGTTACGACATTTAAGATAAGTAAAATTACGACTCATATCTAATTATAATATTTTGGTTACGAACGAAGATAATCAGACCACCACCATTACTCAGTTTTTATGACATAACTCGTTGCAGAGGATTAAAGTTTTACTACCTGACTCATCTGTGATTTTGTAACTCTGAGTTGTATCTTTCTCTAAAATTTTATTTATTTACTTACGGTACCATGGTTTCCCCTTTAGAATCATCAGGACTTTGACTCTATGTCGGGACTTTTTTTCCTTGGTCTAGAAATTTTTCGGTAATAGTTGCCTATTCGACTTTCTGACTTACGTCTATCGATTTCTCACTCGGTTCTTTTACGTGACTCCTTTAGGGATTTTTATGTCGAGTTTCGTTAAAAAAAAAATTGCATTGTGACACCTTTCTCAGTTTTAAAGGTTGTAAATAGATCATCCATTAGATATTTCTCTTTTCTCTCTTTTTACTTTCTCGTTATTATAAACTTTTTCACCGACTATTAAAGGGTCTTGGCTTCTTTACGAACTCAGGAGTCCAATTCTCTCGAGTGTTTCATCTTCTCCATTAAAAAAGTTTATATGTTGTTCGGTTATTTGTTAGTTTAAAATTTTCTTTGGATCTATATTGGTTCACTATGAATGCTAATAGTCTTTCTTTTAAGAGTTTCTCTATTTTAATAATTATCCGACCTTTATTTTAAAGTCTTTCACTCTTAGTCTAACTGAAGTCTGCACAGAGTAATAGGTGTCACGTATATTTTCTTTTATCTCTGTGGAGAAGTTTCACAACTTCTATTTGTTGGAAGTTGATCTTACCGTTTACGTTGGTCTAATAGTAGACTTTCCTTTCGACATTATTGTTGACAGAACTTGTATGTTTCACAGACATAATTAGTGATGACTAGGAGATAAATTTTGAGTGTGTGTCTCAATTTAGAAATTATAAACCACTATCTTTACTTAAATATTATTGAACCTTGATTTAAAGGTTTACTGTCTTTATACCCTACCCCCTCGTCCCGTTTTTCTTGATTTTGTCAACAAGAGTAAAGTTACCTCCTACACATCTATGACTACTATAAATAAAAAGAGTCAATTTCCTACAGGAGAGTCCTGATCCATGTCTTATCTTGATTCCATCGGTGAGTGCAGTGCACTAGATGATGAGGGTACCGTTCAGATTTTGTGTGTAATAAGTTTCCATAAAAAATTTAATTATACCATAAATGTTCAAAAACATCCCTGTATTCGAAATAAATAGAACCTATTCATAGATCCTTACCTTACTACGGAGTACGTCATCCACAAATTGCATACAAATTACAAAATTCTATGTCGGTTTTACAAAAGGTTTCGTTGGTGTCGTGAATTGTAGGGGTGGTCGTCGTATACCCCCAAGATCTAGGAGGTCTAGGAGTGGTGGTGAATCATACTAGTCAGGAAAATTAAAATCTACGATCTACTGTCTGTCTATCGGACTACTATCTATCTTTTATCTTATATCACCATAGATTAAAAGTAAAGGGATTACTGATCACTGTCATTGGTAGAAAAGACCACGAATAAATGTAGAAGAGTCTGCACAGACAAGGTTAGAAAACGGGTAAAAAACTGTCTCAGTAAAGAGGAGAATAAATAATGACCGATTGGAAGGTTGTCCTTGAGACACCAAAAGTCCTTCTCCTACTGTCACGTGACCGTGTTCTGAGTTACTTGTCTAGTTTAAAACATGACCTATCTGTCGGGTCTTTGTGTGACACGTATGCCCCTTGAACTGTACATTATCGTCGTAGTAAATTTTAACCAGTCCTTCTCCCTCTAATAAGGCATTTACTAGGACCCTGTTGACCAATACGGTTTGATTCTAGAAATGGAGTATAGTGATGTTTTTAATTTAGTGTCTCCCTGAATTAGTAGTAATTTTAAATTTTAATAATTGGATTCACTTTATTACCGAGATTCATCATGAACTCGAAGGGACCACCGAGTCACCATTTTGTAGGTGTACGGTTACTTCCTCTGCTCTTTAGGGGACCTCTTCCCTTACCGTTGGGTGAGAGATCATAAGAACGGATCTCTTAAGGGACCTGCCTCCTCGAGTTATCCGATGTCAGGTACCCCAGTGTTTCCTCAGTCTGTATTGAACCACTGATTTGTTCATTATTAATCGAAGACACCTATAAAGAAAGTTTTTCTCTGTTGGTCTGTGCTCCGCAAAGGACTACCGTCACGTGTGGTGAATCCTTCATAAAAACGGTTTTTTGGAGTTGGGACTTACACTAGTGTGGAGATCTAGATTGGTGAGAATGTCCCTATCCCCTTGTACACATTTTAGTGGTTTCCCTGTGACAGTCGTTTTCGGTCTGAGGCCCTTTGGAATACCCTGTTTGTCGGACCAACAAGGTTGTTTATATAATGTTTCTTCACCGTTTTCTTTGTGTCTCCCTTTGATGGCATCTTTCTCTAGGTTCTCTGTGTAGTGACAACATGTCACACCTGGAATAAACATAGAGTTTGGTTTGTCTACCAATGATAGGTATATAGATGACATTGTGACGATATTTTACAATGAGTTCGTGAGCGGTTCCGTGTACGTCCCTTACTGTATGTTTCTATTCCTCTCCCCTCTACATCCGTAAGAGACGACCCCTGTAGGGGTCACAGGGGTTGAAGGTCCGTCTACTTCAAACGACACTTACGGTCTTTATCGTCGTGGGTAGAACTCCCGTTCCGAGAGAAGAAGAGTAGGACCAGAACCAGGGGAGTGTGTCCGGATGTTACTTCTTTGACGTTTTGACTAGAGAATGAAGTCTACAGAGTCTCAACTCCTGTTTGATGGACACTGAGTCTTGGGGTCACGGATGGACGACCCACCTTGTTTCCCACCTACCTACCTGTCTACCTCTGTTCGGCTACCTGTTTACCTACCCACTTATCTCTTTACCTACCTACTGACCTCCCTCTGTTCGTCTACCTGTTGACCTACCTACCCGTCTACCTATCTACCTACCTACCTACCTGTCTGTTCGTCTACCTGTTTACCTACCTACCTATCTATCTACCTATCTACCTACCTGTTCGTCTACCTATCTACCCACCTATCTACCTACCTACCTACCTACCTTCCTATCTACCTTTTCGTCTACCTGTCTACCTACCTACCTACCTGTCTGTTCGTCTACCTGTTTACCTACCTACTTACCTAGCTACCTACCTACCTACCTGTTCGTCTACCTATCTACCCACCTATCTACCTACCTACCTATCTACCTTCCTATCTACCTTTTCGTCTACCTGTCTACCTACCTACCTACCTGTCTGTTCGTCTACCTGTTTACCTACCTACGGATTGGATGGTTGGTGTAGGGAACTCAGAGTGATTTTCGAATCCGGAGTTAGGATCAAATTACGAGTCTCTGTCTGACTTTTCTCTAACTTTGTATTAAAGATTCCAACATGTTCCAGATTTGACCTGTCCAGGATTTCCTAGTAAACAAGATTGTAGAAGTAAGATACCTCGTATTTTGACTTTAGGTGTCTCCTAACAACGGAGAAATCTCCGTATCTGTCCAGACCTTGGGTCTACAGAACTGAGGACCATGGTACTAAAAATATAATTCCCCAACAAGAAATTGTGAAAAAAGGAACATAGGAATTGATCCAGTAAGTTGGTTGAAACACCACTGGCAGGAGAATGGGAGGTTCGCTAGGTTTCTAATGACCTAACGGTTTCCTAGCCGAAACGAGACGGTCGATTTACTCACTTTTGTACGGTGGAGACCCGACTTTTTCTTGGTCTGGTCTCTAGAAAGGGATTACCCCTCTTTTAAGACATATTGAATGTTTATTCGTTTTCCCCAAATGAACACTAGACCGCATTTACGTCGTTCACACCGAAAATAAAGAAAATATTGGATCTTATTTCACAAACTCAAGAAAGAAAGACGACAACTAAATTTGAGACTACACTTTCGTCACCCAAATTGGGACTGTAGAATTCGGATGAGGGGGAGGGGATACACTCTCCGTCGAAGGGTAAACATTCCTCAACCCGGGTCGTACTTCCCCGTCTCTCCCCAACCCGTCTCAGTCTCGGGTCCTGAAGGAGTAGAGAGTCCCGAAGGAAGGAAAATGTACTTATACTTTCCGGGTCACATGTACAGTCAGTGTACCGGGGTCCAGGAAGGTAAAGATCTGGTCTAGTTCTCGGGTTACGTACTCTAGACCCGGGTGCCACTGTGAGGAGGTAGGACACCCCGACCTAACGTTAATCTTCTCGGACACCACGAGAGTCCTTTCTAGTTCAGCAAGGACGGGTTCATGTCTCTTTGAAAGGTGAAATCCTATTTTGATGACCCGAAGCGACCACCGAGTCTACCATTGTTACCGAGTCTACGGACGTTTCGTTCTCTGGGTCCAACTAGGGACCCAGTCCTTCTAGGGGATCTCTTCCGTCACCGAGGGATGAGGTCATAAGAACGGACCTCTTAGGGTACTTGTCTCCTCGTACCGTCTGATGTCAGGTATCCCAACGTTTGTCAGTCTATACTGACTCGGTGATTGTAAAAGTTCACTTTTGACCGGTTCAGGGAGGGTCCACATGACCGCGGAGACGATGGAGTCTCCAACGACCCGGTCACGACTGTACCTCGTCGGTGAATCCCCACCAAACAAAAAAATTAAAAATAAATAAACCGACACGACCTGGAAGTAACGACACGTGTCCGAAAGAGATCAACACCACTCACTCCCGATCAAAACCAACGACACACACCCGAAGAGGAACACCACCAAAGAGAACAACGTCTCGTGTCTGAGGTTCGTACATCCGAAGTCTTCAACGTCGTGTGTCCGAGTCATCGACACCGTAAGTCCGACTCACCGAGAGACCGTACACCTTAAAAGGGTCTCGTCCCTAGTTTGGGTACAGGGACTTGAGTACAGGGGACGTAACCGTCCACCTAAGAATGGTCGACATGGTGGTCTCTTCAGGTTGGTGACAGAAAACGTTTGGTCAAACGGTTATCTTAGACAACGAAGGAACGGGATTATACTCGGTTCTTGAACCCATGGTGAGTCGATCCTACACCTGGAGACCTCTTTCGGTACTGTGGGTGAATTGTCCTTCAACTTTCTTGTCCTAGTCGGTGTCATTGGGAAGGGAGGACAAATGGAGGGGAGAAGGCGGAAGTATAATTTTTTGTCTGTAGTGAAACGGTTGTTTCCGGTTAGATCAGTTTCGATACCAAAAACGTCATCAGTTCATGCCTACACTCTCAACCTGGTATTTCTTCCGAATCGTGGTTTATTAACTACGAAAGCTTGACACCACGATCTCTTCTGAGAACCCTCCGGGAACCTCTCGTTCCTCTAGTTTAGTCAGGTAGGATTTCCTTTAGTTGGGACTTATAAGTAACCTTCTGACTACGACTTAGAGGTTATGAAACTGGTGGACTACGCTTCTCGACTGAATAACTTTTCTGGGACTACGACGCTTTCTTGACTTCCGACTTCTTCTTCCCCTGTTGTCTCCTACTCTACCAACCTACCGTAGTGACTGAGTCACCTGTACTGAAACTCGTTTGAGGTCCTCTATCACTTTCTCCCTTCGGACCACACGACGTCAGATACCTCACCGTTTCTCTGTGCTACCTCGCTGACTTGTCGTTGTTGTTGGGGTGGAAGTAGGGGGATGGATGGTTTCAATTCTTGTCTGAGTTCAGTGACTCTTCGTTCCTCGTGGTGAATATAGTTATGTCTTTAGTCGTCGAGGAGAACCACGAAGGATTCGATACCCTCACCGACGTCGACGTCTTCAGTCTACCAACTGTAATCTCTGGCCTCGTCGATATTAGGCTCTAGTCTTTCGACGTCTTTTGACACGGTTGGAGTACGTCTCGGATCGGTGACGTGTGTGAACACAGACGACCTCGTCCGTGTATTGACGGTGGTGATAACTTCTTTTGTCAGAAGACGGGGAAAGTGGAAGACTTAGAGGGAGTCACATAGAGTACTCTTCTAAGAGCTAGTGTCGTCGTTCCCATAGACAGTTTCAAGTCGGGAGGGTGGGGTCGGGAGGGTGTCTCCCGTACCTCACCTCGTTTCCACCACCTGTACCCAGGACTAACGGTAGTGTCATGAGAAAGACACCCTGGGGTTTCTGAAAGGGTCGGGACCTTTACTGTTTCTTACTTGGGTGTCTTTCAGAGACCCTGAGTGTCTGAATCTTTTATTTGAATGTCAACGGTCCCTCTGTTCCTATCCCTCTAACGTTCTGTACATGTGTGTTGATATAAGTCTTACCCATTGGTTGTTCCTCTACATATCGTGTACGTTGAGTTATAATACACCGTCGGACCTACCCTCACCCCAAATCCCCTCTTACCTATGTGTATGTAGGCCGACTCAGAAAGGCGACTTGTGGACTTTGATGGTGTTGTAACAATTATTCGATACGACGACGACGACGACGACGATTCAGCGAAGTCAGCACAGGCTGAGACACGCTGGGGTATCTGTCGTCGGGTGGTCCGAAGGGGTAGGGACCCTAAGAGGTCCGTTCTTGTCACCTCACCCAACGGTAAAGGAAGAGGTTACGTACTTTCACTTTTCACTTTCACTTCAGCGAGTCAGCATAGGCTGAGATCGCTGGGATACCTGACGTCGGATGGTCCGAGGAGGTAGGTACCCTAAAGGGTCCGTTTTTATGACCTCACCCCACGGTAACGGAAGAGGCCAATTATTCGATATGTGGTTATGTTTTATTTTTCAAACTTTATTTCTCTCTCTCTATTTCAGAGATCTTTCCTTTCGTCTCGACGTTCGGGTCCGTTAGTTCCATTGGTTGTGTTCTAATCCTTCTTTGTGTAGACGACGAATAGCCGGGGCAGGTTCAGGACCCATCCGGGAGAACCCAATGACACTCGACGAGTCTCCGGGTCCTCTTGGTATTTCTTTGAGCCGGTGTACATCCTCAAGGACCAGCCATTGGTTCCACCTTGTGCCCCTCCTCCTGTCCCCCGGCCCACCCCCCGTCACGCACCTCTGATCGACTTTCAAAGGTAAAGTCTGAGTTAGTCCCGTCAAACCGAGAATGAGTAAAAAATCTCTATAAGAGGTATACTGAAATCAACCTTTTGTGTTTCTGTATATTTATTATTTATTGTGTGTTCTGTTCCCATCCTCCTCTCAAACTTTTGGTGAACGAGCGTGTCGTGGAGACTGTTTGGGATGGTAGGTGGTCAGAAGTGTACACCTACTTTGTAGGAGTGTGTAATATGGACTACTTTCGTAGACAGTCTCACACCCTCCGTGGGATCAGTGGTCTGGAACTTGTCCCTCCTCGTCTTGTCTTCAGGGTCCCCGACGACTGAGGTGACGTCGGTCTTGGTCCTCTACTACTCCTCTTCCCACCGTCTTTCTTCCCCGTCGCAGGTACCGACGTCCGTCCGAGGCCATACCCCGATCCTCACGTCGTCTCCACCCTAAGTCTCGTACACTCTTTTCTCAACGGACTAACTATATGTGCTACATCCCCCCTTTAGATGTGTGTTTTTTTCTAAAAGTATGTTAACTAAATGTTAATAATAGTATGACGAATAATACAATGTCTTGATATGTAAAGGGGGTTCGTGATCTATTGGGTTTCAGTAAGGAACCTTTTTTCTTAGTCACGACCGAAAATAAGACTCAGAGAAACCCCAACACGGATAGTCCCGGTCGGGTCTTACACCTCATGTCCTTCCCGACAGGAAGTTCAGGTTCCCCAGTCCCAGAACCGAACTGAGGAGACCAGTTATATCCTTCATACAGAGACAAACCTTTCGGTCGTGGTCGAGGGTCTTATGTCCTCAGGTCTTTCTGTCCGTCCGTGACGACCGGTGGTAGATCGACACCCCAATAACGGACCCTACTCCTCGTTGTCCAGCCACCTCTTCCCGGACAGGTCTTATTCCTGGAACTTGACACCCTGACGTCGTGAGCAACTGTTTCTTTTTCTCAGAAGCCCGTGTTGTCCTCGTTGATCTGTGAGGCTCCGGGGGTCTCCGGACGTGCCGAAAAAAAAAGTCGAGAGAGGAGGTTTCTGTCCTGACCTAAAGTCATACAATTATCCAAAGGATGTAGGGCAGGAAAAATGGGGTCGGTGTTCTCTTGTTTTACCACGTCCACGATTCTGATCGTCCTGCTGAGAGGGGGTCGAGAGACGAAGAACCAAGTTCCTAATAATTTTGATCCAATGAGTCTGAACGATTAGTAGTCGTAGACCCGTTACAGTCCGTTCCCGGGACTGGTGTGTGTGTCCGTGGTGGTTCGGTCATACTAAGGGGGGACCGAGAGACCGAGAGAGGGGATAGGGTCGAACCCAGACCACACTTGTGGTACGTCGGTAGAGTCCATACTGGAGTCCGAGTGGACCGGGAAAGTCGAGTCGAGTCCACATTGCACGGGTTGCGAACGCACCGGTGGAACTTTGTTTTCTGGGGTCAGACTCTTCCATTATTTGTCCAGTCACATATGGAGGTAGTCACTTCCTACCAATTTAAATTAGACCTAAGGGGAGGTAGTCTCTCCTGTCTTCTGGTAGGGAGGGTGGGGCGGGGTCCCGACACTCCTTATCCTTTCCCGAGGGATTGCCACCCCTGTGAGTGGGGTTGGTGTCGGAACTTGGAGACGGATTCGTTTATTCTGAGTGTAAGGACCTGACGACGAGTGGGCGTGAATGCCTCACTCCTGGGCAGTCTCCTACCCCAAGAACGGTCGGGTCAACGGAGTGAAGAGAAGGTCAGCCTGGGTGACCAACGATTTGACGGCTTTCGGGACGTAGACGACGCCGGTGGAGGTGAAGAAGACCTTGAAAGGACCACGAAAGGGACCGTCCACCCGTGAAGACCCGTCTCTGTGCTCTCCGTCGTTGTCACTCGCGGGGGAATCTGGGTCAAAGGGTATGATCGAGAAGTCCCTCCCGTGAAGGCAACGGTTCTATCGACTTCTCCGTTACCCAAAGACCTCTCCTTCCCGTTCCCTGCCTTCCTGCTAGGGAGTCGTACTACGGGAGGGTGTGGAAATTCCGAGTCCTGGAGTGTTTCCGTCTATTACACTTTCAAATTCTTCCGACCCCTCCCTCCCCAGACCTTCGGTGGACCTCCTCTTCTCTGGTGAAAACTTCGAAACAAAAAGGAAGTATACGGTAGTAACATAAGAGAGGTCTAGGGGATCGAGACCCCTTCTTTACATTCTAAGGAACAATTGACGAATATTAATGACGTAAACGGATCGTTGTCTAGTGGTGGTAGATCTTTCAGTGACTTCCAATGTCGTAAATTTCTCCCTACTTTTTATAAATTTACGATAAATGAATCTTGTTGACTTCACCGGGAATTGGGACAATTAGGGAGGACTTAGGGACATTCCCGGGACGAGTATTTCTCCGAGAAATTGTGGGTGTCTCGGGACGGGTCTAAGTTCACAGTATACAGTTCTTAGTAGGAATTCCTAATAGTGTACAGACGGTTCTTCCCCTTCTTCCTTCCGTCAGAGAGGTGTCGGTGACGGGACCCGGGGAAGTGGGTGGGGAAGTGACACCCACAGAGGGACCGAGACCCAACAATCGGGGAGTAGAGAAGAAGAGGGACTTCTCCTCGAAGAAACCTCTGGAGTACGAGGGAACGACGGAGTGGACTCTCTTGAGGTCCGTTCTAGTGATGACTTTTGAGAAACTACGTTGGGAGTATCCCGTGTCAGTCCTGTCGACGACGTCGGTGTATATGGTTTGAGGGGTCCTAGTGTACTCTCCCCTTGGGTCCAGAAACGTGACCAAGAGTGTCTGAGACTATCTTAATCCCCACCCCCGTGACTTACCTAGACAACGTCCTTCCCCCTGGGGAAGATCCCCCGGACATTCACCAACAGATCATGGGTCTTTACTTAATAGGGTTTCTCTGTGTACTCGGCTGTTTCGTTCTCTAAAATAACCTTTCCCACGGGACCACCTCTCGTCATCCCATTCCCTTGGGTCCTCTTTACGAGTCGAGGACCGAGCTTCAGAACCCAAAATACCACTACCCTAATCGAAGGTCCAACAGAAACCGGTTAGTAAGACTGGATCTCAAGAAGAACCATCACGTACGGAACGAGTCGATTTCACCTACGGTCACTCTCCCTAAGACCCTCCACCAACCTACACGCTACAGAGGGAAACTGGAAAGGGCCTGAGAAGACCAATCACCGCCAAATAATCAAGGTACAAGGAATTGTCTTGGAGGACAGTATTTTATGGAGTGCGTTTACTAAATGGTACCACGGGCCGGTCGCGTCCTCCAAAGTCAGTCGTACGAAGGGGATTGTCTCGTGCCGTCCCCTCGGGCGTGCTTGTTTCTCCTTCCCCGACCTCTCGATTTTCCTCCCCTTCTTTTCCGTCTTCCTCTTCCCGCCATGTTCGGTTCCAAGCCTTGACGGAGGACTGACTACTCGACGCAGTGGAAGTCAAAAAAGTAGTCATTTCCTCTTCTTTGGTGGTGGAGTCTCCAACCAAAACAATGTCTCAGGTTCGACGAGACCAGGGGTGTGCTTTACGGTTATTTAGACTCTTTTCCACAATTCTGTTCCTTCCCTGAAATAAGGTCTCGGTCGATTGGTTCTTCTACCATCCAGTCTTGGAGTTTTATTGGTAGAACAACCCCGGACTTACGGTCCAACAAAATACCTAGTCTCTACCCTCCTCCACTCCTTTGTTTCATTTTTATGGTAAATTAAGGACGTTTATAGAGGATCTTACCGTTCGGAGTCTATACCCCTACACAATCAAAGTCAAGGAATGTCAGTAAAGTACCCACCACACTTTACCTTGTAATGGACAGTATAGTTGTTTCTACAGTATAGATAGACACTAAGACCGGAGGGCTTTACACTTAAAGACCCGGTGATTCACCCGTCTGTCCCCGTGGCCCACGACACGTAATCGGTGTGTTTCTTAAGTTCTTACAGTGTCAGGAAGTGTCCACCTACCCCATTTCAATAGAGGGACTCCGTCCAGTAATCTATACGGATATTATTGTTTTCGTCGTTCCATTCCCAATTTCAGTGTCTTCGTTTAGGCTACATTTAAGTTTTAATTGGGAAGGACCAATGTCAAAATTCCTGACTCTCAGACACACTTGGTCAATCGTGCTTAGTTGGGTATTTATAAGGAAGGAGGGGACCCTTCACTCTCGTCGGGGTATTTACTATCCTGACCAAGAATCGGGAGTAACACACAGTCTTAGAGTACCTGTCTAAAAATTTTATAACTGAGGACTCGAGAGAAGGAAGTCCCCGTCCACAGTCCCAATCTCCGTCTAAATTCCTCAGCCCCTCGTTCATCGTTATGTGTGTGTGTGTATGAGGGTGTGAGACTGTTGGGTTTCTCTCTCACTGTTTAGGGTCGGAACGGTCAGTCGGACCCCAGTCTCCGACTCTTTGCTAGTCTCCCAGGTTGGGTGAGACGAAACGGGTTCGTGAGTCAGGTCCCCCACTCCTTTCTAGGTGCCTAAGATAAGTCGAGACCGAGAGGGGCGTCTCGACTTCCTCTTATCCTCTCTTTCTACCGATCTCTGGACCCCGGCCTAAAAGAGTCGTGCCCTTCCTCTCCTCTTCCGTGAGGCAGTTACCTTCCTTCTCGTAATCGCTTCCACCTCTCCGTTGCCGTCCCTGTGTTCCAAAGACTCCGTCTTATAGTCTCCGTCTTGACCCTTTTGTCCTCCAGACCCACGGTCCCGCAGTCGTACTTCTCTCGTTGTTCTCTCGGACTTCCGAAGACCCATTCTCTGGGAACGTTCTAATCAGGGTGTCTTTCCATCCTCCTCACTGGTCTCCTGTTGCTGGAATCCTTGTTTCCCCCGTTTAGGCCCTCTCCAAAATGATCTTCTTCGATCTCCGGACCACCTCCACCTTTTACTCTTCAGAATTCACTCCCGAAAACATTTGATCTTTCATGACACACTCCTTGACAACAATGACTATGTGTCTTACGTCATACGGCTCTCTCCACCCCCACTCTGTTCGGGTCCTACATCGGTCCGAAAGGGCGACTCCCTCTGGGTCTCTTAGGACCGAGGATTCTACCTTTCACCTAAGGGTTCCTCCTTGAAGACCTCACTCCCCTATCGCCTCCTCGACCAGACTCTGTTGTACTCTACTTCCCCCCAGAAGGCTTCTCTTTCTCCCGTGGACCTCTTCCCGTCCGTAGTCCGTCTGTGGTGTCGACCTAGGGCGGAGGTCGGGGAGTCGGGTCGGTTCCCGACCGTAAAAGAAGGACTCAGGAGAGCGGTGTCGACTCCTGAGACGGTCCTCCCCCACGACCACTGGTGCTAGACCTCTCACTCGGTCCTTGCCTCCCACACGATGTCCGACCTGCCTGACACAAGGAGTTTTAAGTGTACGACTTTGGGATTGGGGACTTGGAGTTTCATTCTGACACAAGCCTCTGTTCTTAAAATTCCTCCTCTAATTCAATTTACTCTGGAAATCTCACCCAGGATCCGGTTAGACTGACCACAGGAATCTTCTCCTTCGCACCTGTGTCCCTGTGGTCCTGATATAACTCCTTTTCGGTGAACCCCTATCACTCTTCCACCGGTAGACGTTCGGTTGCTCTCTCCGGAGTCCTCTTCGGTTTTGACGGTTGTGGAACTAGGACCTCAGATTGGAGGTCTTGGTACTATTTTAATTAAAGGTGACGACTTCAGTGGGTCAGACACCACAAAACAATACCGTCGGGTTAGTCTGGATGTCTCCACCCACCTTTCCCGGTGAACCACGGGTGTCCCTGACCTGTGCCCCGTCTCTGATCTTCCCACCGGTCGTGCCCCGCCGTCGTAACGACTCTCACCCCCTAGGACCGGAGGACTTAAGAAATGTCTTCCCAGGTGTCCCGTCCTCCGACTGAGACGTATTTTTTACTCTTTATTTGTCTGGACCTCCCTTCTTTGTCGAGTCTCTTTCTCTTCCCCGAAACGACGACAGAGTCTCTACCCAGACGTCCGTGGGGACGTAGAGACGGGGTGGTAGGGGTGGTGGTGGTGGG
>SJYO01040405.1:37181733-37234736 GCA_006410555.1 Capra ibex | reverse complement strand
ATAAACCAGGGACAGAGAATATGTGTAGAGTGGGAGGCGGAATGAAATACTGACTGAAGTGGTGTACGGAGGGATTTTAGAGTGTTTACAGGACCGGTTTCTGTCTCGTAACTCGACTTAATGGGACGGACCCTGGGTCCTGGTGTCTTGTCTTAATGGAAGTGGAAGCACAGAAGGGGTTCGAGACCCTGTTTCCCGGCGACCTCGGAGACGACGGGTTTCACGAGGTGGCCGGTTGAACAGACTGTGTCAGGGTCGGTGTACCCCCGCGGTCGACTGGCCCCCGGTTCTACAACGAATTACCGGACAACGACGCCGGGAACCTTGGGGAACCTGTGGAGAGCGAGACCACGGGTCCGTCGGGGTACCCCGTGAACCGAGGGGATTGACGAGGGGTTGACCCTGACTTCGTGTCCTTCCAATAAACAACTACCCAGCAGGTCGCCCCCTCACAAGATGAAGCGTCGGAAGGGTAGTGTCTTCTACCTTTTGACACGATAACGGGTACTTTAGGGGACACCACTCTTTTTGCTAGTCTTAACACCGTCGTGAACACCGGGAGTTTGTGTGGGGGGTTTGTGTACGGGTCCCTGGTTCTTTATTGCGACGGAGACAGGTTGGGTCTTCAAGCCTCTCGACGTTACCCCGGTGTCGCACGTTATTCGGCACAGAGTCTCTACTCCTGAGACTCCTAGTCTCGGTCCGTCGCGCGACTGGACTCGGTTTGTCGATTCCTCTGTGGCTCAGGGTTGGAAGGTGGAGCCTCAGGTCACAACTTTCAGGACTGGTAAGACACATTTGACTCGTAGGGTCGGGGAAAGACGGGAGCCATATGAATATTTACGTGTTATTTTAGGAGGTAAATCGTCTTCGGTGGTATCGACCTTTGGAGTTGGACTTAAAGTATAGCGAAAAAAGAAAAAGTTATTTTTCGGAGTTTCTAGTTGGTCTGTTCGAATGCCACCGTTGAATTTTATTCATAAAAGTTCCCCATCTAGGACCCTAAACATAAGAAGGTAAAGTCAGAAACTACGAGTCTTGACTGTACTAGAAGGCTCCAGTGCTACAGGGGAAGACACTGTCGACCGTGTAATTACAGGATTTATCGATTAATTTAACGTCGTATGGTAGGAGACTAGGTTCTTTTTTCGAATCTACCTAACAATAATAGAGGTCAACCTTTACCTTTTGTCCATTTCGTCCAAGTCCTGAAGTGTGTGTTTCGTCGTCGTTTCGTCTTGGATTTAGGTCCGTCGAACCGGGGTCCCAGAAACGGTAAAACTGTTGTCTTATGAATTCTCGGTCTCTGGTCCTTTTGTTTACTTCCAGGCAGGTATGAGAGGGAACAGGGCTGAGGTGACGTTATTCTTCGTCTCCTTTGAATCTTGGACCCCTTGGACTCCCACATTAATCTCCGGTTCCATGACCCGAGATGACGTAAGAACTCAGGTTGGTGTCAGATCCTTGGGTTCTAACTTCTCCCCGTTGACTAAGTCTCGAAGGGTCCACCGAGTCACCGTTTCTTAGGCGGACGGTTGTGACCTCTGTGTCCAAGTCAAGGACCCAACCCTTCTAGGGGACCTCCTCCTTTACCGTTGGGTGAGGTCATAAGAACGGACCCTTTGGGGTACCTGTCCCCTCGGACCTACCGATGTCGGGTACCCCAGTGTTTCTCAGTCTGTACTGACTCGTTGACTCGTACGTACGTACGTTGTCTGAGTCTTCTTTTCTTGTAACCGTTCCGGGCCACATCTTCGCTCGTTCGAGTACTTGTCTCATACGGGTCTGAACCCCTCCCCCTGACTCGAACGTCTCACGACGTCACTACCGAGAGTGGGGGACGGGGGGATCGGTAATGGGTCAGGTACGATTGTTCCTCCTTGGTGTTGTCATTTTTGTTGATTGTAAAGGACTCGAAATGTTCCACACGCCGTGGCAAGAACCACGAAATGTGTTGTAAGACGGAGGGGGGTTGGTAGGATATTCCGTCCACATAATAATTGGGGTAATAGGGCTACTCCTTCTCCGTGTCTGTCTAATTCGTTTAACGTTGAGTCTGGGTCCACCAGACCGAGGTCGCAGGTGTGCGAGTTGGTTTGTCCTTACTTTTGTCATTAACAGGTCACTTACTTCTCAGGGATAGTCGTTAACAATAGTAACACCTTATATGATATGACGGACTGAAGTTAAAGGAGGACGAGGTTTCTCTTCGCGGTGTAGAGTAGAAAGTGGACGTCCAGGGGTACTGTTTTCGACAACGAAGGAAAATTTGGAGACCTCGAACGTCAAACCTGAATAGGAGTGAAATGTTAATTTTCACACGATTGGTGTGTCCAAAAATTTAGAGTGTGACCGTTCCGCTTCTCAAACCCTCGTTAAAGACTTAAAGACACCAAGGGAGACTAGTTGAGTCGGAAGTCGTTCCGTGGTCCTCTTTACCTGTGTACGTCCCCTCTTTCGGCGGGGTACTTCTGTCGACTCGGGACCACCGAAAGGTCCTGTGAGGGCTGTCGGCCTCCCGGGTCCCTGACACTCCAGAGGTGGGTCTCGACGTCGACATACTTCATGGTGCGGACTTTCAGTCCGCTCGGGTCCACGGGGCCACAGTGGACACGGTAGGCAGGTCATGTCAGAGGTAGACCCCCCGGCCGGGAGGAGTGTAGCCGTCCGGTTACAGTAGAGTTTCGGAGAGGACCAGGGACGGGGGTCGTGGGGTAGCAGGGTCGTGACCTGTGGACCCTTCGAGAATTTTGTCGGTTCAGTCGTCGTCACCCTCCGTCTTTGGGTGTGATTTCTCCGTCCGTCCGAACCCGTGGGTCGAGGGAAAACAAAGTAGAGAGTCTGGATCGTTCGGAGGACCTTGTTTCAGGGGTCGAGGTTTAGGATTGTCTCTCGGAGGTGGTGGGTTGATCCCCTGTTCGGTGCCTGTGGAAACTCTGGACTCGGAACAGTCCCACGGACGTCTCGTTACCAACTGTCGAGTAACTCTGTTTGAACTGGACCCGTCACGTCGTGTCGGACGGTAGGTTGATGTCGTATGTCCTGAGTCCTCCTCCTTTGAGCGAGGGTCTGGGTGGGTCCCGATGGTTCGGTAAACAAAGTTCATCTTGAAAAGTTGTTTGTTCTACTTCTTTAGACTGAGAAATAAAAAAGATTTTGTCAAAATAAACTTGTAATGTAAGTATTGTATTTTAAGTAACTAAAGTCCTAAACCCATTGTAAGTATTTCACATACGTTGGGAATGGTGATTAAAATTTTGTAAAAGTAACCGACTCCAACACTATCCCGAACGTAACTTACACTTCGAGTTAAACCCCTTATGACGTAGAATTGTGATACATAATACAGAAGGTTCGGTGTTTGTACTCTACAGAAAGATAAATAAATCTAGAAGAAATTAAGGAGGGTTATTACAAAAGTCAAAAATAACATGTAGAACGAGTAATGATTTAACTCAGGATTTCTAAAAAACACGACAACGTAGACCTTGACCAAAGAAAATAAAAATTGGAAAAAAAAATTAACTTCATATCAATTAAATCTTATAATTAAGGTTCACATGTCGTTTCACTAAGTCAACATGTATCTACCCAAGAAAAAGATCAAGAAATGGTAATATCTAATAACATTCTATAGTTTAGATCACCTTGACCAAAGAAATGAAGGTGTAATAAGTAACGATCCCATATCTTTATGTTTATTAAAAACATAACTAGAATATAGGACTTGAGTCAATTATCAAAATTATCCAAAGAGATACATACACACACACACACACACACACACACACACAATGAATCCTAAAAGACATGAATTCTACTACAGAAGACTTTTGTTCTACGAAGTGAAGGAGGAAAGGTTACACTTATCGAAAATGAAGAACAGGAACAGATTAAAGGGACTTCCGATGTTGGAAGTCGTGTTCCAGTTTCTCTTCACCACTCTCGTCTGTAGACACAGAACAAGGATTAGAATCGCCCTAAGTCAGAAGAAGTAATTCATACTATAGTTGATACCCAAAAAGTATCGTTAAAAAAATTGTCCAACTATTTCAGGGGAAGGTAAGGACCAGACTACTCACTAAAATAGACTTTCTAAGGTAAAACAGTTTACGTAAAAGACGTGGAAAACTCTACTAGAACAGTAAGAACAGGAAATAAGGTAGTTATACTCTATGATGTAATCAACTCAAAGTCTACAGCACCATTTGACTAATATATTGGGGATCTTGGACATTTATAGAATAACAACAAAATTAGTGATCCAGTACAGGCTAAGACGTTGGGGTGTCCGACATCGGACGGTCCGGGGAGACAGGTACCTTAAGAGGTCCGTTCTTATGACCCCACCTATCGGTAAGTGAAGAGGTCCCCTAGAAGGGTTGGGTCCCTAGCTTGGTCCCAGAGGACGTAACCGTCTGTCTAAGAAATGGTGACTCGATGGTCCCTCTTTAGAATGTACCGTTTTTTTTTTTTTCCGTCCATCCATCAAACGTCTATATTAATTCGATTCCCAGTACTCTGGTCCTCTACTGTGAGCTAGTGAGTGAGACGGCGAGGTCTTCGCGAAGAGAAGTCAGCGACGTGGACCATTCTTTTTTTTGGTTTACCCCACTGCCCAGGTTAAAGTTCTTCGTTCACCTTCTTGACTTTCTTCTTTCGTTTACAAGGAAGACGTATAATGGGTCGGAGGCCGTAAAGGTAGGAATTAAGACCTTCGACGGTTCCATACAATCTTAGCGAGTTCTTTATGTCCTTATATAAAGTTATAAGGGTGTTTTCCCTTATTAAAAAGGTCAGATAGAGGTACATGTGATGATTATCAATTATTATCGACTACATGGAATCCGAACTCTCCGAGTGTCAGTGTATCGTGTCTCTTCTTTTTAAAATCCCTTTCGACTTTGTGTCTTTCCACGGTCCTTTTTCAACCCTAATTCACGGTCCATTTACGGAAAGGTCGGTCCCTCACATAGTCCTTTGGGAGCACCTTTCTCTTTACATTGTCCGTGGTCGAGTAGGTCGTTTCCCTGTCGGTGGTAGTTTCCCTGTCAATCCCTCAAACCCTACCTGCTTACGTGTGACGATATAAATTTTATCTATTAGTTGGTCCTGTATGACATATCGTTTACCTTGAGACGAATGAATTACAATACACCGTCGGAGCTGCCCTCCCCTCAAACCTCTTGTCTATACACATATCCATACCAACCACGCGGGGTCCCCCGCGATCACCATTTCTCAGACGGACGATTATGTCCTCTGTGCTCTCTACTCCCAAACTAGGGACACAACCCTTCTAGGGGACCTCATCTTTAACCGTTAAGTGAGATTTTGAGAACGGACCTTTTAGGGTACCCGTCTCCTCGGGTCGCCCGATGTCAGGTGCCTCGACGTTTCTCAACCTGTACTGACTCTTGTGTTGTGTTTATACATACCGACTCAAGGAAACGGCAGGTGGACTTTGATAGTGTAGCAATTAGTCGATATGAGGTCATCTTTTATTTTTCAAATTAAATTTTTTTCAGTTTCTTCCGCAGTGAGGAGAGTGTGTATGGTCCCGGGAGGAGTTGTAGGGGAGGAACCGTCTTCGTCGTCTCAGGACTCAGACTAGTCTCTATTGGACGTTGAGTGGTCGAGGTTTCCGTTTCTGTTTCGGAAACAGTTCCCTTGAGGAGGTTTTCCCGGAAGTGGCCGAAGGGGTAGGAGATGAAAGAGAACATCTATTGGAAGGGGTCTCCTTCATCGACAGTTAGAGGACTCGTCACTTCACTCGGATGTCATCATTACACCGGAATCATTTTAACTTTTGGAGGCAATTATATTTCTCTTTATTCCCGTTGTCTCAATATTTACTTCAACGAATTAAAACTCGTAGTATAGTGGGTCGGGTTTCTCAGTTCTGCAACAGTTCTTTTTCTTTTTCTAACTGTGTAAGACCCTCGGGGGACGGACGACAAAAAGGTCTGACACCATAGTAAGGGACATTGGGTTCACTTTTTATAATTTAATTCACGGGACTTTCTTGAGAATCCGATAAAGTTTCTCATAAACAAAAAGGTGAATTTACTAAGACAAAATACGGTGGACAAAGACATTCCTTTGTTAAAAAAGAAAAAAAAAAATTGAAATTTGAAAAATAAAACATGACCCCATATCGACTAATTGTTACAACACTATCAAAGTCCACTTTTCGACTTCCCTGACATAAATTTTACCTATCGATTGTTTCTGATACCATATCGTGTAGCTTGAGACGAGTTACAATTCGCGGTCGGACCAACCCTCACCCCCCAACCCTTTCTTTCCTTTGTTAAAGGCACGTGTCGTGTAGGTGTCAACAAACCAAAAAACATAAAAATTACTTCATATCGACTAAATGTTGTGACACAATCAAAGTCCATACATCGTTTTACTAACAATATGTACATAAAAAAGTTAAGAAAAGGTAACATCCAATAATCTTCTGTAATTATATCAAAGAACACGACATATCACTTAGGAACAACAAAGAGATAAAATACATATCATCAAACAATTAGGGTATGAGGATTAAATACGGAGAGAAGGAAGAAAGGAAAACCATTGGAATTCAAACAAAAGATACAGACACTCGGACAAAACATTTATTCAAGAAGACATAATAAAAAATCTAAGGTGTATATTCACTATGTATTGAAAACAAGAGACATACCGAATGAAGTAAGTCATACTATTAGAGATCCAGGTAGGTACAACGACGTTTACCGTAAGTAAGAAAAATGTTCTCGTGTTATAAGGTAACATAAATACATGGTACAGAAGAAATAAGTAAGTAGTTACCAAAATTGAACAAAATAAGTGTGCGTTAAAAAAAGTACTTTTATTGATGTATAAATGTATGAAATCTTAGTTGGTAATGCTAAGTTAATGGTTTATGTACTTTTAAGATATCTGTAAGTCGACTAAATATTTAAGGTATGGAAATATAAAAGGAATAAAGAAATTAAGGACAAAGAGGGAGTACGAAAGAGGTCACAAGAAATGGGATGACCATTTCATAAAGTGGACTAAGACGACGTGTACAAGTGGTAAAAGTCATAAAACCGATTGTTGTCTAACAACAATGTGGTTTTGACACGGTTGGTCCCCACCAAAAACGTTGTGTCACCGACACCCACTCCGACTGTGTGGTGAAAGGGAGAGGTCGGAGTTTGGAGCCGGAGGGACGGGGTGGGGAGGAGAGGAGGAGAATTGGTGACGGGATCGGGTTATGTCTTTTTCTGTAGGTGGAAGGAGGAAGAGGTTGAAGGTCGTTGAAGGTTTTCTGGAAAGCTTTTAGGAGCGAGAGACGTTCACCCACACGCACGAGTCAGTAAAGTCAGCACAGAGTGAGAAGCACGGGGATCCCTGACATTGGGTGGTCCGAGGAGACAGGTACCCTCAGAGGATCGTTCTTACGACCTCATCCACGGTAAAGGATCGGGTCCCGTAGAAGGGCTGGACACCTACAGAGAACGTAACCGTCCTCCCAAGAAATCGTGATCACGGTGGATCCTTCAGGAGTGAGAGACACTACATCGGTAAGCGAAGGTGAAATACCTATTGTCGACAGGACGATAACGGAACGTTACTATAAGAAAGTGAAAGTTCAGTTTATGGAAGTAGAAAGGGAAATAGTAAAGAAAAACAGTATAAAAAAAATTCAGTACAGTAAATATATTCTAGGAGAAAAGGCAAAGGGTTTTTAGAGAAGAGAAAACGTGTCGTGAGGGAAACGGGGTCATAGGAGAGGTGTCTTTGTCGGGACTTACACGTTCTACCAACGGAGGACGGTAGGACGGGGTCAAAGATTTACGGTCTGCACTGGATCCTGGATGTGGTGAGTCTGTGAGCGGACCGGGAGTAAGGTGTTCCCGTCCGTGGAACGTGTGGGGTGTAGTGGGTGTCCCCGGGACCCTCGTCCTGTCCGTCACTCCTCGGTGTCCTCTCCTTGTGTCCTCTGTAGATGGGTGATTGCCGAGACAGTCGGAACGGTAGGCGGGTAACATTGAACGTTCGGGGTGGGGGGCGGGTACAATTGAAGATAGATGTCGAGGTTTAAAATTAAAGGGTCAACGAGAACTGGGAGGAGGGGTGAAGGGGGTGGGGGTGAGTCTCACGTGGTATTTGAGACGACACGAAAGAACTCACATAAAGAACAAAAGGGGAAGGAGAACAAACGAAACGGAACCAAGATGAAGGAGGGTGAGATCTGAGGGACCTTTCAAGTAAAAGAGAAAACTGTAAACGTCCCGTTCAGGGAGAGGTACCCTGTAAGGAAAAAACGTAGAATGTGAGTGAGTGTAACCTATACTGTCCTAAGGGTCTAGATTGTCTGGGTCTGTCGTAGTGAGTGTGGGTGGTAGGGGGGGGTGGGCGGAAGAGAAGGAGGATGTTCACCCCCTCTGTTATGTGAGGGGGGTCTTCGAGCCGACCCGAGTGGTGAAAGTAAACTAGAATCATCTCCTCCCTTCCTTCGGTCCTAGACAGAGTTCCCTTCGAACAACTAGTTTCGTATTGTTTATGGGTGGGTAGAGGGAGGACATCGCTCCGGAGGAGACTCCGGACCGGTTGGCGAAAGAAGGGATCTACCAGGGGTCCATTCCGGACAGGACACAGATGTGAGCACCGTGATCGAGGTAGTGTAAGTGGCATTGTGACGTCCTACGTTAGGTACAGACCTTTACGATCGTCGGAGGGGTCGAAGAAGACACACGGGGGCCTGGGGTGACATTCTTATGGTACTTGTGAAGGACAACATAACACGAGTGTACAAAGACTTTCGGTGGTTTTCGGTGTTGGTTGTGAGACAAGGTAGTAAAGAGTTTGCAATGGATTCAGTCGGTCCTTCGAAAGTCTGAGTCTGGGGAAGGGGAGAGACGTCCGACCAAGTACTACGGACGACGGGTCAGGGTGCTTCGAAATAGGAAACTGAAGTAGACCTTACTTAAGAGGGTGACAAGGAGTCAAAGGATTTCTTACAGAGTCAAAGGATTTCTTACAGAAACAACTGACGTCGTAGAGTGAGTTGTGTATGTACCGTGCCAATAAAAATCTCGGGAAGGACTGGAGTTAGAAAACATGTGTCCTACAGGGCCACAGCCGTCCATTATAGGAATAAGAACGTGAATTTACACACGACTCGACCCGTCCCCAGTTCCCGAGAGTAGACCCTCGACGGTGTCGACTTCTACTACCTCGGCTCCAGGGGTGTCAGTGTCACAAACTTCTCCAGGAGACACACATCCCCTGGACTTTCCGACGGACGAGCGTCCGAGAGAACGACGTCCGCCCAGACCAAGTTTCGTTTCTACTAGACTCCCTTCTTTTGTGTCCAGAGAAAATTCAGGTGACTACGTCGTTTTTATTCGACGGTAGAATTAAGAAGACTGACACCAACCGTTTATCGGAGTGGACACAACCAATACATTCCTGTACCAGGGACGACGACTTATTTCCTTGAGTTTAGGGACCTACCACAGGTCTCCTTTTTTTCTCCTGTCAAGACGGGTGTAGTCGGGTAGTCTACTGTGGACCCTCTGACTGTTGGACTTTGAGAGAGTTCTCTCACTGGTTCTCCCCTCCCTGGGTTTCTCGACCGACCACTCCTGGTCGACTTCGACCCCTTCACTCCGTCCCTCCCTGTGTGTCTGTGTGTATGGTTGTCCAAACTTAATATACTTGTTGGTCTATCTTAGTATATGTTATGTGTGTCCAGAAAGGGTTGGTAGTCCCGTCGTCGACTCCCGATTACTCAAATAAACCAGGTGTCCTACAATTACTTTCAACAATACCGTCACACACACACACACACACACACACACACACACGTGCGTGTGACAACACAGACTGAGACACTGAGGTACCTGACATCGGGTGGTCCAAGGAGACAGGTACCCTAAGAGGTCCGATCTTATGACCTCAGCCAACGGTAAAAGATGAGATCTCCTAGAAGGACTGGGTCCCTAGTTTGGGTGTAGAGAACGTCGAGGAATGGTGATCGCGGTGGACCCTACTGAGATAATACCGTGTTCTTTCCTCTTTACTCCCGGTGTGTTTTAGTTTGTCCAAAAATAGAAAAATTTAAAAAAAATAAACTATATATCAAACAAATTTTACGACGAGGTGTCGTTTCACTAAGTCAATATGTATGTATCTATCTAAGAAAAGATTATAAGAAAAGGTAATACCAAATAGTGTTCTATGACTTATATCAAGGGATACGATATATCATTCTGAAACAAATAGGCAAGATATATATTATCGATTGTAGCCGATTGGGGTTGGAGGGTGTAGGAGGGCGGGGGAACCTTAGGTGTTCAACCAGAGGTGTAAGTACTCAGACAAAGACAAAGTTCCTGTTGACGTGGACACAGTATAAAATCTAGGGTGTATATTTGCTATACCATAAAAAGAAAGAGCAAGACTAAATAAAGTGAATCATACTATGAGAGATCAACGTAGGTACAACGACGTTTACCGTAATAAAGTAAGAAAAAGCACCGACTCATTATAAGGCAACATCTATACATCGTGTAGAAGGAATAGGTAAGTAACCAGTTACCCGTAAATCCAACGAAGGTACAGAACCGATAACACTTATCACGACGAAACTTGTATCCCCACGTATAAAGAAAAGTTGACATCAAAACAGACCTATATACGGGTCCTCACCCTAACGACCTAGTATACTATTAAGATAAAGATCGAAAGACTCCTTGTACGTACGACAAAAGGTATAACCGACATGGTTGAATGTAAGGGTGGTTGTCACATCCTCTGTTTGTCCAAAAATAGGAATGTTTTGAGGGGTCTCAGAACTGTGTGATTTCACGTGACACGAAGAGGGACTCCTCCCTCTCTCACACGACCCAAAGGGTTCGACTAAACCCTATGTGTAGTGTTCTCTTCCCAATGTGTCTTGTAGAAACCCCTGTTAGGTCTGAGTTATTCAAAATGTTTCGACACTTGAGAGACACCGTGACCTCTCGATCCAATCTGTCCCTTTCTGTCTCTTATACCGTGGTCCACCCTTGACCCAGTCTGTAGGTGGTGTCCCGAAGGGACCACCGAGTCGTCATTTCTTAGAGGTACGACCTCTGTGTCCAAGTTAGGGACCCAGCCCTTCTAGGGGACCTCCTCCCGTACCGTTGGGTGAGGTCATAAGGACGGACCCTTTAGGGTACCTGTCTCCTCGGACTACACGATGAGAAACGTTGGGGTACCGATAAAACGCAGGTACCCAGTGTTTCTCAGTCTGTACTGAATCGTTGATTATGGTGGTGGTGGGAGGTGTTCTGAAGACTGTCGTGGTCTCTAGACACCGAAAAAGAAAGAGTAAGTGGGTTCATACCTACGTCTATATAGTGGAAACTGTCTATGGGGACATCCGTCACATATCCTATGACGGAAACGACCTTACGGACGGGGTGGGTGAACCGAGTTTACGTCCGCCCCGGACAGACTGGGACTCCAGAAGTCGTCGTTCAAAAGTTAAGAGACCTCTATTGTGTAACGTTCAGAGTTCGGCACGTTACTGTGACACGTCGGGGGTAGTGGAAGAAAGAGGAAGGTACGAAAGAGGAGAAGTAAGACTCACCGGTTCTCCGGTCCTGAGAACAGTGGAACGAGGAGTGTCCGGTGACACGTACCCGGACGGATGGTGTGTGGGAGGAAGTAGTCGGAAAGGCGGGAGTCAATAAGACAGGGGTAGTCCCGGAATTGGTTTCTCCCTCCCTCGTCCAGGAAGAAATATTTTAGGGGAGGAGATGAGAGAAGAACGGTGTACGGGGGAGGTAGTCTCTGTGGAAGAGGTGGAAGAGGGTCTCCAGTCGAGGGGTCTCTAGATATCTGGTCGGAGAAGACAGAACCCTGTCCTGGGAGATACCCGGGACCCCCAAGAGTGGATAAGTGCTCTTTGATTGTTTCGGTATGATCCTACAAACAGAAACGATATTAATTTGAAACTTGTTCGTACGTATGGGTTTGATACTAGACAAGGGTGGGAAGGATGGGGAGACGACCACTGTACTTAACTGTCTCCGTCTATGTAGGTAAGTACCTGCCCAGACGTTTAAAACCAGATTCACTCCTTTGAGTTCTACTCGAAGATCCAAGATTTTGGTATTTTACTCCTGGATAGGGGTGGTGGTCCCTAACGATTTACTGAATGCTAGTCGACCTCCTTCTTTAGAAGTCTCCCCTCACGGTCCCCCATAATACTTCATGGAGAGTCCATACGGTACGGGGTCCGATTCCAGAGTGTACAAGGTAGAGTCAGATTGAGGAGGTCTAGGGGTCCGAGTTGAGTTTTTGTGACCGACTACCGAAACCTACAAGATTTCTGTAATTCCTGTACGGGTCCAATGGACACCGATTCTCTGGAAGGAGGTTCACAACGGTGACTAAGACTTTACGAACCATAAATTTCTTCTGACTCGGTGAGTAAGATTACCTGTGTCGACAGACGTTTGACCCCTTGCGACATACCCTGTACGTACGCCCACACACACGATTCAGCGTCCCTGTAATATGTCATTTATTCCTGAAACAAATAAGTCCGGGAAGAGTTGTATAAGTACACAGGTGGACAAATACCCTTCAAATGTTTCTGAACGACCCTACAATCAGAAACAATAACTACTAATTCGAAATTTCTTCAAACGTATGGTTTTGATTCGGTTATTGTAATTACTAAAGGGAGATTTTTTTTGAAAAATAAAAAAGAAAACGTAACCTGAATATCGGTTAATTGTTACAACACTATCAAAGTCCGTCTCTCGTTTCCCTGAGTCGGTACGTATATGTAAATAGGTAAGAAGGGGTTTGAGGGGAGGGTAGGTGCGACGGTGTATTGTAACTCGTCAAAGTACACGATATGTCATCCGGGAACAACTAATAGGTAAAATTTATATCGTCACACATGTATAGGTAGGGTTTGAGGGATTGATATAAAAGAGGGATAGGAAGGGGGGTCGTTGGTATTCAAGGTATTATATTCACTAAAAGACTCACGATTGATATCTGGGACGATTTATCAAGTGAAGAGACGAGTAAATTAGGAGAGTTGTAGGACTTCATCATTGATAAAAATTTAGATAAAAATTTTTCTTCTTTTACTCCCCTTTCCTTCAATTTATTGAACGAATGCTAGTGTTTTGAATCATTTGGTTTCACAGGGGTGTTTCACACACTTGCCTTTGTCAAGTTGTGGTCTTGAACTCTAGAAGTGGTGGTACGACATGTGCTCCATGCGACGTATTGACTGAAGACAGTGTACTAGATTAAATTTAATAATCCGAATGTCATTTCTGGATTCTTAGACTTTGACCTTTTTTCTCTCCCTCCCATCCTTCCTCCCTCTCTCTCTCTCCGTTCTCCCTCTTTTCTCCCTTTCTCCTTCCGTCTTTTCCTCTGTCTTCCTTCCCGTGTGTTTTCGAAAAAAGTAGGCCCATTCACGTCGTTCGTGTGATATAGATCTTTTGTCTTCTACAATGTGTCTTCTTTAAAACTTGATCGCTATTAAAGTTGTGAGCCCAATATTAACCAAAATTTTGGACACTCATATAAAACTCAAATAAAGGAAAGTCAAATAATAAAATACGTTAGTTAACAAAATATATATTTTAATAACGTACGAGTCAGAGAGTACGGACTGAAACGATGAGGTACCTGATATCGACCGGTCCGAGGAGACGGGTACCTTAAAAGGTCCGTTCTTGTGACCTCACCAAAGGGTAAGGGAAGAGGTCCCCTAGAAGGGGTGGGTCGGTAGTTTGGTTGGAGAGGACAGAAAGGACGTAACCGTCCATCTAAGAAATTGTGACGTGGTGGACCCCTAAGGATATATATTTTAATGATATACATATATATATATACATAATGTGTATTTTAAATCATAGGATGTGAAAAACACACTGTCATATTCGTAAAGTGGTCTCATACCTCAGGAATCGTAGGGTGATGTACGGTAGTAAATTAATTTGTTAGTACTTATGTGGTAGTTCTCGTAGGTCCTCGTCTTTCAAGAGAGATAAAAGATTAATAAAGGAATCATATCTAAGGATTCCGGTCCGGATGACTCAGTTACCCGTACTTGGTCAGTTTTCTAACAATGTAGAGAAAAAAGATTTTTGAAGAAAATTGAACACGAAAAAAAAAAGATCATTTTTAAATTAAGAGGTAATTTTGTTTAAGTTATGTGTAATTCACCATCGTGTCTGTTAGAGGGTTTCGGTCAAAATATGTCTTCGAGGTAGAGACTACGTTAGACACGGAGACATGACTATGGGGGTCACCCCGTGGTCACGTCTGTGCGACGACACCGGCGCGTGCGCGTGACGACGGAGACGGTCCCTCCGAGGAGGATGGGAGGAGGGACACTGTTTATTGTGAGAACAGGAAACCTTTAGCTTTCCCCTCGGAGGAGCAGTCCTTCGGTGCCAGGACGCCCGTGAGGCCCCGTGGCACTCCGGCACGGGAGAGACGGGCCTCGTAGGACGCTGATAGGATAGTGTCGTGATTACCGTAGCGGGACAAAACAGCGGGGTATACGTCGTTAGTGCGGGATGAGTGGAGAGATAAGAAGGGTAGACCGTGTGTCCTGGACTGTATGACGTTTGTAAGTTATTTAAAACTGACTTACTTATTTTAGATCTTTACTGAGACGGTTTTTGACTTCAGACTCCACCCAACGTCTGAGTATTTCCTTCGAGTTGTTTTAAAGCGGTGGGTTCTGTTTGTCCTTCGTAAAGGCCCTTTGGGTCTGGGTAGTTTAAAGAGTCTTTTCATTTACCCCCACTCCCGTCCCCTCCTTACGACCCGGATTACCCCCTCCCTTCTCTCAGAATGAGGGATCTCTGAGTATAAAATAAACTCGAATAGAGAGTCGGTCGAAACCCTGTAGACGTAAACCCAAATAAGGAATTTACGAACAGGATTGGTTCGGACTTTTGATAATTTGAGGGTAAAAGAGGGGACCATATGCAGTCCTATCCCCGGAGGGTCCACCGTGTCGCCATTTCTTAGGTGAACGGTTACGTCCTCTGTGTTCCCTACGTCCAAACTAAGGACCCAGTCCTTCTAGGGGACCTCATCCTTTACCGTTGGACGAGGTCATAAGAATGGACCTTTTAACCCATTCGACACAGAGTCATTATTTAATTTGGACTTCAGAGTCACCGAATTGTCTATTATAAATCGAACGAGTGTGTTAGACTCACTCAATCGCCGAGAAAGTAGGTAGATCAGGGAATCCTTAGGTCAAGACAAATAGAACACTGTGACGGCAGGGTTATATACCAAAGGTACCCCACGGTACCTCACCTATACCGTCCACTGGATGTCAAACGGACTTAAGGGTGTTAAATAACTGATCTTCGTCAGTGTACCAGAACGGATTAGGAATTCCCACGACCCTTTACATAAGAAAGGTAAACGGCTCCTCTCTCTTATAGGAACTCTGTAATTTTGTCAACTACCCCTCGAATCACGTAATGTCTCTAAGTACTATAGTCTACGTAGGGATAAGTCTTAATGTGTGTCAGGAACCTCCTTCTTGTAGGTCTATCATTGGGCCGATCACCACGAGTAATACTTTCAAGGGACAGTCGGACACCAGGAGTTCAGTGTCTTTCTGTCCTTCGTCTCCGACTCTTGTCCCCACCCCCTCGTGTCCGATCCCTCGTTTTACGGTTAGTATTAGGACCCAATCACATCTTAAGACCTTTAACTCACCTACCAGTCGTTTCGTAGTAGTTCTTGTTCTCTCACATTACCTAGCACTTTCCATAGTACTCTTTACAGTTACTGGTAAGAACACAGTTGATGACTTCTTGTCTTAGTGTCGTCGTTCATATCACGATTTTCAAGGACTTCGAGTAAGTAAGGAGAGGGTAAGCAATTAAGTCGGTTATTTGACAATGACTACGGGTGAACTAGGCTCGTGACTTCTATGTCATTACTTGTTCTTTCTGGTATAGGAACGGGAGGACCCCAAAGTAAAATGGACCTTCACCCCCTCCACTACAGTTCTTCTTCTGTCCCTCCCCTCTCCCTGGACCCTTTAGTGTCTTCCTGGAGAAGGATGATCTCCATCACCGGGTTTTATTTGAAAGTGAGTTACTACGGTCTGAACGACCCTGTTAGGTAGGTGGCGTTCAGTTTTGCGAAGGGTTCAATCGGGAAACGACGAAAAGGAACCGTCCTTCCTCTAGTGAAACACAGTGGGTCGTTGAGACTCCTCCGGTATGATGTTTAGTCACATGAAAGTCATTCACACTTGTTACTTAACCTGTACACAGACTCAACCACGATTCAGGAAGAGAACAAGGATTTTTTTATGTGTTTACGGGAAAAACTTAGAGATTATGTTAAAAGATATCAGTAGCTCAGAAAGGAAAATCTCGACGATGCTACCAAGATTGAATTGGAACCTCCGAAAATATAACACGAATAAACATGGGATTGTTGAAGGCTCTCCGGAATGTGTAGAATGTTTAATTTTCAGTCATGTCCTTTCGATGACTGATGATGACACAGAGTTCGGGGGTGGATCCTCTAAACCACCTCCCCCGACCCAAAAGAACCGACCCTTCTCCTTCCTCGGACCGGGTGTGAAGAGGGACCGTCTAGGGTTCACGGACAATAGACAAAGTACTTTGTGTAACTTTCTTTGGGTCTCCTTCTGAAAGGACCACCAAGTCTGTCATTTCTTGGTCGGGAGGTTACGTCCTCTACACCCAAGCTAGAGATCCATCCCTTCTAGGGGACCTCCTCTTTTACCGTTGAGTGAGGTCATAAGAACGGACCCTTTAGTGGACCTGTCTCCTCGGACCACCCGATGTCAGATACCGCAGTATCTCTCAGTCTGTTCTGAATCGTTGATTTGTTGTTTTGAGCCGTGTTGATTTCGGTGACTCTCGGTCTGGATCGGAGGAGTCTTTGGACGTCGCCGTAGAGGTTTACCAATAGTTTACAGTTAGTAGGAGTACATTAAAAGAGAGGAACGACACGAACGGTCTCCGACTCCGTTAGAGTGTTTACACCCCAGAGTCCTATACTGAGTGTCTCTTCGTCTAAGGAGTCTTCGTTGACACAAACTGTCTCAACTGGTGTTTCCGGTTCAGGTCCTTCAGGGAGGACTGTCCGTAACAGTCACTGGACAACAACGACAAGTCAACGATTCAAGTTAACGCAGGCTGAGAAACACTGGGATACTTGATGACGTACGGTCCCAAGGGACAGGGAGTGATAGAGGGTCTCAAACGGGTTCCAGTACAGGTAACTTAGTCACTAGGGTAAGTCGGTAGAGTAGGTCTACTCTAGTAAGTCTTCCTTGGACCTTATAATCCAGTAACGAGATTTAAGGATGTCACACCCTAGTCATTGACCACTAGTGTTTACCCCGTGTTACTGACGATTGACCTGTTGGTCTTCCGGGTCCTCGTCACCCTTCGTACAGGTCGACCCTACCCCCCGTCCTGCCCCACCCTCCTCCGTTGGTCCTTCTCCTTACTCCGTTTTCCCGTCCGTTCCCCAGGCTCGCTCACAGTCACCGGTACGTGTGACGGGGGGTGGAGGGGGGTTCGTCGGGTCATAAATGCACCGAAAAAAAAAAGGACACCCAGTGAGACACAGAATTAAATAAGAAAAATATTCCTGTGTGAGTATGACCTAATCACGGGTGAGACCACTGGAGTAGACGTTTTTGAGTAAAAGGTTTAATCCAGAGTAAGTGTCCAGGGACCCCAATCATGAAGTTGTATTCTAGATCGTTGTGTTCAGTTAAGTATTTTGCATAGTTAGAGTCGAGATGAGAAAAAAAAGTCAAACAATAAGTCACAAATAATTTATCTAAGTCAGAATATATACGATGTGTCTAAGTTTTCGTTCTCCTAAGATGTACGAATACTTTAGTCACGTAAATTGTTTTATTATGGTACCTCTATTAAAACAATTCACTCCCTTCTCCTTCAACCAGACACGTTCAGTAAAATGTGTGTGTGTGTTTTTTTTTTGTCTTAACTCAACGTTGAGTATCTCTTCTATGTAAGATTTTTAATTTTGTAATTCGGTGTAAATGACCTTTTTGAGTGATATATTTTGTGTTTATTAAAAATATCTCGTAACTCCTTGAGGAGTGGTCGAATCTTCTCGGTACTATTCAACGTGTCTGTCGAGATGAGAAAAAAAATTATCGATTGTACGTATGGCACGCGAAGGGTCAACCGTGATCACCACTTCTTGAGGTGAACGGTTACGTCCTCTACGACCAAGTTAGGGACCCAGTCCTTCTAGGGGACCTTCTCTCTTTGGGTGAGGTCATAAGAACGGACCTCTTAAGGTACCTGTTTCCTCGGACCACCCGATGTTAGGTGCTCAACGTTTCTCAGTTTATGCTGATTTCACTGAATCGTGTGTGCGTGTGTACGTATACCATTTTTACAGATTCTCATTTTTCTTTAATTAGAGGGAGGGTAAGGACAAGGGGTTAGTGGGAGGAGTTTTCATTAGTGACGACGAACACAGAATATAGAGAAAGGTTCTCATCAGAGATACATTTCGGCGATCTATGTATGCGCCTGTCTGTCAACTCTCTCTGCCTTTGTCTCTATAGAGGAGGTGAAAAAACAAAAATAAAAACGAGCAAACCAAAAATTCGTCAGTTTATTTTTGGAAAGGTATTTATTTATGACTTCGACATATAATGTTACATTCCCTTTTGTTAGTTCCTTATTTTACGGTTTAGAGCCGTTTGTCGCTATGAGAGGTGAGAAGAACTTCATTTACCTTAGACTCTGAAAGATAGGTGTTCTATCATAGTCACTGATTCGATTTAGTATCTTATCTTTTTCCCTTTAAAGACTCTCGTTCTTCTCTACTTTAATTCCAACGGAAAGGTCACTCTTTCGTCTAACCTACGTGTTCAGGGAACCTCTGTGGGTCCTCCATTGGAGTACCGGGAATTAGGTTTCGACAGTACCCTGGAGACGAGACCCGAGTCCGATTGAGTCCGACTGAGGTTCTCTTTAGGTCCGTCTTCAGTTGTCAACTTCTAAAGTGTGTTAGGATGTTTCTAAGTCTGAGTAAAGAAGTTCTAGAGTTTATTCGGTAGGGAAAGTCTGTGGGTCTACCAAACGAAAAAAGGGTCTTTGGAGGATTCGGTTAAAAAAAAAGGGGTTGGTACCAAATGTTGAGTAATAGGTAGTACAGTACCACCTGTTTTTAGAACCGTCCGGGATCGGTGGCGAGACATCGAACAAGTAGAGGAAAGTGGGTCTATCGTCAGGTGTGTCACGTGAAGGACCCAGCGAAGTACGAAGGATTCCCGACGGACATTTGGTCCTCTCCGCGGGATCCTACGGGGTGAAACAGGACTGTCGAGGCCATCACAGTTAGTGGCGGATGTTTGTGGGGGTCTACTGAGGTTGTGTGTCCGTCCCGACCCTCGTTAACCGACTTAAGTCGGTCCCAGTCTCGAGATTCTTGGAGGTCTCTACGAATGTCTAGTCTGAGTTGAGCAAGTCTACACTTGACAGAGGGTTCTCGACGTCAGTCAAGGGCCGAGTCACGAGACCGGGAATGACTGTCAAGAGACGTGGTCTCAAAAGTTCCAGACTGAGTACAGGAGTGTTCCTTCCTACACCCGACAGTCCCACGACCGTCTCCCCCGGTCGTACGAAGACTTTGTCATGACGAAGATACCAAAATAGTGTGTTAGTATTCGGAAAGTCCCCTGAGTTAAATGATTATGTAATAAAGTCCCTCCGCCCTACTTAACCCTCTAACTCTTTATCATCACATATATACAGTTAAAGTTAGAGGGTTAAGTAGCGCGGAGGGACTTTATTACATAATCATCTAACTCAGGGGACTTTCCGAATACTAACACACCTATCCATTGATTACTCTTGGATGACATAACGTATCCTTTGAAATGGGTCACGAGACGCCAAAAATGTCCTCTCTTGACTGAGGTACAATCTGGACAAAGAAAATGAAATTGTAAACGAAGGACAACGAAGACAGTGTTTGCGGACGGAGCCTCTTGGGACGGGGGGACGGACTTACAATTTAGTTTTACCGAAACAAGTTCTACGACAGGTGGACACCTACCGATTCGTTCGTTCTTTACCTGTGTAGGGGAAGGTCTCCGGTAAGGTCTTCCATAATCGTTTTAGTTGTCGGAAAAATGAAATGAAAGAGTAGAGGGGTGTGAGACAAGATATTTTCTTGGACCGTAAGCTTGGGACTATTCTGTCTTATAATCAAACGGTAATCAGACGGTAGAAGAACCAGGCGATCGAAAGGTTTATTTCATCATAACGAATGGAGTTGTGGAGCAGAGAGTCTTAATAACCGGACAGTGTTCTACTCGTCGTTCTTGAATCTGAGCCATTATACCACTGTTTCTCCCTTATATACATATGCATGTCGACTAAGTGAAACAACATGTCACTTTGATTGTGTTGTAACATTTCGTTGATTTGAGGTTATTTATGATTTTTCCATTTTGTAACAAATTTTTTTTTTTTTTGGGTGTAAGATGGAAGAGGTCGGGTCGAAACCCTTACATGGTCCTTCGCGGTTCTTAAGGAGGGATTACAAAGGGTATACCAACGAGAGAACGGTTCGATGGCACGACTGTGTCGTAGTTGTCTAAGAGAATTTCCTTTTGACGGCCCGTCGACTGAAGTGTCGCCGGGAACAGTGAGTGACAGTTAGACGATTTTCGTGGACTTTCGTTTCGTTCTGCGTAATCTCTTCTCTCCTACTCTACCTCCACCACCTTAGAATCCTGAGACTCGTTGTACCTCCCCTGTTGGTCCCCAGTTGTACTATGTAAATGTTATTATTATTATAGTCATCCCTGAAGGGTCCACCAGGTCCCCGATTCTGAGACGCGAGAGTTACGTCCTCTGGGTCCAACCTAGAGACCAGTCCCTTGATCTAAGGTGTACGGTGTTGATTCTGGGTCACGTCAGGGTTTATACAATTAATTAATTATTACTATTATTATTATCGTCGTCGTTCGGGAGAGGGTGGGACGTCAGTCGGACAGGGGACCCTCCACCTCGACGAAACCCCTCTTTCTACCGAGTATCCTTCCGAAGACTGGAAAACCCCTTTTGAGTACATAGAGAACTCCGGTGGTTACCTCTCAGGGTCGTCTCGGGTCCCGTAGGGTCGACCCCTATCTCACCTGTCCGGGTACAGATGTCGTCTCCTGTTCGTCTCGAGTCCTTTTCGGAGATGTTTCTCTCCCCGAGTCTCTCGAAGTCCTACCCAGGACGTCTTGGTGACGACAAGAGGTTCGGAGTGGACCTTTTACGTAACGTAAACCTTCCTAAGGTCCGGTGGCTTCGGTGGTGACCCCGTGAACGGAGGAACCTCTCCAAGGGTCGCGAAGAGGCCTCACACGGTTCGAAATGGAAAACTTGTGGACGATGGGGTTCAGTCCACGAGACGAGATAACCCTCTGTAAAAATTGATGATCCTTCAGGGAGGATGAAAAACTCGAGGTATAGAGTAGTACTAATGGGACATGAACAAAAGACACATATGGTTATCATACACAAAGGTGTGTACGCATTAAACAATTGGTAGTTTACCTTTTACACGTACAAGGTGAAGATCATTAGAGAGGGTACCTTCGTGTTCGTGTCCCTGAAGGGACCACCAGGTCACCGATTCTAAGACACGAGAGTTAGGTCCACCGGACCCAAGATAGGGACCAGTCCCTTGATCTAGGGTGTACGACGTCACGTTGATTCTCAAGGATACAACGTTGATTTCTAGGGTACACGGTGTTCATTCTGGGTCACGTCGGTTTGTTTACTTTCCTTCCCTCCCTCCTTCTTTCTTTCTTTCTTTGTACTCGTGTTCATGTATTCTTTATACACTCACGTACTCCTACCAGGGACCCCTTGACATTGTCTCACGAGGGACCGTGACCCTGACAAGTTAGTTTTAACCTTACTGGTGTGTCTCTCCTAATGACGTAGTTTGTCCTGTCCTCTCACCTCCACTACCGAAGTCTACGAGAAGGTACATATTCGGGAACTCAACGAGGTAGAGTCCTTCACGTAGAGTCCTTATCGTCCGCGAGACCGGAGTGGAAGACAGGAGAGACGGAGGGAACAAAGAGGAGGGGAGCCGTGACCGGTGCCTCCGAGGTACCTCTTTCCCTAGTCCTGGTCCACGTGTAGTCCTTGGAGGTTCACCAGGGACTACACAGACCCGGAGGAGAAGACCAATACGACCCTCCTCCCTTAGGTTACATTGTGGTTTTTTTTTTTTTTTTTTGGTAGGGTTCGTGTGTATAAAGATATCGGTACTTTGGATATCTCGAAGTTTACCCCGTTATTGTCCGTATCGGTGTCCCTTACGTCGTCGACGAGACTCGTACCGTAGTTGGTTCAGACGTTCGGGTTCTGTCTGTTGGTGTCGTTGTGATCCTCAGATCCTCCTTCACTTGGTCGTACTAGTGCCCCACCCGGACACTCCCATTCACGACGCTCGAACAGGACCCCCAACGAAGGGCGTTCAGTGGTCCTTAGTCAGGAGGGGATCCCCCGTTGTCCTCACACCGTTGACGTTTTTGTTGATAATCCATCGGCGTTTTCACTAACGTCAAAACATGACAACTTTAAACGGTAAACTACAACTTCATGAAAGAATTTATTTACATCAATCAATATGTAGTAAAATTACACGTAATGAGTGAAATACAAAAAACGATTACTGGATAATGAACGACAAAGTCAAGTCAAGTCAGCGAGCCAGCACAGGTTGAGAAACACTGGGGTACCTGACGTCGTGCGGTCCGAAGGAAGGTAGTGGTTGAGGGATTCGAATGAGTTTGAGTACCGGTATCTCAGTCACTACTGTAGGTTGGTAGAATAGAAGACAACTGGGGAAGAGGAGTGTGGA
This sequence comes from Capra ibex, assembly GCA_006410555.1. Taxonomy (NCBI): domain Eukaryota; kingdom Metazoa; phylum Chordata; class Mammalia; order Artiodactyla; family Bovidae; genus Capra; species Capra ibex. The sequence continues at coordinate 37,211,783 of SJYO01040405.1, read as the reverse complement.
AGATAGAAAGGGTCGTAGTCCCAGAAAAGGTTACTCAGTCAAGAAGAGTAGTCCATCGGTGTCATATCCTCAAAGACGAAGTCGTAGTCAGGAAGGTTTCTTATAAGTCCTGACTAAAGGAACTCCTACCTGACTGAACTAGAGGAACGTCGGGTTCCCTGAGAGTTCTCAGAAGAGGTTGTGGTGTCAAGTTTTCGTAGTTAAAAAACCACGAGACGAAAGAAATATCAGGTTGAGAGTGTAGGTATGTACTGGTGACCTTTTTAGTATCGAAACTGATCTGTCTGGAAACAACCGTTTCATTACGGAGACGAAAAATTTTACGACAGATCCAAACAATATCGAAAAGAAGGTTCCTCATTCACAGAAAATTAAAGTACCGACGTCAGTGGTAGACGTCACTAAAAACCTCGGGTTCTTTTATTTGAGAGAGCGACAAAGGTAACAAAGGGGTAGATAAACGGTACTTCAATACCCTGGTCTAGAAACAAAAGACTTGCAACTCAAAATTCGGTTGAAAAAGTGAGAGAAGAAAGTGAAAGTAGTTCTCCTAGAAATCAAGAAGTGAAAGACGGTATTCCCACCACAGTAGACGTATAGACTCCAATAACTATAAAGAAGACCGTTAGAACTAAAGTCGAACACGAAGTAGGTCGGGTCGTAAAGAGTACTACATGAGACGTATATGAACGACAAATAAACTATAAATAAAATCTAATATCTTTACTACAATCTGTTTTTCGTTTAAGTTCACTAGACTCAAGATTTACCCAGTATTTCATCTCCTCTGTTGACCGTTGTAGTTGTTGTTTAGACCGGGTCTTTGAGGATTATGTCAGCATGTCACGTTACCACCAAGTTCTTCAAAACGTTTCCTCTGTTCTCGGGACTTCTACTTCTCAAGTCACCGGTCGGTAGCCTTCAACTGTTGTTGGTTATCTCTCGTTAGTAGCTTCGACTAGGAGAATGTTGAAATGGTCTTCAACGGGTTCTTGAGTTGCAGGTGGTAAGATGCCAGCAGTCCGTAAACTTCGTTTAACCTTTCCGCTTTTGAGTTATTCACCCACGGAGTACTCGACTACTTTTAAACATTTCAGCAGTGAAACTTCAGTAGAAGAGAATAAGATGGGTTGTTGTTTGATAAAGAGTTAGTCTAATCTAAAATACGCTGTTGGTCGAGTCACCAACTTGGGTCTTCTTCGAGGTTTCGTAAAGGGTTTCGGTTTGAACCTGGTTTCTTTTCAATACCAGTGATAAACCACTAGACGACGGATAGACTAGGTGATGTCGAAAGACTCAGGACCGCTTTGGTAATGTAGACTCTTTATACGGGTCGTTTAGTTACTCTACGTGGTTTTTGACGTTACGGATGTCGGTCGTAACCAGTTGTCTTTCCCGGGTTAAGAAGTGTTATTACGGGCTGACGTGTAACGTGTTGGTCGCGAAGTTTTCACCTTGGATCATCATTCACCACTTCCACTTTCACAATCGAAAAGTCAGTGCAGGTTGAGAAGTGTTGACGTGCCTGACGTCGGGTGGTCCAAGGAGACAGGCACCTTAAGAGGTCCGTTCTTATGCTCTCACACAACGGTACGGAAGGAGGTTCCCTAGAAGGGTTGGGCCCCTAGTTTGGGTTTAGAGGACGAAACGTCCGTCTAAGAAATTGTGGACTTGGTGGTCCCTTCGTCGATTACAAGTCCACTACCCTGAAGAGAAGAGTTGGTGCGTCTCACTTGTGAGGTATTCACTCGTTTTACCTTCGGTCTCGGACGACCCGGTTTCGGCTCCGGGTCTCCTTTTTCTTTATATCTCGAGGAGTTACAATACTCTGTCGAACCTATCCTCTCCTCAAACTCCCTCTTACCTATATACATATACATACTGACTCAACGAGACGACACGTGGGCTTTGATTGTGTGGACTTTAATAGTGTTTAATTTACAACGATTAACCGATATGAGGTTATGTTTTATTTTTCATTTCTCTTTTTTTTTCTAAATTACTATCCTTCTCAGTGGTAGTGGTGTCCTGTCCACTTTCAGTGGTGTCCTGTTTCTTTCGACCAGTTGGGTTTTAGGTAGAGGAATTGGTCCACATCTCGATGATCTGACCCGTTTTTCTCCCAAATACCTAACTTAAAATAGAGGGGTTTTCCGTTCTAGTAGGATTGGGGGTCCTGTATGTTTACACTGGAATAAACCTTTATCCCAGAAACGTCTACATTAGCTAAATTTTACTCCAGTGACTTCACCCGGGATGAGGTAATACCACAGGAATTTTCTTCCCCTTTGAACCTGTGTCTGTCTGTCTGTGTGTGTGTGTGTGTCTCCCTTGTGTCACATTTCTGTCGACACACAACTGTCTTCACTTCTGACCTCACATGTAGACGTTCGGTTCCAAATGACTGTTGATGTTCTTTGACCTTCTTCCCTCCCTACTGAAAGGAGGTCTAGAGAGTCCCTTATACCGGGACGGTTGTCGAACTAGAGTCTAACGGTCCGGGATTTTGACACTCTCTTCTTCGAAGATAGTAAAATTCGGTAGGATCAAACACCGTAGTGTCGGGATTGTGAACCCCTTGTCTGGACGAGGACGAGCGTGGTGTCAGAGTGATCCGTCCTAGACGACGACGACGATTCAGCGAAGTCAGCACAGTCTGAGACACGCTGGGACATCTGTCGTCGGATGGTCCGAGGAGGCAAGATCTCGAAGAGGTCCGTTCTTGCGACCTCACCCAACGGTAAAGGAAGAAGTTATGTACTTTCACTTTTCACTTTCACTTAAGCGAGTCAACACAGACTGAGAAGCTCTGGGGTACCTGACGTCGGGTGGTCCGAGGAGGTAGGTACCCTCAAAGGTCCGTTCTCACGACCTCACCCAACGGTAAAGGAAGAGGTTACGTACTTTCACTTTTCACTTTCACTTCAGCGAGTCAACACAGACTGAGAAGCGTTGGGGTACCTGACGTCAGGCGGTCCGAGGAGACAGGTACCCTCAAGGGTCCGTTCTCCTGACCTCACCCGACGGTAACGGAAGAGGTTCCTTCCTAGATCCTGTGGGGTTTACTCTACTCGACTAGACGTCGACGAAGTCCAAGATATCCAATCTTTGGGTCGACCCGACCGAGAGAGAACTTTTTAAACTTTCTCGATCAGGATGAGGTTTTAACCACCCGGGAGTTGTGTTAGGACTAGTTTTATGGTTGTCGTAAAAAGTGTCTTGATGTTGGTTATTAAGATCTTATACATACATTTATGTCTTCTGGTGTTGATCGGTTTCGTTAGAATTCTTTCTTCTTGTCCCGAACTCCATAGTGTGAGAGACTGAAGACTAATGATATGATATCATTAGTTTTTTTTTTTTCTCCCTCTCGATGTCATTAGTTTTGTCGTACCATGACCGTGTTTTTGTCTATATATCTCGTTACTTTATCTTAGTTCTCGGGTCTTTATTTGGGTGCATGTAAACCAGTTAATTAGATACTGCTTCCTCCGTTCCTGTATGTTACCTTTTTACTCAGAGAAGTTATTCACCACAACCCCCTGTCGATGTACATTTTCTTACTTTAATTTTGTAAAAGAGTGAGGTGTATTTTTCTGTTTATTTGAGTTATACCTAATGTGTAGATTTATATTCTGGTCTTTGGTACTTTGAGGACATTCTTTTGTATCCGTCTTATGAGAGACGGTATTTAGTGTCGTTACAAAAAAAACCTAGATAGAGGGTTCCGTTTTCTTTGTTTTCGTTTTTGTTTGTTTACCCCAGATTAATTTGAGTTTTAGAAAACGAATCGTTTTCTTTGGTAGTTGTTTTACTTTTCTGTTACATAATTTACCTTCTTTTATAAACGTTTACTACACTGGTTATTCCTCAATTATAGTTTTGTGTATTTGTCGTGTGTCTTAACTTATATTTTTTTTTTTGGATCAATTTTTTACTGTCTTCTATATGTATCTATAAAAAGGTTTCTTCTATATGTCTACCGGTTGTCCGTGTACAAGTTGTAGTCATTAGTACTCTCTTTACATTCAGTTTTGGTGTTACTTTCTAATGGATTGTGGACAGTCTACCAATAGTATTTTTTATGGTGTCTTTCGTTTACAACCGTTCCTACACCTCTTTTCCCTTGCGGACATGTGACGACCACTTTTACATTTAACCACGTCGGTTAAATGTAAATGACCTTTTGTCATGCTTCCAAGGGGATTTTTAATTTTTATCTTAATGGTGTACTAGGTCATTAAGGTGAAGACTAAAACATAGACTTATTTTCTTTTTGTAATTAAGTTTTCGTATGTACGGAGGGTTACAAGTATCGTCAAGACAAATGTTGTCGTTTCTATAATTTTGTTAGATTCACAGGTAGTTGTCTACTTACCTATTTCTTCTACACCAAATACGTATGTTACCTTATGTTGAGTCGGTAATTTTTTCTTACTTTTAAACGGTAAACGATGTTGTACCCACCTGGACCTCTCATAATATGATTCACTTTATTCAGTCTCTGTTTACGAGATACAATAGTCAATTTACACCTTAGACCTTTTTTTTACTTACTTATATTGTTTTAACTTTAACTGAGTGTTTATATCTCTTGTTTGATCACCAATAGTTACCCCTCTCCCTTCCTCCCTCCCCGTTCTATCTCCGTCCACTAATTCTCTAAGTTTGATGAGACATATTTTATTATTCGACGTTCCTATATGACATATCGTGTCTCATTCGGTTAAAAGTATTATGGTAATATATCTCATATTAGGTGTTTTTATAACTTAGTGACAATATATGGACTTTGATTATAACATATATTCTTGTGACATTTAGTTAATGTGAAGTTAAAAATTTTTTTCCCGGGGTTGAAAACCACTTTCCTTGTCACACAGATTCTGACACTATTTCTTGTCTTCTTGTAGTCTCCCACCACTCTCCGATTTTTAGTGTCCATGGATTTAGGACACTGGTTCTTCCGTCATTAGAGACCTCGTCCAATTTCTTTTTCCTCTCGTCTTCTGCTGAGTCTCTTCATAGGGATGTCTCAGTAGGGTCGAAAGGAATGAAGTCAAGTTAATTTATTTTCCTTTAGGTATCTTAGACTCGTATTTTGAGAGTGGACAAAATCCTGTGTTATGGTGTTACAAATGTCGTTTTATTAATCTTTGTCGTCCTTGAACTTTTGTCGAGTTTACAGGTAATTTTTCCCCGTCCTATCTACCACCATATACATAGTCACTCTACGGTACGTTGTTTCTTTTGCTTAGCACCGGTGTAAGTAATCGTAATTACTTACAACGTTTTACAAGTCATTTGGTCGTTCCGTATTTTCTTACATATAGTACATTAACGCACATAGTCAAGTCAAGTCAGCGAGTCAGCACAGGCTGAGAAACGCTGGGATACTTAACGTCGTGAGGTCCAGAGGGACAGGTAGTGGTTGAGGGCCTCAAGTGAGTCTGAGTGCAGGTGACTCAGTCACTACGGTAGGTCGGTAGAGTAGGAGTCAGTAGGGGAAGAGGAGGACGGGGGTTAGGGAGGGTCGTAGTCTCGGAAAAGGTTACTCAGTTGAGAAGCGTACTCCACCGGTTTCATGACTTCAAAGTCGAAATCGTAGTAAGGAAGGTTTCTTTAGGGTCCCAACTAGAGGAAATCTTACCTGACCAACCTAGAGGAACGTCAGGTTCCCTGAGAGTTCTCAGAAGAGGTTGTGGTTTCGTAGTTTAGAAGTTTTCGTAGTTAAGAAGCCACAAGTCGGAAGAAGTGTACATATCTTGTTGACTTTTTGGTTATGGTTATTGTGTGACAAATCCTATGTATACATCACTGAAGTCCATTACGTATCCCTCAAATAAGCCCTGACAATGTCTTTGTCGTCGTTAGTCGACCTTAGTCCCGAAGGGACCACCGAGCCAGTCATTTCTCAGACGGGTGTCACGTCCTCTGGACTCAAGCTAGGGACCCAACCCTTCTAGGGGACGTCTTCCTTTACCGTTGGGTGAGGTCATAAGAACGGACCTTTTACGGTACCTGTCTCCTCGGACCTCCCGACGTCAAGTGTCCCCAGGGTTTCTGAACCTGTACTGACTCACTAATTGTGTTTGTAGGGTCGTAATTGAACCGAATTTGTTATTACCTTGTCTGACAGTGTGTCGTCTTTCAGTTTTCGTCTCCTCGTATCATTCTAGTCTTGAGGGGACCAGATACATTGACGGGAATATTGCTCTTTTAGGTTGTGGTCAGAGTCGTTTTTTGTTTGTTTGTTTGTTTTGTTGTAGTTCTTGAGGGAAGGTTGGAGAGGAACTGGTCTACTTGGGTTGTATCCTGTGTACGAGTGTGGGTGTGGGTGTTTTCATCTGTCTCCTTATGGCAGCGACTGACCGAATTTGGGTCTGACAACTTGGTTAGTGATTCTTCTAACCCAGGGTCTGGTTAGTGAGGTTCTCCCTGTGAACCTCATTTTTGTTCATTCTAACGTTTGACAACCCAAGTTTTTGTCTTAAGTTAGGGTTGGGACGGGGTCAAAGAGAACTGTCAAACTTTTATTCCGGGTCCTTATTTCTTTACCTTATACCGTTCCCCTTGGTTCCCAAATTTTACACAGTCACTCGGAGTCAACCTAGAGACCAGTTCCTTGATTCTAAGACGTACGGTGTACGGAGTCGACCCCCCTTTTCAAAATAAGTCATTTTACACAGTCGTTCCTACTCCATATTCTCATTTGGTGATCAATGTCCATTTCGGTTGGTGATATGTCATCGTCTTCGCTTCGTTTTGTTTGAAAATGGTTTGCAGAAACTACGTGAAATATTTCCAGGAGAACAAATAAGGAGCAATGTTAGGATACTCCAAACAAAGTAGTGTGGGTGAAATGTCTACTCCTTAGTCTGTGTCTTTCCTAATAGAAAGTCCCTGATTTACCGAGTTCCAGTGTTCCGATTCTTTGTCCCTTCGGTCCTGAGTGTGGGTCTAGACACCAGGGGTGTGAAGTATAAGAAAGGTGACTCTTCGACCCATCGACGACCACCCAGATCGTCGTCCTGACTGGGACCGGAGAAGTTCCACAGGTTTCTGCTGAAACGGATTCCGTTCCAGACTGAGGAGTCTCGTTTACATGGGGATTCCGTCCCTCTCCGTCACACGGATAAGAACACCGACTCAACGGTTCAGTACAGACTGGGAAACGCTGGGGGACCTGACCGTCGTGTAGTCCGGAGGGACAGGGGAGTGGTAGAGGACCTCAAACGGGTTCAAGTACAGGTAACTCATCCACTATGGTAGGTTCACAGAGTAGGAGACAACGGGTGAAGAGGACGGTAGTTAGAAAGGGTCGTAGTCCCAGAAGAAGTTGCTCAGTCGATAAGAGTAGTCCGTCGGTTTCATAACCTCGAAGTCGAAGTCGTTGTCAGGAAGGTTACTTATAAGCTTAACTAAAGGAAATCCTAACTGACTAAACTAGAAGAACGACAGGTTCCCTGAGAGTTCTCAGAAGAGGTCGTGGGTGAAGCTTTCGTCATACGGATGAAGAGGACTTACGAGGTAAGACCAATATTGTCATGGTGAGTCCACATTACTAAATCTTTGTCGGGGTTTAGGTGGAAGACCTAGACAATTAATTACCGGGAGTGGATCTAGTGACACAGTCCAGTTAAAGGTGGATATCCTCCTTTTTTTAGGTGTTTTGGTAAGAGAATAAAGTCTGGAAAGAGAAGACGACAAAAGCGCTTCACGGTTTAGTGGTACGAGGGACGAGAGGGTTTGACGATGGGTTTGGTCTCGGGGATTTCTCTGTTAGGTTATATTCTGGGTTAAGACGGAGAGGGGAGGGGTGGGGTACAGTACGGTTTACCGGTACAGACCTGTCTGTAGACTGAATTTCTATATCATACTCGCCTGTACGAGTATGTTTATCACATACTCTACATGTGGGTTTCTAATGTAGATGGGGTATCCTACGTGAGCTTTTAGAGGTGTTCGACTTTTATGAGTAGAAGTCCGGTTTTTCGGTAACGAAACAAAGTTCAGAGAATTAGACATAACCAACTCTGACATTCTTCTCATTCTTTGTCGTTCTTTCCTTCTTGATAACATTTGATAACACTAACACTATTTTAAGGTTAATCGTACTCCAAAGATTGTCACGTTTCTGAATGTCCCTGAAAAAAAGTGGGACGTTTTTGTGTCGATCTATTTGTCTAAAGACGAAAGTGAAATCACAAACGGAACATAATATGACAGAAAATTGCTCGAAGGGACCACTGAGTCACCATTTCTTAGACGGACGGTGCATTCTCTACACCCAAACTAGGGATCCACCCCTTCTAGGGGATCTCCTCCTTTGCTGTTGGGTGAGGTCATAAGAACGGACCCTTTAGGGTACCTATCTCCTCGGACCACCCGATGTCAGGTACTCCAGTCTGTACTGACTCACTGATTGAGCTGAATCACTGATTGTTGTTATGACGGAAAATCCTCTTTTTTCTTAATAGTCAGGTAGTTTTTGGTACAGAACAGTCGACTTATGAGAAGGGGGAGTGAGGTTACTGTGTATGAGTAGGGTGGACGTGAAAAAAGACTTCTCAGCACAAGTGACCCTTTCGTTCGAATAATGGGTTTACAGATAAAGTCACAAGTTTACGGCGAAGAGGAGGGGACGAGGGATGGCTCAGGGGGAAAGGTGAGAGGCGAGCGGAGACGTGAAGGAGAGAAGAGCGAAAGCCCCGAAACCCTTCTTAACTAATTCGAGGCACAGGTTGTGAACGTCTTCAGAAGAAAGAGAAAGGACTCTGAAGAAGTCGACCCTCCTCTGGGTCCAAGGGTAACTCTATAACAACACCCTCGAGTGTCCGACTTCCCCGTCCGTTCCCTCGACCTCAGTCCGTCTACGAAAAAGACAGTGTCTGTTTCCGGGGGAGGTGGCTCGGAGAGGTCAAAGGTCGTGAACGTATGGGGAGTCTAGTTTCCCGACGAGACGTATACTTTTTGTGGTGGGTATTACACCGAGGGTAGTCGGGGTGGGGTGAGACCGTCGACGACGAGAGTTGTTTCTGGCACCGTAGACAAATCCGTGTCGGGAGTGGAAGACCCTGTGACCGAACAACGTAGAAGTAAAAAGAGTCAAGTGAAGACACCCGGTAAGTCAAGGAACTTCATCTCATCCCCTCGTCTCCCCTTCGAGAGAAAGTGGGAGTCTAGTAAGGTGAGTGTAGTAAAAAGTTCTGTGAAACTTCTAAGACCACGAGTAGAGAGGGTGGAGTGGAGACCAGGAGTGGAGAGGGTGGAGCTCGAGTAAATGAAGTGGGAGAGAGTCGGTGACAAAATAAAATAATTATAAAATAAACAAATAAGTGAATAAATAACCGACGCGACCCACGAGCAACGACACGCCCGAAGAGGGATCAACCCCGCTCATCCCCGATGGGAGAGTAACGTCACACGCCCGAAGAGTAACGTCACCGAAGAGAACAGCGACTCGCGTCCGAACTCCCGTGTGTCCGGAGTCATCAACGTTGAGGATCCGAGATCTCGTGTTTGTTTTGTCAACACCGTGTTCCCGAATAAACAGGGGACCGTACACCCTAGGTGGTCTGGTCCCTAGTTCGGACTCCGAGGACGTAACCGTCCGCCTAGGAAATGGTGACCTCCGTGGTCCCTTCGGGGATCCGGCGAGACTTTTTAGAGAAAAGAAGAAACGGTCTTTTCCCTGGTACGGGAAGTTTGTCAGATTTGACTGGGAAGTATCGTTTTACTACCCCCTTTAAACTGAGGAAAAGAACAGTGCAACTATCTACGACGGTCTGAACCCTTGATTTCGATGGTGATTTCGATAGGAGTGACCTATACTCCAGACGGAAAGTCTTCCTTTTCTACGAAGAGTTTTGAACTTGGATTCTTATGAAGTCGGTTTCCTAAGTCTACTCCTGGTCTCTTTGACTAGAAGTCACTACAAGGTTGGACTTCTTCACAGTAAAACAACTACTACTGCTAAGGACTTAAGGTCCTCTCGTGTCCTTCTGTTCGACCTTCTCTTGTGACCCGGAAAGGAGAAAGTTGAGGACGGTGGGGGACGTGTAGGAGGTTCGGGAGAAGAGGGAAACTAGTCCAGGGGGCTGGTGGAGAGGAAGGTAGGTCGGGTGTACACGGGACTGAAGTACCCACTGACTCGTATGACAGAAGACAATACCTACACCTGACTTGATAAAGGGAGTAAGGAGGGGGGGTAGGGGTCAAGTATCCAATTTCAAGAGAACACTTGAAGTTGGAGGCCACTGACATAGACCTCTGTCCTGAAATTCTTCCAGTAATTCTAATACCCTCGTTTTTTTTTTTTTTTTTCTAATACCCTCGTGGGTGCCCACGAATCAGCACAGNAGGAGGGGGGGTAGGGGTCAAGTATCCAATTTCAAGAGAACACTTGAAGTTGGAGGCCACTGACATAAACCTCTGTCCTGAAATTCTTCCAGTAATTCTAATACCCTCGATTTTTTTTTTTTTTTTTTTCTAATACCCTCGTGGGTGCCCACGAATCAGCACAGGTTGAGAAACGTTGTGATACCTGACATCGGGTTGTCCGAGGAAACAGGTACCTTAAAAGGTCCGTTCTTATGTCCTTATCCAATGGTAAAGGATGAGGTCTTCCTAGAAGGGTTAGGGTCCTAATTTACGAACAGAGAGAGCCGAGGACGTAACCTCCCGTCTAAGAAATGGAGACGTGGTGGACCCTTCGGGATTTACTCCAGTATACCCACCCCGAGACTAGGTTATTCTGACCACAGGGATGTTCTTCTCATTCTTTGTGGTCTCGAAAGAGAACGAGGGAGATCCCCGTACACTCCTGTGTTGTTCTTTGTCGGTAGACGTTTGTTTTCTCTCTCCGGAGTAGTCTTTGGTTGGTCCGCCGTGAGACTAAACCATGAACCTCGAAGGTTTAGATACTCCTTTAGTTAAAGACAAGAAATTCAGTGTATCAGACACCATAGGATACTACCGTCAGGTTCGTCAGTTCGTATGAAGGAGACGGGTCTAGGGTGTCCTACGACCTCATTGTTATTCTTGACTGTACTTAGAGAGGTGGAGGTTCGGGGTCATTTTCACTGTTGGAGACGATTCGCGAAGTCCTGACAGAGTCAGGGAAGGATCTTTAGAGGTAAGAACAATAAAGATGTAACGGGACTTTCCACCGACGACCACGATTCAGCGAAGTCAGTACAGACTGAGAAACGTTGAGGTACCTAATATATCGGACGGTCTGAAGAGGCAGGTTCCCTAAGAGGTCCGTGCTTATGACCTCACCTAACGGTACGGGAAGAGGTCCCCTAGAAGGGTTGGGTCCCTGACTTCAGTCCAGAGGACGTAACGTGTGTCTAAGAAATGGTGACTCGGTCCTTTCGGGACTTTCCATTAAAGGGAAACTTAACAAATTGCAAGACTGTTCTGTCTGTTCGGAACCCTCGTTATTTGATGTTTCTTAGTATACTTCTTGTTTTTCGACTGAAATGTGTGATTTGGTGCAGACCTGGGAACTGACCCCATTCACCTGTCGTCGAGTGACTTGTCGATGTGTGACATAAACGAAGACGGTTTCTTACAACGACCGGTAGACCGAGTCCCCGCCCCTCACCCGCACCAACTCAGTGAGTGGTGGTGTCAGTGACTGGAAATTGGGTATGACTCTCCTCAAGTCCCACCTCTAACCTTCGTTCCGTAAGACACGCGACCCTTTTTGACCGTCTTCTCCGGAAGTCTGTCTATAAAAATCCTCTTTACAAATTGCCTGGACCTAAGGTTGTCGAAGGGTATGAATCTTTTTCGTCATTTTAGTAATTGTCTCTGTAGACAAGGAACACTGAACGTCGATGAAAGAATTGTTTTACACACGGACCAATGTGTAGGGGAGAAGTAGTTTTAGTGTATATATGACTGACGGGGGACGTGGGGGTAAGGAGAACCTTCGTCAAGAAGTCTCGACAGACTCTCCGACGGCTAGTCCGATATCAGGAGTCACTTTTCACTTTCACCTGCTCCATCAGAAAGTCAGTGTAGGTTGAGAAACGTTGGGGTGTCTGACATCGGGCGGTCCGAGGAGACGGGTACCTTAAGAGATCCGTTCTTATGACCTCACCCATCGGTACGGGAGAAGGTCCCATAGAAGGGCTGGGTTCCTAGTTTGGGTCCAGAGGACGTAATGTCCGTCTAAGAAATAGTAGACTCGATGGTCGGAGTCATTCCGGGGGTTTATTTTGGGTTTGAGTGTCGAGAGTGGAACACACAAAATTGAAATCAGTTGTGAGGACCTTAGGTCCGACGAAGACCGGAAAGAGAATAAAACGTAAAAGAGGTCATAGTCGTTAACATCATCCAAAAGGAAATATGTTGTTGGATATACTACGAGTACTAGTTCAGGTGTGTCTCTCGTTGTGATTTACTGTCTGTAGGTAGGGGGAGAGGACAAAGAGAGGGGGTCCGGGGACCGTAGAGGGAGGACTACCGGGTTCCAGGACCCGATTGTGTTGACTTCGCGAGTCGGTTCTCCGATTGATTGCGGTTGTGGGGACGTCTTCACTGGTCGCAGAACCGGGGTAGACCGGGTGTGAGTCGACGGTCCACGTACAGGATGTTAGGACGAAGGACACGAGAGTGACAGGGACCTTTCATCGGTACAGTAGGGGGATTGTAGGGGTAGGGAACCAACTTGCTCCCCCGTGACGGGAGTCCCGCGTACCCTCCCAAGGGGTGGAGTGTGAGTAAGAGTTCGAAGTAGCGGGTGGAGTGGGATGTTCGGGTCGGGTGATGGTCGCGTAGTCCGAAATCCGGTCCAAACGGTCATGACGACCGAGTAGACTTGACAGAGGGACAAAGAAGGTCGACCCGTTCAGGATCAGAATGGAACCTTTAGTCGAGTTTAAGATTATACGAATAATTTCATTCGTCTATTGTTAATCCTTTCTTAAGACACTGTCATCCTCCTCGAAGGGTCCACCGCGTCACCATTTCTTAGGTGGTCGGTCTCGTCCTCTACGTTCTCTACGTCCAAGTTAGGGACCTGACCCTTCTGGGGTACCTCATTCTTTACCTTTGGGTGAGGTCATAAGACCAGCCCCTTTAAGGTCTGAAGGTCTCAGAGATTAAGTCCTTCAGACCTCAACCCGGGTTGCAAAACGTAATGGACGTAACCGTCCACCTAACAAATGGTGACTCGGTGGTCCCTTCGTAAAATGGTTGTAATTTTTGAGTCTTGTAAAAGGTCTTTTAAGGTCTGAAGACTGAAGAGAAATTTTTTTTTTTTTTTTGTCTTTTAGACCCTTAACCTACCTTCCACCTGTTTTTCGTGTTTGAAGGTCAATATTCTATTTATATACAAGATTCCTATATTGGTCGTCGTACTACTAAAGCTACTTGTAACGACACACCACATCTACTTTCGACAATTCTCTCAGTTCCTGAAGGGACCACCAGGTCACCAATTTTTAGGTGGAGGGCTACATCTCCTACATCGAAACTAATGACCAGTCCCTTGTTTCTAGGGTGTACGACACCCGTTGATTCGGACACGTGGTGTTTGTCTCTTCGGGTTCACGGTGTTTTTTCTGAACCACGGTGGTTTTTTTACAAAAATTAATTTTTTTTTCTTTCGAGGACTCTCTCAGTTAGGACTCTCAAGAGTAGTGTTTCTTTTTCATGTAAAAAGAAGAGAAAACATGGTTATCCTCTACTACTCACAATTGATTTGAATTGTACGTCATGAAACCGGTGGACTACACTTCTCGGTTGAGTAACCTTTTCTGAGACTACGACCCTTTCTATCTTCCATTTTCCTCTTCCCCCGTCGTCTCCTACTCTACCAATCTATCGTAGTGGCTGAGCCACCTGTACTCAAACTCGTTTGAGACCCTCTACCATTTCTTGTCCCTTCGGACTACACGACATCAGGTGCCCCAGTGTTTCTTAGTCTGTGTTGAATCGTTGACTCGTTGTTGTCTGATTTGAATAACACTATTAGTAAAGTGTTAGATACACGTGGTTTAGTAATAGTAAACCATGTGGAATTACCTCTTCCTTTAGTGTTGGGTGAGGTCATAAGAACGGACCTCTTGGGGCACCTCTCTCCTCGGACCACCCGGTGTCAGGTGCCCAATGTTTCTCAGTCTGTACAGACTCGCTGAATCGTGTGGAATTTGAAGGTGTTCCGATATACAGTTAAAACAACAGTAGCGACACCAAATCAGTAAGTCGATACAGGGTGAGAAAACACTGGGACACCTGACATCGGGTGGTCCGAGGAGACAAGTACCCTAAAGGGTCCATTCTTATGACTTTCACCCAACAGTACGGGAGAAGGTCCCCTGGAAGGGTGGGGTCCCTAGGTTGGACGTAGAGGACGTGCCGTCCACCTAAGAAATGGTGACTCGGTGGACCCTTCGGTAGACTGATTTTGCCTTTTTTTATTTTATTTTATTTATTTAAAATATTACAAGAAGGTTTAATGTTAAAAAAAATTTACCCTTCCAGACTGGTGTGACCCACGTGTAAAGGTGTACCGGTCCTTTGTTGATCTTGGTTCATCGGTCAGTAGAAGTGAGCCGTGAAAGTGGGGGGGTTTACGGTATCAAGGATAGTGAGGGGTTAGGGTTGTGTCCGGTCCACGTACGTACGGAAACGAATGGGTCAGGGATACTAGGTACTAGATGTACAACGACGACGACGACGACGATTCAACGAAGTCAACACAGGTTGAGACACGATGGGGTATCTGCCGTCGGGTGGTCTGAGGGGGCAGGGACCCTAAGAGGTCCGTTCTTGTGACCTCACCCAACGGTAAAGGAAGAGGTTACGTACTTTGACTTTTCACTTTCACTTCAGCGAGTCAGTACAGGCTGAGAACCGCTGGGGTACTTGACGTCGGGTGGTCCGAGGAGGCAGGTACCCTAAAAGGTCCGTTCTCATGACCTCACCCCACGGTAACGGAAGAGGCTACTAGATGTATTCATGGAAATTATTGGTATACCCTAAGTTGTCGGACCTGTCTGGTATTAAATTGGTCAAAAGTCACCGACCCGGGTATCAAACGTAGTTAGTGTGACGTCAATTAGTGTCAGTTGTATGTAGAAACAGTGAACGAGGTAGTAAAGTACCCTATTTAAGTATCTCCAACCTAATGACCCAGTTAAACTATGTCATGTGGGTGTTTTTCCAATTTCTATGGTAAAATTTAGTCAATATTGTGTTTTACTCTTTTTAGTCGATCGATCTACTGTATAAAAGATGAACCTGTAAAATTTAATTGGTTACCGTCAAGAGTGTAGAGGAAGGTAAACCCGAGGTGAAACTCGGGAGATTACATTTATAATTGTAGAACACTTTGAACGATAAAATAAGGTGATGAAGACGGTGGACTGTTGTAGGAAATCACTGTAGGAGTTTTTAGTGAAACGATGTTCTCTAAGTCGGTGTGGTTTTCACGGATGTTACATGAGTCACGACGATCTGTGGGGGAGAGGGTTGGTACGTATATATCCCAAAAAAATAATTGTATAAAAAATTAACTTCCGATTAATGAAATGTTATAACATCACCAAAAAGGGTATGTAAGTGTACTTAGTCGGTACCCACATGTACACAGGGAGTAGGACTTCGGGGGAGAGTGGAGGGAGGGGTAAGGTAGGGAGTCCCAGTAGCGTCTCGTGGTCGGGACTCGTGGGACAGAGTACGTAGCTTGGACCTGACCACTAGATAAAGTGTATACTGTTATATGTACAAAGTTACGGTAAGAGAGTTTAGTAGGGTGGAAACGGAAGAGGCTCTCAGGTTTTCAGACAAAAAATGTAGACACAGAGAAAACGACAGAACTTATATCCCAGTAACAATGGTAGAAAGATTTGAGGTATATATACGTAATTATATGATATAACCACAAAAAGAAAGACTGAATGAAGTGAGGCATATTATCCGAGGTCAAAGTAGGTGGAGTAATCTTGACTAAGTTTACGTAAGAAAATTTATCGACTCATTATAAGGTAACACATATACATGGTGTCGAAAGAATAGGTAAACAGACTGCTACCTGTAGATCCAACGAAGGTACAGGACCGATAATATTTGTCACGACGTTACTTGTGACCCCATGTGTACAGAGAAAGTTAAGACGGAAGGAACCACACATACGGGTCGTCACCCTAACGACCCAGCATACCGTCAAGATAAAGGTCAAAAAATTCCTTTAGAGGTGTGACAAGAGGTGTCACCGATATGATCAAACGTAAGGGTGGTTGTCACATTCTCCCAAGGGAAAAGAGGCGTGGGAGAGGTCGTAAATAACAAACATCTGAAAAATAAAACCCCCTCCCCTAAAAATCAATAAAATAAAAAAAATGAAATGTTATGACATAACCAAAACGGTATGTAGTTGTACTTAGGTGGTACCTACATGTGCACAAGGGTTAGGACTTGGGAGGAGGGTGTAGGGAGGGGTATGGTAGAGAGACCCAGTAGGGTCACGTAGTCGGGGTTCGTAGGACATAGGACGTAGTTTGGATCTGACCGTTAAGCAAAGAATATACTATAATATGTACAAAGTTACGGTAAGAGAGTTTAGTAGGGTGGGAGAGGGAGAGGGTGTCTCAGGTTTTCTGACAAGATATGTAGACACAGAGAAAACGACAGAGCGTATGTCCCAATATCAATGGTAGAAAGATTTAAGGTATATATACACAATCATATGACATAACCATAAAAAGAAAGACCGAATGAAGTGAGACATATTAGCCGAGGTCAAAGTAGGTGGAGTAATCTTGACTGAGTTTATATAAGAAAAATTACCGACTCATAATGAGGTAACACATATACATGGTGTCGAAAGAATAGGTAAGTGGACGACTACCTGTAGATCCAACGAAGGTACAGGACCGATAATATTTGTCGTGACACTACTTGTAACCCCATGTGTACAGAGAAAGTTAAGACGGAAGGAGCCACACATACGGGTCGTCACCCTAACGACCCAGCATACCGTCAAGATAAAGGTCAAAAAATTCCTTAGAGGCGTGACAAGAGGTATCACCGACATGATCAAACGTAAGGGTAGTTGTTACATTCTCCCAAGGGAAAAGAGGTGTGGGAGAGGTCGTAAATAACGAACATCTGAAAATCTAGCTTCGGTAAGACTGACCTCACTTTACCATGGAGTAACACCAAAACTAAACGTAAAGAGACTATTACTCACTACAACTCGTAAAAAGTACACAAACAATCGGTAGACATATAGAAGAAACCTCTTTACAGACAAATCAAGAAACCAGGTAAAAAACTAACTCAGTAAATAAAAAGACCTTAACTCGACGTCCTCGACGAACACATAAAAACTCTAATTAAGAAACAGTCAACGAAGCAAACGATAATAAAAGAGGGTAAGACTTCCGACAGAAAAGTGGAACGAATATCAAAGGAAGTAACACGTTTTCGNATCAAAGGAAGCAACACGTTTTCGAAAATTCAAATTAATCCAGAGTAAACAAATAAAAACGAAAATAAAGGTAATGAGACTCTCTACCCAGTATCTCCTAGGACGACACTAAATACAGTCTCTCACAAAACGGAGACAAAAGGAGATCCTCAAAATATCAAAGACCAGAATGTAAATCTAGAAATTAGGTGAAAATAAATAAAAACACATAACACAATTCTTACACAAGATCAAAATAAGAAAATGTTCACCAACTGGTCAAAAGGGTAGTGGCGAACAATTTCTCTAACAGAAAAGAGGTAACAATATAAGAACGGAGGAAACAGTTTCTATTCTACAGGTAACGACGCACCTAAATAGAGACCCGAAAGATAAAACGTATATCCAAAAATGGAACTCAATCAAGGACATTGTTCTGTGTAAACTTTACTACGGTTTTAGATGGGGGAGACGGGTTTGATACGTTGAAATGGGACCTAGGACACTGTCCGACTTAGTACAAGGAGTTTTAAATACAACTTAGGGATTGTGGGATTGATGAAATCTTACACTGAGACCAAATAACAAGTGAGCGATTCAACACAAACTGAGAAACACTGGGGTACCTGACGTCGTGAGGTCCGAAGGGACAGGAAGTGGTAGAGGGTCTCAAACGAGTTTGAGTACAGGTGACTCTACCACTACGGTAGGTTGGTAGAGTAGGAGACAGTGGGCGAAGAGGAGGACGGGAGTCAGAAAGGGTCGTAGTCCCAGAAAAGGTTCCTCATCGGAGAAGTGTAGTCCACCGGTTTCATAACCTCAAAGTCGAAGTCGTTGTCAGGAAGGTTACTTATAAGTCCCAACTAAAGGAAATCCTAACTGACCAAACTAGAACGATAGGTTTTCTAGGAGTTTTCAGAAGAGGTCGTGGTGTCCAGTTTTCATAGGTAAAAAACCACGAGTCGGAAGAAATGCCAGGTTGAGAGTTAAGACCTCAAGTCAAGTCAGTGAGTCAGTACAGACTGAGAAACGCTGAGGTACTTAACGTCGTGAGGTCCGGAGGGACAGGTAGTGGTAGAGGGTCTCAAGTGAGTCTGAGTGCAAGTAGTTCAGGCACTGCGGATTCTCCATTAATTCACTTTTACTCGGTTTTACTTTGACGTCGGAGGGAACTTCACAAAAGAGAACACTGGGGTTTCCGTCGGTTCGTCCCAGTCTAGATCGACTCCAGTCTTGGGGTCATCGTGTACACCCTAGGTCCATGGACATGTTTTTCTGAAAAATAAATCAAGTGAAATATGAAATCTTCCCGGTGGCTCTACGTCCCTTTCCGCTCTAGTTATGGACGAAACAGAAACTTAGGACTTTTACTCTTTGTCTCTCAGGTCAGGTGCGACTCACGAAGTCTTCTACACAGGGTTTATTTCTGAGTGTTTACTTTCCTTACTACTGAGTCCAGGGTTCATCCGGACGCGGGTCCACCTTTGTGTCTTGACTTGAGATGTCGTAGACTTGTAGTGTCGGCCGGTGTCCCTGTGGTAACTAAGTTAAAAGGTAATGACCAGTTTTTTATTCCCTAATTTTCCCGCCGGTTCCATACGACACCTTTTGGAGAAGAACCGATTGTCTGGTCAGGTCTGAAGGTTAAAGACTTCTGACACGGGTGGACGTTGTGGCCATACCTACGATGTACACTTTCGTCCCTGTCCAATTTAGTTCCTTCTCTACAATGGTGAGGGCCCCGTAAATGTCATTGAAGTTGTGACGTGGGTCGAGACGTATTCTTGTGTTTTTACCCCTGAAGGGACCACCAGGTCACCAATTCTTAGGTGTAGAGGTGACGTTCCCCGTGTCCAAACTAAGGACTGGTTCTAGGACGTACGGTACACCACATCGGTTTTTTTTAAGAAATTGAAATTTTTTTCTTGTACTTTTATAATACACCCTCTTTCTTAGAAATTTTTCGTTTTCCTAAACTATGTTCGTTCTTTCTAACCCGAATTACACTTAAAATTCCACGGTCAGATACATATAATATTTGTCGACAGTCTTTCTGATATAAGTTGAAGACATTTAATAGTCGTGTGTGAGTTCAACATAGGGTCAAATCGTTCCATAGGTGTTCAAGTGCCCAAAGGGGAACGAGAAAGGTTCGACACCGGTGACTCCAGCCTGAAAGTGTGTAGAATGCACCGACTGTGTAAGTCGTCATCGAGTGAGAAATCGGTTGTCGGCGACTACTCGGGGAGGTTCCGTGGTCTACGGGAAAATCTTCAACCCCATGTTCCTGGTTCTCTGGCATCGGGTCGAAACCTCCTCGGACGTGGAAACCCCCTCCGTCAGTAGTCCCCGTCTCCGACGGTACCCCTGTGACTCTCCTGTCGTCTCCCAAGAAATCCGAACCCTCCGGAAGTGTCTCCTGTGTCATACAATCGACTTAGTCGACAGCCGGTCTCCACGTCGTACCGTTCCCAAGGGTCGTCTCCCTTGTCACACACGGATGTGACTCGAGTGGACTCAGAAAGTGATCCGATCCTTTACACAAGAAAACAAAAAAGAAAAAGGAAAAGAAAAACCGAAAGGACTGTTTCCTAGTTTGTGTCCGGGATGTATCACTTTCGTGTCTAAGGAATGTTGACCTGGTGGTCCCTTAAGGACCTTCCTACAAGAATAAGTTTTCGTTTAGACGGGTATAAAATCCTTGGTCAAGGGAAAGTCTCTCGCGAAAGGTCCACCGAGTCACCATTTATTAAACGGACATTACACCCTCTACGCCCAACCTAGGGACCCAGTCCTTCTAGGGCACCTTCTCCCGTACCGTTAGGTGAGGTCATAAGAACGGACCCTTTAGGGTACCTGTCTCCTGGGTTCACCCGATACCAATTACCGCAGAGTTTCTCAGACTGTGCTGAATCGTTGACTCGTGCGTGCTGGGAAAGTCTCTAAAGTGTATGGAAAAAAGATCCAGAAATAACATTTATTTTGGATGGTTCCTTTCTATGTTATAGTTCTAGAGGTGGAAAAGATTCAATATCAACTAAATGTTCCAATAGAAGTAAAATCCACATGTCGTTTCACTAAGTCAATATGTATGTATAGGTATATAAGAAGAAATCTACGATAACGTGATATATAATAATGTTCTGAAACTTATATCAAGGGACACGAAATGTCATCGAAGAACAACAAATAGACAAAATATATATCATCAGACATAGACGATTCGGGCTTTAGGCTTAAATAGGAAGAGGGAATGAGGAAACCCTTGGTATTCAGACTGAAGATACAGACACTCAGACAAAGACAAAACATTTATTAAAATAAACATAGTTCTAGAGGTAGAAGTTCGTGTAAGGTAGAGTTACTACCTTTTGTACCAGTCAGAGTTTCTATTTTAGCGAACGAAAATAACCTTAAATACTGAACCCTCGTCGTCCTTGAGGGAGTTGTTTGGTCTGATATTTAGATCCTCTCACCGTCACGAGTCTCCGTCTTGATCTAATCTTTTGACCTCTGGTTCTCCCGTCCGGTCGGGACGTGTCAGAGTGAATCTGAGGTCCGGCTTGTGGTCCCAGTAAGGTTGTCCTTTGACACGGGTCACCGAAGACGAGCGACTGGGTGGGAGTACCGGAGACTCTTGTCTCTTAACGGGTGGGGTGTCCCAACAAGAATTCTAGGTTGTGTGACTACCCTTTTCTACGTCTCTCTCGATGTTTCCGTGGTACGTCATAAGGACGGAAGTCGGAGGGGACCCGGACCGTCCAGACGGAGGAAGTGTTTCTAAGACTGGGAGAGAGGAGTCCTTCGAAAGAGTTCCCTCCCTCGTGGTTGGGTTGAAGTGGTCGTGGAGGGTTGAAGGGAGAAGAGGTCGGAGGTGGTTGTTATGGGTTCCTGTCTCTGTACCCCGTAGAAAACTCCTTGAACGTGTCGGAGTGGTCGGTCTGGTACTAGAAGACCCCCGTCCCCGACGGAGGGGTTGGGGCGGGACGGGACCTGCAAAGGTCACGAGGTTGGATCTTGGTCAAAAAGAAGACAATTCATTGACTGGACGGATTTCTCTCGAAGGAGGTGTCTTCTTTCTAGATGTAGAAGAGGTTTTGACACTGAGTTCTTTGTGTGGAGGTTCATACGGGTGGTCTACTTTGGTAGTAAATTCCGAAGTAAAACACCCTGAAGAGACCGCCAGGTCAGTAATTCTGAGATGGGAAGGTTACGTCCCCCGCGTTCAATCTAGGGAGTGACCCCTTGATTCTAGAGCGTACGGTACACCATGTCGGTTTTCAACACCCAAAAAAAAAAAAAATTAATTCTAAAGTAAAACATTTTTTCGTTTCCTGAAGAGTCGACTTTCTCACTACCTCAATAATCCAGGACCCTATTTCTCCCGTCCTTGACCATCACTGAGCCGATGACGACCTGGTATGACATCTTTGTCACTGACGACGGTACCGTTTATACAATCACGGTACATGACCGTTCTTACTTTTTCACTGCACTGTCAACGAGTCATCACAGACTGAGAAACTCTGGGTACCTGACATCGGGAGGTCTGAGGAGACAGGTATCTTAAGAGGTCCGTTCTTCTGACCTCACTCATCGGTAAGGGAAGAGGACCCCCTAGAAGGGTTGGGTCCCTACCTTTGACCCAGAGGACGTCACGTTCATCTAAGGAATGGTAGACTCTGTGATCCCTTCGGGTGACCGTTCTTATTTGTTATATGTTTCCTTGGTAAGAAATGGTTGTCGTTAAGTCTCCTATTCTTGTGTTTGTGTGGTAGATTTCTCGTGACACTCCAAGAGTTCCCTGAGTATAGGGTGATTGACGGAGAAGCCGATGACCTTCGGGTCTTTGTTCCGGAACGCGTACCTTGTGTCCCGTTGTGGTCTGGACAACCGACGTAAGTATAGTCGAGAGTCTAGGGTACTGAGTCTGGTGTCTGGGTTCACACTGACCCAGGGTTCCTACCTGGGGTTACGGTTCCCCTGACCCCGACAGAGTTTAAGGATGGTGTGATGTGGGACTGTCGTCAGGGAGTGAGCCCTTCGTCCGTCCTCTTAGAACACCAACCTGTCAGTAAGACCAATCAAGAAGTCTCCTTCATATATTACGTGGTACAGACCTCGAACTCGTATTTACGGACCACCATGCACTGACACCTTTACCTTAAATCTTTCTGGTGCAGAGATTCTTTGAGTTTTAGAACTTACCCTTGGTTAGATACGTCCTTTCCCTTCACTTCACTGTGGGTGTCGACTCGAGTACAATTCTCTCAATGGAATCCGTCCAACTATTCCTCAGGTTCGGATTCGGGGGAAATTCCTTCTCCACTTGTAAGAAAGAAAAAGTGTAAGAAAACGGAATCTGTACATCCGGAGTATCCGTCGTCATAAAGAACGAGTTCTTGTTCGTAAAACCTCGAGTCTTACATACAACACCCTCTTCCAGACCCATTTTGAAGGTATCGGAACTCGAGACCCAATTGGGTAAGGAAGACCGATTAGAACACGACTACAGTAGGGTCCTACGTACAGTACCCTTTCCCAGACTCGTTTTAAAAGTGTTGGAACTTCATAAAAAAAGATAAGAGTCGTCGATCGTCTTTTCATATATTTCTGGACGAATTTGATTGTTCCACCCATTAGAAAGATGGGGGAAGACTACAGATACTGTCTTCGAAATAGACAGTGATAGTGAAATTATTTTAAAGATGATGTGTTTCGAGACTCACTCACTCTGACAGAAACCAGGGACTCAATTTAGAAGAGGAAGTCTCTTGTGTTTAGACCACCTTGTGGTATTCGAAAGTAGATAGTAGAGCCGTTGAGTGACCCTAGGGTTCTGTCCATATCGATAGTAGAACCCCCGATTCGATTTCGATGGTTACACGAAAGAAGTGTGTCCCTTACCGAAACGACGGTCCTCATAGTTCATCCGTACTTGAAGTCTACTTTTTTTTTTTGAGTCGGGTATTAATGCCTCGCTTGCGTACCTCCTTAAACGTAAACTAAGTTCGACACAATTTTCAGAACCACTGGAACTCACAGGTTATCCTATACCACCAATTACACTCTGGGACCTCTAGACTCAACATCGTCTCCTAAAACCTGATTCAACAAGCTACGTAGTCACTGACCGGTACATTCCAACCGACAACTCATCAACTTAACACCGATGATACTGTTTCCTTCACTTGAAAATTAAAATGAATTAAACTTAATTTCAACTTTTCGACTATGAACTACGTAGTTAACCTTTTGAAAATACATACAAACCTGTTAAACTCGTGGACTTACAGGAAAAAGTTGAGATTTAAAATACCTTGACTTCCCGTCTAGTTCGTACAGAAAAACAGTTTTTTAATAAATAAAAGTCGACACGGTCCAGAAGTAATAACGTACCCGAAAAGAAATCGACACCGTTCGCCCCCGATGAGAAGTCACGAGACTTCGAGTGACAGGGAATGAAAGGAGTTAATATTTTATTCCTACTATGACGGACCCAACATTTTAGGACTCCTAAGTTTCATTTTAATGGTTGTTCCGGACCGAGTATCACTCGTGAGATGCAATCAAGAGAAGGGGAATGTAGACGTATCGTTCTAGGGTGTCGGTGTTTATTTCTTGCAACTCTCTTCAATTCACTTGGGGGAGTTTCGGTGTGGAACCATTCACTGTCGCACCCTTACGATTCGGGTCGAGAAGACCGAGACCTGGGTCCCGAAGGAGGTGACCGTCACACGGTCGGGGTCAGAGCTCGAGGGATATAGGGTGTCAGGTTCTCCGTCCACTCCTCGGGACTTCGTATCCGGAGTCCCGAGGAGGGTCAGGAGTTTCCGTTCTGAGACTGAGAGGAATGACGAGACGACAAACGAAGGAAGACGAAGAGACCGGAGAAGGATCAAACACTTTACCCGATTTTTTGGATGTCCCAATCGGTAGAGGGAGAGAGTCCCACTGATGTGTCACTTGTGGGATACTACAGGAAGAAGTCTTGCTGTCCGTTAACGATGTCTAATTCCTCTTTCGTTGGTCGGTGGGGAGTTTACTCGTTCTCTTCAGCCCCCAGGATCTCTTACGTAATCCCGAACAGAAGATGGTTTTTTTTCCTGTTTCTAGAGAGAATGACTTTTCCCTCGGAGGTAGTTGGTAGTGGGACTGTCAGTCTACCTTAAGATGTCACACAGTGTCGTTACTCCTACCAGGCACCTGTTGGTGTGTGTCGTTGTACCCACTCAGTGTTTCCATTTCGACTCACTTTCTTCTGGTCGTGGTTTCCCCGTGTGGCCCACGGACGTGACTACACTGCAAGATCCTGTCAGTTTGATTGAATACGAGGTTTTAAAAGTCCCGTTCCCAATAGGGACCCCACCCCTGTTCCCGTCCTGGCGTCCCGAATACCACTCGGCCTCGAGAAGACAAAGGACGGGACCTGTCCGTCGTGCACCGAACACAAACACTCTTAAGTAGTTCACGTTAAAAGACATCTCAATACAATGTCACTTTTGAAATATGTTGAAAGACCCGACTACCTTTAGAAGAACTAGACCACCACTCATATACGTACACAGTTTTACGTAACTCGACCTGTGAATCCAACACTCATAAAATAACAAATAGAGATTTTTACTTTGTACTCCCTCCATATCATTTTCTTTTTTTTTCAGAGTCTTTGTTCATTATATTACAAGAAGAGGATTTAAATTTATTGAGATTGGAGTGATCGAATTGGAGCTCCAGAACATTCTCCTCCCCTCAGTCCGTCCCTACCTGACGCTCTAACCCCAACCATATACTTTGATAATGTATATCTGACCTACCTGTTCCCATTTGGTATTACCTGTCCTTATATAACCTGACCGGTGTTTCGAGCAAGGTATTGTAGAATACCTTTTTGGATTTACTTGAAAAGCCGGTTGGGTTATTTTTTCTTACACACACATATACGCAGTAACTCAGTGAAACGTAATGTCGTCTTTAATTGTAAGATTCAGTTAATAAGAAGTTAAAATTTTTCCAAAATATTCTTTAAATCAAATACTTACATGTACTTGGAGTTCTTCTACAGTACTTTAGTTGTACTGTAGAATCACGTATTAATATCACGAATTTTACAGAGAATCTGGATAGTGGTTCTTTTACTACGATGTATCGACTGACGTTTCTATAGGACGAGTTCGATTATACAATGAAGGTTCGGAAAAGGGGACGTTAACCTTCATGTTTTCCGAAACCGAGTCCATTTTTACGAGTCTTTAAAGTTTGACCATTCCAGTTTTAGTTTCTTGGAAATTTAGTTTCGTGGACAGAAAAAATTTTGTAAACATAATTTACGTCTGTTATTTTTTTAGTATTATAACCGAAACCCCCAAAGGTTTTGTTACGTTCTTTTGTGGGGGTCCAGTGACTATCTTAGTCACCAGGGGTAGAACAGATATCTAGAATTGTACGGTTTGTTTGTCATATAAAATCGTAGACTCATAGATAATTATGATATTTTAAAATCGTTCCATCAGGGATTTTCAAAGTGATAGTCCTGAAGGGACCACCAGGTCACCAATTCTTAGACGGAACGTTACGTCCCTTGAGTCCAAACTGGGGACCAGTCCCTTGATTCTAAGGTGTATGTCTCCTCATTGATTCGGACACGGGACATTGATGCCTCGGACGGGTTCTGTTTCTCTCAGGGACGTGGTGTCGCTAGAGGTCACGGTGTCGGTTCTGGGTTGTGTCAGTTTATTTACTTATTTGTAAAAAAATTTAAAAGTAAAAGTTAAGGTCTTGTGGTAAAAATCCGACAACTCTCTCAGCCTCTTACACATGAGTCAGGAAAGGCTGAGAAACCCTGGGACACCTGATATCAGGCGGTCCGAGGAGACAGGTACCCTAAAGGGTCCGTTCTTATGATGTCACCCAACGGTAAAGGAAGAGGTCCCTTAGAGGGGTTGGGTCCCTAGTTTGGGTACAAGAGGACGGAACGTCCACCTAAGAAATGGTGACGTGGTGGACCCTTCGGGCAAAATCCGACAACTTACAGGAATTTGGAAATTTATTATTAAGTCAAAGTCGTGAAGTTTTAAACGTCCGACTTACCCAACATGAGACTCTTGGTTGTATGTTCGGTTGGTGACTCTGACAGACGTTTTGTTCTTGTGGATGAAGTACAACGAATTAAAGGTGACCGGGGATCTCCATAAATTACGTGAAATTGATTGTCCCTGAAGGGACCACCAGGTCACCGATTCTGAGGGACGAGGGTTACGTCCCTCGGGTCCAAGTTAGGGACCAGTCCTGTGATTCTAGGGTGTACGAATGCCTGTATCGATCTTTCAAATTTTCGTTTCTTCAAGTTCACATTTACAGTCTATATAAGTACCTTACTCAGTGTGTAAGTCGTTGTGTCTTTACCCTTTTATGTCCAAAATATCCTTTCTTTTAAATCTTACGTAAGAGGAATGTTTCCGAAGTAAAGTCATCGGAAAATACGTTGTACGAAAGGACCCAAACCCCCAAAGTTAAATACTAGTCAGAGTAATAAATAGTATCAATATAAGATATTTCAGTCACACTTCTGATTTAATGGTTTATGAGGATCCCTTTTATGTCCCAATTCAAGAGTACACGGAGACCAGTGCAATAAAAAAAAACCGCCCCCCGCCCCCCCGGGAGCGACACACCGTACATCCTAGAATCAAGGTGTTGGTCCATAGTTTGGACACGGGGGACGTGACGCTCGAGCCTCAGAATTGACGACCTGGTGATCCCTTCAGTGATACCAGTATAAAAGTAGTTGTCCAGTTATGTATTTGGAACAGTTCACACGAAGACAACTTTTCGTGGAATAAATTATATAAACCAACTAAGTGTCTGTGACTTGAGTGTCGGTTGTTGTGACATTGAGTACGAACTAACTTCGAGTAGATTGAGTACATAAAAGAGGGATTCTGTGTAGTGACGGAAGAACACAAATTTTTGTGATCTGTCGTGAATTTGCGATTCGGACTTAAATAAAATTTTTCAGTTTACTGGAGATTTTTCGTATTTTTACGTCTTTTTTCTTTACACCGTGAGTCAAGTCAGCGAGTCAGCACAGACTGAGAAACGTTGGGATACTTAGTGTCGTGCAGTCCGAAGGGACAGGTAGTGGTAGAGGGCCTCAAGTGAGTCTGAGTACAGGTAGTTCAGTCACTACGGTAGGTCGGTAGAGTAGGAGCCAGTAGGGGAAGAGGAGGACGGGGGTTAGGGAGGGTCGTAGTCTCGGAAAAGGTTACTCAGTTGAGAAGCGTACTCCACCGGTCTCATGACATCAAAGTCGAAATCGTAGTAAGGAAGGTTTCTTTAGGGTCCCGACTAGAGGAAGTCTTACCTGACCAACCTAGAGGAACTTCAGGTTCCCTGAGAGTTCTCAGAAGAGGTTGTGGTGTGAAGTTTTCGTAGTTAAGAAGCCACGAGTCCGAAGAAGTGTCAGGTTGAGAGTGTAGGTATGTACTGGTGACCTTTTTGGTATCGGAACTGATCTGTCTGGAAACAACCGTTTCATTGCAGAGACGAAAATTTATACGATAGATCCAACCAGTATTGAAAGGAAGGTTCCTCATTCACGGAAAATTAAAGTACCGACGTCAGTGGTAGACGTCACTAAAACCTCGGGTCTTTTTATTTCAAACTGTGACAAAGGTGACAAAGGGGTAGATAAAGGGTCCTTCACTACCCTGGTCTACGGTACTAGAAGCAAAAGACTTACAACTCGAAATCCGGTTGGAAAAGCGAGAGGAGAAAGTGAAAGTAGTTCTCCGAAAAATCGAGGAGAAGTTAAAGACGGTATTCCTACCACAGTAGACGTATAGACTCCAATAACTATAAAGAGGGTCGTTGGAACTAAAGTCGAACACAAAGAAGGTCAGGTCGTAAAGAGCACTACATGAGACGTATCTTCAATTTATTCGTCCCACTGTTATATGTCGGAACTGTATGAGGAAAAGGATAAACCTTGGTCAGACAACAAGGTACAGGTCAAGATTGACAACGAAGGACTGGACGTATGTCTAAAGAGTTCTCCGTCCAATCCACCAGACCATAAGGGTAGAGAAAGTCTTAACAGGTGTCAAATAACACCAGGTGTGTCAGTGTCCGAAACCGTATCAGTTATGTCGTCTTTATCTACAAAAAGACCTTGAGAGAACGAAAAAGGTACTAGGTCGCCTACAACCGTTAAACTAGAGACCAAGGAGACGGAAAAGATTTTGGTCAAACTTGTAGTCCCTCAAGTACCAAGTGCATAACGACTTCGGACTGAACCTCTTAAAACTCGTAAAGAAATGATCGTACATTCTACTCACGTAAACACGCCATCAAACTTGTAAGAAACCGTAACGGAAAGAAACCCTAACCTTACTTTTGACTGGAAAAGGTCAGGACACCGGTGACGACTCCAAAGGTTTAAACGACCGTATAACTCACGTCGTGAAAGTGTCGTAGTAGAAAGTCCTAAACTTTGTCGAGGTGACCTTAAGGTAGTGGAGGTGATCGAAACAAGTAACACTACGAAAGATTCCGGGTGAACTGAAGTGTAAGGTTCTACAGACCGAGATCTAATCACTAGTGTAGTAGTACTAATAGACCCAGCACTTCTAGAAAAAACATGTCAAGAAGACACATAAGAACGGTGGAGAAGAATTATAGAAGACGAAGACAATCCAGGTATGGTAAAGACAGGAAATAGCTCGGGTAGAAACGTACTTTACAAGGGAACCATAGAGATTAAAAGAACTTCTCTAGAGATCAGAAAGGGTAAGACAACAAAAGGAGATAAAGAAACGTAACTAACGACTTCTTCCGAAAGAATAGAGANTTGAGACGTAAGTCTACGAATATAGAAAGGAAAAGAGGAAACGAAAAGCGGAGAGAAGAAAAGTGTCGATAAACATTCCGGAGGGGTCTGTCGGTAAAACGAAAAAACGTAAAGAAAAGGTACCCCTACCAGAACTAGGGACAGAGGACATGTTACAGTACTTGGAGTAAGGTTACCTTGGGGTAAGGTAGTCCGTGAGACAGATAGTCTAGATCCGGGAATTTAGACAAAGAGTGAAAGTGACATATTAGTATTCCCTAAACTAAATCCAGTATGGACTTACTAGATCGTCGAAAGGGATGAGAGAAGTTAAATTCAGACTTAAACCGTTATTTCTCAAGTACTAGACTCGGTGTCAGTCGAGGACCAGAACAAAAACAACTGACATATCTCGAAGAGGTAGAAACCGACGTTTCTTATATTAGTTAGACTAAAGCCACAACTGGTAGACCACTACAGGTACACATCTCAGAAGAGAACACAACAACCTTCTCCCACAAACGATACTGGTCACGTAAAAGAACCGTTTTGAGATAATCAGAAACGGGACGAAGTAAGACATAAGGTTCCGGTTTAAACGGACAATGAGGTCCACAAAGAACTGAAAGATGAAAATGTAAGGTCAGGGGATATTACTTTTCCTGTAGAAAAAACCCACAATCAAGATTTTCCAGAACATCCAGAAGTATTTTGGCAAGTTGAAGACGAAGAAGTCACAATGACCAACCCCGTATCTGAACCTATTGACACTATAACTTACCAAACGGAACCTCT
>SJYO01040405.1:37061431-37181698 GCA_006410555.1 Capra ibex | reverse complement strand
CTGAGAAAACAACTGGTACTACCGATGAGGTAAAGAAGACTCCCTAAGGACGGGCGTCATCATCTATATTACCAGTAGACTCAAACTAAGTGGGTAAGGTCAGGTA
Source organism: Capra ibex (assembly GCA_006410555.1). Lineage (NCBI taxonomy): Eukaryota > Metazoa > Chordata > Mammalia > Artiodactyla > Bovidae > Capra > Capra ibex. The sequence continues at coordinate 37,181,592 of SJYO01040405.1, read as the reverse complement.
AAATCAAACGACTAAGGATCTTACAGTTGCAAGTGGGAACGGTAGAGCAAACTGGTGAAGGTTAAACGGAACTAAGTACCTGGACTGTAAGGTCCAAGGATACGTTATAACGAGAAATGTCGTAACCTAGAACGAAGATAGTGGTCAGTGTAGGTGTTGACCCATAACAAAAACGAAACCGAGGTAAGGGAAGTAAGAAAGACCTCAATAAAGAGGTGACTAGAGGTCATCGTATAACCCGTGGATTACTGGACCCCGTAAGGAGAAAACCATAGGATAGCAAAACGGAAAAGTATGACAAGTACCCCAAGAGTTCCGTCCTTATGACTTCACCGAACGGTAAGGGAAGAGGTCACCTGGTGTAACACAGTCTGAAGAGGTGGTACTGGGCGGGTAGAACCCAACGGGGTGTCCGTACCGAACCAAAGTAACTCAATCTGTTCCGACACCAGGATCACACTAATCTAACTGATCAAAAGACACTCATACCAAAGTCACACAGACGGAAGACTACGGGAGAACGTTGTGGATGGTAGAATGAACCCAAAGAGAACGGAACCCGCACCCCATAGAGAAGTACCGACGAGGTCGTTTCGTGTCGACGACGAGGAATGGAACCTGCTCCCTATAGAGGAATGGCGCCGGCAAGGACTGGAAGTTGCACCCTAATGAACAAAGATCAAACTTTACTGTTCTGTGTCGTAACTGAATGACCTGAAGTCGACCCTCGTACACGTAGTCTGGTGAGTTTGAAAAGTGTCAAGACCCGTCCAGAGGTACACTAATATGTACGTACCTCTCATATGATATGATATCACGTCACATATAACATATATCATATGAGATATGAGATGAGAGAGATATAAATATATATATGATATGATATGGAGTACCTGACATCGGGTTGTCCGAGGAGACAGGTACCCTAAGAGGTCCGTTCTTATGACCTCCTAGAGGGACTGGCTCCCTAGTTTAGGTCCAGAGGTCGTAACGTCTAAGAAATGGTAGACTCGGTGGTCCCTTCGGGTGTTTACTACCCCTAGTTGATATAAACGTACAGACACACCGACAAAGTCGCCGTCGTCAGATCAGAGTTCATTTTTTGAATGTGTCTTGGAGTTTTACATTCTCACTACTCCCACCTCGACCGACCCTGTCCCCGGGATGAGAGTGTCGTACGTCGGACGAGAAATGGTAGACACGGAGACGGTAGAAATGTTTTTGTGGTAGACTGGTGAGTCTGCTCCCGTCTCCGTCTATCCTTTTGTATACCCGACCCCCACCGTATTGTGCCCCCCCGGTCACTCACCGAGTGTTGAGAGGTGTTTCCTGTAACAGATCCGTCGGGTTCGTCCCGACCGGTGTCCCCTTATCCGGACCACGGGGTCTTCCCTGATGGGGTACCTCTGATCTTTAGGACTACAATTTATTTTAGAAGGTCAACCTTTTGTTCCAGAGTTAAAAGAGTTTGAGATTCGTGTGGTCTGTCTTGAGTAGAGTGTCCGGAGGTCCGATATTTGAGAAAAAGAAAAAATTAAACCGACGTAGTTCAGAATCAACGTCGTGCGTCCCAGAAGTAACGTTCACACCCTAGAAGTCAACGTCTTATACCCTAGATCAAGGGACTGGACCCTAGCTTGGACACAAGGGACGTAGTCTTCCACTTAAGAATTGGTGACCTGGTGGTTCCTTCAGGACAAGTTGAAATAAAAGAGTAGAAAAGGTTACCACTATTATTATTAACGGGATAGTAAGAAAACAGTCTTCGTTTATTTTGTCGTGAAGTATCTTTTGTGAAGTATTTATGATACGTCTAAATTCCCCTTCTTTTGATTATATGTCACGGGTGATACTCGGTCCGGGCGACTAGTAGAACGTGTCTTAGGAGTCCTGAAATGTTGTACCCGTCATAGTAGGGATTTAATATCCACTCCTTTGACTCGCAAGATCGAGTCAACCCTCGTACCTCAGAATCGATGATCTGGTGGTCCCTTCAGGGTTGGAACAAAAAATTTCATAAGTTCAATATTAAGACGAGTGTGTCGATAAAAAAAGTTCTTACATGATTAACTTGTTTTCTTCAGATTTAAAATTAAGACTGAGTCGGTGGGAGTGACTCTAAAAAAAAAAAAAAAAAAAAAAAACCGGTGCGACACACCGAATACCTTAGAATCAAGGGACTGATCCCTAGCTTGGACTGGTGACCTGGTGGTTCTTTAAGGGGGGGTGACTTTAAAAAATTTCGGTGAAGTAAAGAGATATTGAATCAAAGAGTAGTCACTTACAGTCAATCATTGGAAATAGTACGACACGACAGGAATCAACGAGTCAGCACAGACTGAGAAACACTGGGGTACCTGATATCAGGTGGTCCGAGGAGACAGGTGCCCTAAGAGGTGCGTCCTTATGACCTCACCCAACGGTACGGGAGGAGGTCTTGGAAATAGTATCCATTATCATTATTCAATTTGTTAATTGTCAATTTACTAACTTGTTTACTCTCTGTCTGATGTAAAAAGTTTATTAAAAATTTTGGACAATTACCAGCTTAATCATAATTCTGGGACTTGACACATGTCCCAGAGGTCAGTCATGAGTTCTTAGAATCCCTCATAACTCTCGGGGGTCCCAAATTCATGATGAAGTTTTTCGGTTTACCTTTAAGGTTCAGATGGCCTTTTACCAACGGTTCCGATTAATTCGTCACTTTATAGAGTAACAACGAATCTTAATCTAGTTCGACCATCTTTTTGTGACGAATCTACCATTAGTTTTCGACTCCAACTGTTAAGACCGAGACCAATTAGAATTTACCCATTGTTTCCCTGAAGGGAACGTCAGGTCGCCAATTCTTAGACGGGAGTTTACGTCCCCTGTTCTTAAGCTAGGGACCAGCCCCTTGATTCTAAGATGTACGGAGTCCCGTTGATTCGGGGGCACGTGTTACTCTCTCAGGCACCCGGTGTTCCCTTCTAGGAACACCTAGAACGTTGTTTCTAGGTTTTTGACGTTGACTAAACGATCTGTACCGGAAGGTTCGTATCCAAATCAAACCAAATAGACAAGTAAAACCAAATAGACTAGTAGACAGCCACTATTGTCTCCTCAGAACCTATTGTTATACTAACCTCTGGTGACTGGAGACGTAGACCAGTGTCTCAAGGTGTATTAGATGGTTTCCTGAAGATGTGTCCTTCTGTACCATTTTTCGACCTTATGGTTTAGGTACGCGTGAACTAAGTAACAGGAGGTAGGTCCATATTATTCGGTTATATAAAAGTCTTTTTTGTTTGGAAATGACGTCCTAGTATCACACCCTCACCCCACCCCCTCACTCCCCCACAAAGTACAACTAAACCAAAACCAAACAAAAGTGGGTTGTGTGAATTCGAAGGATTGTAGGGTAGGATGAGTATTGTGGACGTGAAGAGAAGTCTTTGTTTAAGACAAGTTAATATACACAAGTAAAAATCAAATAAGGAATAAATAAAATAACAACGGAAAAGTTGATCATAATCAGATCTTTATCCCGGGGACATACTATAAAAGTTACTTATGACGAGTCTTAAAAAAAATCCAAAAAAAAAAAAAACCACTCCCCCCGTGGGGAATCGTCCATCCTAGGGTCAAGGGGTTGGTCTCTAACTTGGTGTAGGGGACGTGACCTTCACGTCTCGGGATTGGTGACCTGACAGTCCTTCCGGGGTTTTGACGAGTCTAAAAAAAATTTCTGTGAGTACAAGACCGTAGATCGGTGCACGACTATCATTACTATGACTTTCGTCGACCGACTATAAACTGACACACAGTCTGTGGTAGGTCCGTACCGTGCACCTACCAAGGGACGTAAACAAGTTGCGAGGAAACAAAGGGTTGATGACTACGACACGGGTGGTTCGTCGTCCGTGTCGAGATCCGTACACCGTGGTCCTTATGTCGTCATTTACCTCGTGTCCAGGGACGGAGCCCATAAAATCACCATTGACGACCCCCCTTGTGACTTCGTCTTTCGCTCGTCCTTCATGACCACCTCCCCCCCTCCCCTACAACAGAATTTATTCCACTCGTCGTTTCAGGGATTTACAGGTCATCTCGTGAATTCGGAACGGCTGTTCCTCTATTCTCCAGTTTCGTGTCCCGATAGAGTCTCTTCTCGCAAGGGAGGTACTCCTCCGTTGTCGTCACGTTTCTGGGACCCCGTCTTTCCGGGAGTTAAAAGACGTCCTTGTTTCTCTGGTCATACTGACGTCGACACGTAAAGTTCTCCGTTCGTCCTCCGTTTCCAGTATCTCCCGTTGTTCCGGACTGGCGTGTCCCGGAGACTTGAGGACCTTGTCGTCCCCGAAAATACGATTGTTGTCCCTTCAAGTACGTCCAAAAATACTCTTTTCACTTTACTCGTTTGCTCAACTATCCTGGTACGACCACCGACACTACTTGTCTAATGTCTTCCGTCTGTTTTCTTCCATCAATCCTTCAATGGTTTTACTAGGTTCTCTCTCTTGTCTCACCCTCAGTGTCTTGACTACCCTTCACTAGTCTCACTCTACGACCGACATGAGACTTTCGCTCTCGGTTATCCTAAACTACTACTTAGTCAATTAATTGTTGAATGACTAGTCTCTGCATAATTATGTAATTTTGTAATAACTGGTCTTAGAAAGTTATAAGTGAATGTAATGTTTAGAAACCGGTGTCCGTAATCAAAGACGTATTTAGGGAGGTAGTTATTACACAATTTTCCTACTTCAATAGTAGTTGGGTCTACCTCTTATACCCCATCTTGTTCTGAGTCTCCCTTCCAATTTTCAAACCAAAACCGGGACACTCTACTTCACAGTTCGTCTAGTAGGTAAGTTCACGCCTTCGGCTCGTCCATCCGTCTTCGTACACAGACCTCAGGTCCTCTCCAGACCCGATGTCGATTCTTACTCCTAAAACCGTGGTAGAACTACAATAAATTTACCGAAAGCGTTATCGAGTCGACCATTTCTTAGACGGACGTTACGACCTCTGGGGTCAAACTAGGGACCCTACCCTTCTAAGGGACTTCTTCCCTTTCCGATGGGTACGGTCATAAGACCGGATCTCTTAAGGTGCTTGATCAAGTACCCCAGCGTTTCTCAGCCTGTGCTGACTCTCTGAAAGTGAAAGTGAAACTACAATAAATTTCGTGTCCAATCTCTTCCGTTACCGTTGGGTGAGGTCGTGAGAACGGACCTTTTAGGGTACCTACCTCCTCGGACCACCCGACGTCAGGTACCCCAGCGATTCTCAACCTGTGCTGACTCGCTGAAGGGAAAGTGAAAAGGGAAAGTACGTAACCTCTTCCTTTACCGTTGGGTGAGGTCACAAGAACGGACCTCTTAGGGTCCCTACCCCCTCGGACCACCCGACGACAGATACCCCAGCGTGTCTCAGCCTGTACTGACTTCACTGAATCGTCGTCGTCGTCGTTTCGTGCCCAACCCTCCTCTAGAGGTTCCCTGAGTAACGTTTGTCTTACCCAGATCTTTACCAAGTTGAAACACTTCAGTTCCCTTTCTTCTTGTCGGCCTTTTTCTCTTTGTCGGGCGGTCAACCAACCCTTTTAGTCTTGTCCTTCGGGTGTCTTCTTTCAAAGCCTCTCCTCTTTCATACGGTCACCCAACCCACACCGACCACTTGGTTTGTTCAACTCCTAAAACTGTTGACTGGAGACCGACGGCGTTGTGACTCCAGTTACCCCCGGGTCTATTCTTACCAAAACCCCCGTACTATCCCCACTTGTGGACGGACCACAGGTACGTCCTCTCTACCCTTTCTCTCCTCCCTCCTCCTTCCTCCTATGTGTGGATTCATTCTGTGACCGGTAAAAGTCTACCTCTTTAACTCCGAAATCCTCCAAATAATACAATGGGGTCCAGAATAGAGACGACTCATTACCTAGATCCTAAACTTCGGTCCGTCCGAACAAGGACTTGGGGTCCATAATTTGTGGTGTAATAAGACGGAATTGTACGTTGTCTGTACGGAACTGTTAGTCTGAATGTAGAAAAAGTTAATCATGAGACGGTAGTGAGCCCTCCTGGTGGACTGAGACGTAGATGGGAAAAAACCGACACGGTGCATCGTACTTACTTAGGTGTAACTGTAGAAATTTAGGAGTCCCCCAGTTCAGAAGGATAGAGAGTAAAGTCCTATTGTGTTGAACCCCTCTTAAGTGAAAAAAAATTTCGGTCCTAAAACTCACAAAAATTTCTTTACTGGGGATAGAACAAGACAAGACTGGGTCTTCCTGTGGGACAGAGAGGACGACCGGTGTTTGTGGAGGGATGATCGGGTAGATCTCTGTTCATCCCGTAGACTAGCTTTTCAGGAATGGAGTGGAAACGTTTGTCCACTAGGGGATCCGACGACGTCATTGAAATGTCGTCGTCGACAGGGACTGAGGGAGTGTACCTGTGGGAGTTCCCTTCCCGATAAACAGAGGTTTTTTCGATTTTTGGTTTTACCGAGAAGGTGGGATGAACGTTACATTAACACCGGGGGTCTATGATGATCTACCTCGGTACATAGAATTCCAAAACTACTAAAGTTTCTTTTTTTTTTTTTTTGTATATGGTACTTGTCCAAAGAAAATTTTCTTTTTCTGTACGGGTACTTACTATCTCTGTGTTCTTCAAGACCACTGACTTAGTGGTTTCTAAAATTTGTGTGTGTTCACATTAGGTACGTGACTTTGTTTCCGCGTGTTACTGTCGAACACATAATGCTCGATTCTGGGATTCGGTGTCGGGTGGAGTCGAGGAGGGTGGGGTCGAGGACCTGCACACTATGGAGGAGAAGAGGTTCTCCTGGGAAGTCCTCTGGTCAACGTTAATATAACTTCATTTAGCTGAAACACAACAACAGCAAATCAGTGATTCAACACAGACTAAGAAATACTGGGGTACCCGACGTCGTGTGGTCCGAAGGGACAGAAGTGACAGAAGGTCTCAAACGAGTTTAAGTACAGGTAACTCAGTCACTACGATAGATGGTAGAGTAGGAGACAGTAGGGGAAGAGGAGGACGAAAGTAAGAAAGGGTCGTAGTCCCAGAAAAGATTACTCAACCGAGAACCGTAGTCCTCTGGTTTCATAATCTCGAAGTCAAAGTCGTAGTCAGAAACGTTACTTATAAGTCCCTACAAAAGGAAATATTAACTGACCAAACTAGAGGAACGACAGGTTCCCTAAGGGTTCCCAGAAGAGGTCGTAGTCTTAAGTTTTCGTAGTTAAGAAGCCACGAGTCGGAAGAAATACCAGGTTGAGAGTGTAGGCATGTACTGATGACTTTTTTTTTGTATCGAGACTGATATGTCTGCAAACGGACGTTTCACTACAGAGAAGAAAAATTATATGACAGATCCGAACAGTATCGAAAGGAAGGTTCCTCGTTCACAGAAAATTAAAGTCCCGATGTTAGTGGTAGGTTTCACTAAAACCTCGGGTTCTTTTCTTTTAGACTGTGACGAAGGTGTAAAAGGGTAAGATAAATGGTATTTCACAACCCTAGCCTACGGTATTAGAATCAAAAAAATTACAACGTCATGTTCGGTACAAAAAGTGAGAGAAGAAAGTGGGAGTTCTCCGACAAATCAAGGAGAAGTGAAGGACGGTAATCTCACCATGGTAGACGTATAAATTCCAACTATACGTCTATTATACGTTTCTAGGGAGTACTGTGTTGATACTGGTCTCCTTCTGTTTAATTAATTAATTAAATTTTTAATTTAATTTTTTATTCAACCGAAATCAAACGGAAAAGTGAGTTGTCTATAAATAACTGGCACGTAGGTGTACCGGTTCGTGAGAACATACGTGACCCCTACGTTTTGTTACCTGTTCTTGAGGATGGAACCACTTCTGACCCCCACCGTCTCACCCATGTTCTTCGTTTTAAAAAGTAGTCTACCACCAATGTCTCTTTTTAATTCAACCCTTTCTATTGTCTTTGTCTACCTCCCTATAAGGTAAAAGGACCCAACCTTCTTAGTTATAACACTTTTACTAATATAATGGTTTGCGTTATATGTCTAAGTTACGTTAGGGATAGTTTAATGGTTACCGTAAAAAGTGTCTTGATCTTGTTTTTTAAAGTGTCAAGGAACCTTTATGTTTACCGGAACTTGTTGGTTTCGTTAGAACTCTTACTTCTTACCTCGACCTTCTTAGTTGAATGGACCAAAGTCTGATTTGATGTTTCTATGTCAGTAGTTCTGTCATACCTTGACCGTTTTTTGTCTTTGTATCTGGTTACCTTGTCTTATCTTTCGGACCTCTATTTGGGTACGTATAATTCCAAATAGAAACTGCTTCCTCTGTTCTTATATGTCACCCTTTTTCTGTCAGAGAAGTTATTCACCACGATCTTCTTGGCCTGTTGACGTACGTTTTCTTACTTTAATCTTGTGAAGGATTGTGGTACGTGTTTCCATTTGAGTTTTTCCTAATTTCTGGATTTATATTCTGGTCTTTGGTATTTTGAGAATCTACTTTTGTATCCGTTTCGTGATATACTGTATTTAGTATCGGTCTAGAAAATACTGGTTGGAGGATCTTGTTACCTTTATTTTTGTTTTTTTTTATTTATCCTTGATTAATTTAAATTTTCGAAGACGTGTCGTTTCTTTTGATATTTGTTCCACTTTTCTGTTGGAAGTCTTACTCTCTTTTATTATTGTTTACCTTTTTGACTGTTAATTATTGGTTTTATATGTTCGTCGAGTATGTTGAGTTATAGTCCTTTTGTTTGTTAGGTCAGTTTTACACCCGTTTTTTGGATTTGTCTGTAAAGAGGTTTCTTCTGTATGTCTACCGATTGTTTGTATACTTCTCTACGTGTTGTAGTGAGTAGTAATTTCTTTACATTTAGTTTTGATGTTACTTTATGGTGAAGTGGAGTCTGTCTTAGGCAAGTCAAGTCAAGTCAACACGTCAGTACAGGTTGAGAAACTGTGGGGTACCTGACGTCGTACGGTCCGAAGTGGTTGAGGGTCTGGAACGAGTTTGAGTACAGGTATCTCAGCACTACTGTAGCTTGGTAGAGTAGGAGGCAACAAGGGAAGAGGAGGACGGAAGTCATTAAGGGACGTAGCACCAGAAAAGGTCACCCAGTCAAGAAGGGGAGTCCACCGGTTTCATAATCTCCAAGTCGCAGTCGTAGTCATGAAGGTTTCTTGCAAGTCCTGACTAAGGAAATGTTAACTGACCAACCCAGAGGAAGGTCAGGTTCCTTCAGAGTTCTTAGAAGAGATTGTGGTGTCAAGTTTTCGTAGTCAACAAACCGTACCAGGTCGAGAGTGTAGGTATGTTCTGATGACCTTTTTGGTATCGAAACTGATATGTCTGCAAACAGCCGTTTCATTACAGAGACGAAAAATTATACGACACATCCAAACAGTATCGCAAAGAAGGTTCTTCGTTCGTAGAAAGTTAAACTACCGACATTAGTGGTAGACGTCACTAAGACCTCTGGTTATTCAGAAGAGACCACCGAGTCTCCAATTTCACAGACGGACGTTACGCCCTCTGGACCCAAGCTAGGGACTTAGTCCTTCTAGGGGACCTCTTCCTTTACCGTTGGGTGAGGTTATAAGAACGGACCTCTTAGGGTACCTGTCTCCTCGGACAACCCGATGTCAGGTGCCCCAGCGTTTATCAGCCTGTGTTGACTCGCTGAAGTGAAAGTGAAAGTTAGTGGTAGACGTCACTAAGACCTCGGGTTCTTACCGGTATTAGTTTTTTTAGGTTTTTGTTCACGACTTCTCCCACATCTCTTTTCCCTTGGGAGGATGTGACGACCACCCTTACATTTAACTATGTCGGTGATACCTCCTGTTATTCCTCTAAGGAAATTTGATCTTTATTTTGGTGGTATACTGGGTCGTTATAGTGAAGGTCCGTATATGGGACTTCTTTGGTTTTGACTTTTTCTGTGTACATGGGGTTGTAAGTAACATCGTGATACGTGTTATCGGTTCTGTACCTTCGTTGGATCTACAGGTAGTCATCTACTTACCTATTTCGACACCATGTATATATGTTACCTTGTGATGATTCGGTATTTTTCCTCGGGTAGACTCAGTCAAAATTACTCCACCTACTTGGATCTCGGATAATATGTCTCACTTCATTCAGTCTTTCTCTTTTCGTTTACAGTATATAATTGTGTATATACCTGAGATCTTCCTACCATTACTGTTTAGACAAACGTCTCGTTGTTACCTCTGTGTCTGTATCTCTTCTCTAAATATCCATTCCGACCACCTCTTCTCCCTCTCCCACTCTATTTACCTCTCTTATCGTACTTACGTATATGCGATTGTATACATTCAACTATGGTTACCCTTAAACGACATACTGAGTCCCTTGAGTTTGCCCCCGAGACATTATTGGATCTCTCCACCCTTACCCGCCCTCCACCCTCCCTCTAAGTTCTCCCTCCCCTGTTTACATGTGAATACCAATTGAGTACAACTACATACTGTCTTTAGTTTGGTTATGACATTTGGTTAGTAGTTAGTTAATTTTTATTTATTCATTAAAAAATTCAGTTTTTTTAACAACCTTTTCGTCTATTCTCCCGTCCATCCACCCACCTCCCTACCTCTACTGTATTAAAAATTATCCATTAGGACTTCCTAGAAGAACTCTCTTAAACTTGTTTCGGGTCGATCTTCATACCCTTGTAAACCTATAGACACCCCTCTTTGTCGTTCACCGTGTCTGAGGTCGTCCCCATCATTTCTTGAGGTCTCAACACAAACTCACAACTATGCCTTTTTTCTTTCGAGTATTTCTACTGACTCACGGTTTCTTAACTACAAAACTTGACCCCACGACCTCTTCTGAGAATTCTCAGGGAACCCGACGTTCCTCTAGGTTGGTCAGGTAGGATTTCCTTTAGTTAGGACTTATAAGTAACCTTCCTGACTACGACTTCGACTTCGAGATTATGAAATGGTGTACTACTCTTCTTGGTTGAGTAACCTTTTCTGTGACTAGGACCCGTTCTGACTGCCATCCTCTTCCCCCGTTGTCTCCCACTCTACCTACCTACCGAAGTGACTGAGTTACCTGTATTCAAAATCTCTTGAGACCCTCTGTCACTTCCTGTCCCTTCAGACCAGACGACGCCAGGTACCCCAGTGTTTCTCAGTCTGTGCTGACTCGTTGACTTGTTATTGTTGTTAGACACTGCACGAGACCCAGTTCGGACGGAACAAACACCGACTACGACCGAGTCTTCTAGAGGGATTACTAATTGTTTTCAACTTTTGGTTCGGTCGAGAGTTCGGTGCCAGGAAGGTCTTACATGGTCCTTCGTCGGTGTGCCTCACCCTTCGATCTAAGGTCTCGGACTGATGTTAGAGTCGTAGGGGACTCCTTGGATAGGTGTCGCGAGAGATGTCGGACGTCCACTAGTTTGTCGGAACGATGACTGACTGACCAGAGGTGATCTACCTGTCGGAAGGGTGCAGGGATCGGGTCCCACAATATCCTTGTGTCACACCGAAGGACCCGTTGGGCAAGCGGTCCTTACCGAGTCACTCCAGTGGGAGAAGGAGCGACACCAATCCTGTTACTTATTTCAGTGCGCTGGAGACTACGACACGTCCTTAGTTTCTTCCACCCGAAGGCTCCCGCGTTCCAGATGCTGGTGGGTGGTGTGGTCCCGAGGTGTCTCGGACTTTGGTGACTACGTTTGAGCGTTTTAAGTTGAAGGTGTGGCGAGTATTCTCTCCCTGAAATCTTTCCGTCTTTTAAAGCTCTCATTCTTTTAACTAGTACTTTTCCCTCGCGAGAGGAGCTTTCTCCAGGTCTCGGCCTCTGCGGTCTGGATGCCCCAAAGGCGAGNCGGGGCTCGTCCACTGACCCGGAGAGAGTGGATCCAAGGGGAGTGGCGTTTTGCGCAAGATTGCTCCGCGTGTCACGCACAGTCTGGGCCAGAGAGGTCCTTTCGCGAGGCACTGCACATCGTGTTTACAGGGAGACACTCGGAGTCAAAGGGTATAGTCATTTAATCCCCCTAATGAGGTCAAGAGGGTTTAGGGAGGATTCAATTTCACACGAGTCAGCACAAACTGAGAAACGTTGGGGTGCCTGACAGGTACCTTAAGAGGTCCGGTCTTATGGGAAAGGGAAGAGGTCTCCTAGAAGGACTGGGTCCTTAGCTTGGCCTCAGAGGTCGTAACGCCCGCCTAAGAAATGGTTGACTCGATAGTCCCTTCGAGGTTTAGGGAGGATTAAGTCCGTGACTTATCTGTTTCCAATTTAGTTCGATAACGACGCCCGAACAATGGTAAGGCATTCTCGTATTTACTTTGAGATCCCTTCTCGCCCGTCGAGTTTGAAGTTTCTTTTACTTGGGTTCAAGGCCCGGGTGGCCCAGAAGCGCCCAAGCTCGGGCTTAGAGGTCGCTTCGTCCGACCGCTCTGAGTCCTCAAGACCGGGCTCTGGGAAGCCAACTGTTTGCCGACCCGGCACCCTGTCTCAGAGTACACCGGCCTTCCGACGCGGGGGCGGCCTTTCCCCTTGGCCCCCAGCGCCGCTCTTCACGCTCGATCCTCCGTGGCGGTTCCGTCCACCCTCGGACCGGACGGCTCAGCCTAGCCCCAGGCTCTCGCGCCTCAAACCGCTCCTACCCTCCATTGGTAGGGTGGGGGGCCCTCCACGGTCCTCCGACGTCGCAGGCGCGGATGACGCGCGGAACAACCCCCCAACCTCGAGCGTCAACCGTCTCCGCCCGAGCGCCGCGCCTCCCCGACTCGAGTGACCGGTCTCCGTCTCCCAGGCGTCGTCCTTGGTCGAGGTCCCTGAGGAGGGGAGCCGCTGAGGCTCCGGGCCCTGCGTCTCCGTTCCTTCCTGAGTCGTCACCGACGGGTAGGGTTGATCAGCCGCTGGATCTCCGACGCCTGAGCGACTCGCGGCAGGCACCGCGTGACCTCTAGGCCCCTCGGAGAGCGGCCGAGGGAAGTCCCAACCGCGCCGGCGGAGACCCGCCCCGACCTCGCTCGGCCCACCGACGGTGCTCCCCGATTTAGGGCTGGGGTGAGTTGGCGAGACGCCGGGTGGTCGGGGCGCGCCTCAGCCAGAGCCCTCGAGACCGGGCCGAAGAGGGCGGGTTTGATCAGGACCGGCGGGCTGTGAAACACTCGGCCTATCTTCCCTTTTCACTCTGAGGTCCTGACAGAAGATTTAAGCTTGCTTTTAGCATGACGGAGGACAGGACAGATGCAAGGACGACGGTTAGGACTCCCACTGAGAACAACCTTTCTTTATCTGGTTTCTTTATTTACTTTCCGACAAAAATTTCCGTTCAAGTAAATTTGCTTCCCTTAGCGCGCCTTCAGAACACACACACATTTTCTCCCCTTATAGTCACACACGTAAGTGAATTTTGGGCCTTGGTGCTTTCGGTCGTTCGTGAGGTAATTCACGAAAGAATTCCCTAAACCTCCCCATTATTTTTCCTAATGACGTTTCTAATTTACTAATTAAATCCTTTTCGTGGAGGCGTCTCGAAGGGTCTACTGCAATCACCATTTCCTCCTCTACGGTCTCTGTGTCTAAGTCAGGGACCAAGCCTTTCTTGCGGACCTCCTCCCGTGTCGTAAGAGGACCTCTTAGGATACCTGTCTCCGGCAAGTCCGGTGTGAGGTACTCCAGCGTTTCTCAGCCTGCGCTGACTCGCTGAATCGTTCTTGCGTCCGCGTGTGTCATCCAGACGTTTAAAAGGTGAGGTTTGAGGGGTTCCCCGAAAATTGTCGTCCCCGGGACCTCCCTTTTTTTTTTAATATTTTCGTTGACCGGAAAGGGTGGAGGGTGGGTTCCGGACTCCCATGAGGTGGAGGGAACTGTCGGGTCTGAGGACGAACTAATTGAAGAATCACAGCAAATTACCGCGTAAGTATCCCTCCCCTAGAATTAACAAAATTAAGGGCCAGGAGATCCACGCAAACCCTTTAGACTACCTTTAAATCTTACCCCCAGCTCCTCTCCCATCGGGACTAAACGTGTGTTACTCTCCTCAAAAGAATCGGAGTCCAAGGGTGGATGTTATGAAGGTTAATTCGCCCCCTCCCCCGAACAAAACCGCAAGAGACAAACCAAAACAAACCCCCTACCGGAGTGGGCACACCGTTGGAAACAGAATCAAGGAGTCGGTCCTTATATTGAGATTGTGGGATGTAATCTTCGGGCCTCAGGAATGGTGACCTGGCGGTCCCCTCAGGGGGTCTTTGGGTCGAAAATTTCCTGTCCACAAAGTTTGAAACTAAGGTGCCCCCAAAGCCGAATCCTTAACACGTACACACACAAACACACACATATTAGAGATTGAAGGGACTAGATTTTCACTCCTAAATGAAAGATCTTAACTGAAGAGGACAGAACTTTACTACGGAAGGAAAGTCGGGGTCCGATAAAAAACCAGGGGTTCGGCTGGGTCTTCCGTCGGACAGGGTTAAAAGTTCCACTATCGCGGCGGTGGATGACCGTTTTTTTCAAGAGAGACCAACACTCCATGTTCGTAGTTCTTGGGGATTCCTTCCTTAAATAATAAAGTATGAAAGGGGGTGAGGTTTACTTAAGAGTAGGTTACACGTCTCTGATCTTCCTTCTCCCTCCCCTTATTACACAGTCTTTTGTACTAACTCGAACAATTAAAGGAGAACAGAGAAAAGACTCACTTTCACTTTCAAAATCAGTAAGACAGGTCACGCTGAGAAACACTGGGGTACCTGACATCGGTCTGTCCGAGGAGACAGGAGCCCTAAAGGGTTCGTTTGTATGTCCTCACCCATCGGTAGGGGACGGGGTCTTATAGAAGGGGTAGGTCCCTAGCTCGGACCCAGAGGACGTAACATCCGTCTAAGAAATGTAGACTCGGTGGTCCCTTCGGGTCAGAGAAACCTTTTCTTTTCAGAGGAGATAAGGAAACTAAAGATGAGAATGGAAATAATACAGGAAGGAATATGAATGAAACCTAAATGAAAAGAGAAGAAAAAGACAATTATTGAAGAATTCCACCTTGGAATCTAGTAACTGAAAAATTTTTATAAATAAACCGACGAGTCTCAGAATCAACGTTGTACACCCTAGATCCAGGGACTGGTCCTTACCTTTGACCCAGGGGACGTAACCCTCATATCTCTCAGGACCGGTGACCTGGTGGTCCTTCAGGTCTAGTAACTGAAAATTTGAAAGAGGAAAAGATTATATTAGTAAATGTCGATAGTTAAAGGGAACTTCGTGATGAGATCGACGTAGCGTGTCTAAAACTTTTCCAAATAAAAGTAATGGTACGACAACCCTTATGAAAGATTAAAGGAACAACAACAAAAAAACCAGTACGTATCAAATCGTCTTACAATAAATTAAAGGTTCAATACCCAAAAAGGATCTATAAAACAACAACAACTAAAGGTTAGATTGAGGAAATATTAGTCTCTTGTTTGATTCATATTAAATTTTATAAAATTTAAATGACCCTAAACAAAGTACCGGGTCCTATACCAGTCTGTGACTTAAACTTTGTAGACCATATATCTATTTAAACAAACCAAAGTTGTGAAAAAATCATCCTGAAGGACGGAAACAATCTGGGTAGTAACTTACGTACGATTCAACGAAGTCAGTACAGACTGAGAAACCTGACATCCGGTGGTCCGAGGAGACAGGCACCCTAAGAGGTCCGTTCTCATAACCTCACCCAACGGTACGGGAGGAGGTCCCTAGAAGGGTTGGGTTCCTAGTTTGGGTGTAGAAAAAAAAAAAAAAGTACAGAGGACGTCCACCCGAGAAATGGTGATCACGGTGGACCCTTCGGGTTCTGGGTAGGAATGTCTCCTAAATAAGGTGTTCAGTAAGACACAAGTTTTCAAGTGTCTTAGTGTAGATGGGATGTATGTAACAGGGGGTAGTGAGATCCCATGATGGAAACTGGACCACTGGTCGTCCACCCCTACCGGACCAGGAGTGAATGGAAGATTTCCGTAGACCCGACTTCCAGAAGGAACGAAGGGAAAGTACCAGTCCTTCCTCTACGATTTCTAGGGACATCGGACGAGAGACGGAGAGGTCTTTCGAAAAAAAAAGGCCTTTCAAAAACATAGACCAAGCTGAGGGAGTGAACTTGTAAAAAGAACTAGGTATGGTGAATGTAGGGTGACAGTCTCTGGGCTAAAACAGAAAGGGACTGCGAAAGACAAAGAAGAAGTTCATGTCAACTATGGGGTCGTTGGGAGGAAGACAGGTGGATGAGAATTTAAGAAAACACGAGGATGGTTACCGAAGGACTTAAATGTGGTTGGACACTCAGAACCAGGGAAGTATTTGCAGTGGACTCCTTTATTATGGGACCTATAGAATAACAAGAAAGGGGTTTTAGTCTAGAAAGGAGTTTTCGTTTCGAAAGTCCTATGTGTCTTCTAAACGGTACCGAAGGAGACGTGGAGACACGGAAACGGGTCGGACCGATATGGTTGGCAGATTCAGGACTCAGCGAATGATGTACTGTCCAAAGGTCTTTACCAGGTTTGTCGACGAAGGACCATAAGTATGAAAACAAGTTAGGGGACAGGATTGAACGAAGATTGGACACTGAACAACAGATTGCTCACCTTACACCGTCTTCTCCCATAGGACACTGAAGGAAGATTGTTCACTTTACACCGTTCTCCCTATACTATAGGTACCTCATTGTTCGAAAGATCTCAGAGAGAGGGAACCGCAGAAACTTTTTATTCAACGGTACACAGGATGTCGGTGCCCCCTTACTAAAGACGGTTGTTGAACGTTCTCGAGTCTTTGTCTCGGAGACAACTCTTCGGTCAGGACCCATTTGGAACTGACAAGGGAACACTCTCCTGGGTCAATTCGATACGAACTTGAGGACTGGGTCTCTTTGACGTTCTATTCACACACGACACAATTCGGTGACTCAATCTCTACGAGACAATGTGTCATTGTCTTTTGTTTATATGGTCCACTTCACCTCACGGTTCCTTAAGGGTCTTCAAGGTCGTACCGTGAGGTGGTAGTCCCACACAAAATCTTCACCCGTCGACTTCTGACTAAGGGATGTGAAGAGCCAGAAGTCCGAGGTACGTAAGGACCTTCCCCCGATCTCAGAACGGTATGAGAACCAGTGGGTTCAAACCGTAGTCTTAAAGATTCACCCTTTCCCACCGTTAGTAGGGTTTCGACGTAACCGAATCATTGATGTGTTTAGAGTTTTTCCTTCTTTGTAGAGGACTGTCGGTCCTCGACTGGACCAAGATAGTTGTTCCTGAACCACAACGATATGTTATAGGTGTCGGTCTAACACCACAAGAGGACGACTCGTATTTATTAAGTGTCTTATAGTTGTAGACGGTTCCGGTGTGACACTGGTACTACCTATTTCTGTTTTTGTTCTGGTGAGGTGTTAATGACATGTTGTGTCTGTTTTACACTCATAATAGGTTTGGTGTTTTTCTTAATTTGTAGTGGATAGGACTACTTACTCACTGATTACGAAGAAATGGTTAGGGTCGAGACCAGAGGTAGTAAAAGGGGTGGAATATTTGTTCTACATAATTCTACGATAATATCCCACTTGAAACCAGGGGGATTTTAAGTATACGACGTCATGTATGGAGTCATGAAGCCCTCTACTGACATAAACTTCCATCCCAGAAATCCTCCACTAACACAATTTCCTCCAACAATACCATACAGGACCCGAAGGGTCCACCGTGATCACCATTTCTAGGTGGACGGTTACGTTCCTCTACGTTCTCTGTGTCTAAGTTAGGGACTTAACCCTTCTAGGAGACCTCATACCTTACCGTTGAGTGAGGTCATAAGAATGGACATTTAAAGGTACCTGTCTCCTCGGATCACCCGATATCAGGTACCTCAACGTTTCTCAGTCTCTGACGACTCGTGTCTGTTTGTGCCACACAGGAATAGATTAGACTGACGACAGGAATATTCTTTTCCTTTAAACGTGTGTCCTATCTAAACCTGTGTGTCCCTGTGAACCCAAACCTCCCTGTTGGTACATTCAGGTGTCGTCCTTCTACTGGTAGAAACTCGGTTCCTTTCTCCGGAGTCCTCCTTGATTTAGGTGGTTGTAGAACTAAAACCTGAAGACCGGAAGTCTTGTACTCTGTAAAAATTGAAGACTACAAATTCGGTGGGTCAGATGTCCCGGGATCGTTTGAGAATATCTACGAGTTAGTCTTAAAGTCTTAATGTGACTGAAGGACTTTTGTGAGTTTCGTCTCGTTTCGGGACGAAGGAATTTGGAGAGGGTTCTAGTGGATTGTTGTTTCAGTTTAGGAAATTATTCGGGAGGGTTGTGGGAGAAAGACTCTACCGTGTGTGTAAGGAGTTTCATACGTAAGAAGGATCAACGTTTCTCGTTCTTTAGGTTGATTAAGTTGAAGTCGACACAGAGACCACCAGAAACGGACTTCCCACAACTATTGATATCAAGACGGACTTCGGTGAAACCGGGCGTGGCGTTCGGTAGGGAACACAAAAGTGACCCGAATGCAGTCTGGACCACACCCCTCTTCGAGAGGGTTACAACTGTATAAAGGTAAGAGACGGGGAGAAGAAGACGGAGTTGAGGAAGGTAGGGACACAGGTGTACCCACTGAGTTACTACTCCACTTACCATGGAACAGAGGTCTTTGGGACCGTGTCGCTACCACGGACACACTGACTAAAAACTGTCTTCCCAGAATTACTATGTAGACCTACTTTACTCCGGAAGACCCTCTCACGACCTCTTTGACTCACCAGTGGTAAGTCGGTTAAAGACCGAGACCAAAAGAGTCACCTTATACGTCTGTCTCCGTTTTGCGACCTAACGACCTGTAGCCTCTCTTTAAAAAAAAGGTCTCTACCCTCCTTTCTGTTTCTCTGATCTCTGTTCCTTTGGTGTCTTCCGATAACCCCTTCTTTCTTTCAGTCCCACAACCAGTCCCTCAAAAAAAATAGTACAAAATAACAGGTACTCATTACTTTTTAAGTCCTGTAAAAGTCATTTTAAATTTAATGTATGTCAGAGACCCTTCACTTGAAACCTCAGAGAACTGTCGCGTCGTAAACTGAAGTTCCTCCGGACCCCTTCTCTCTTCCGAAGGTTTCTTCCTATGACGACGACGACGACGACGACGACGACGACGCAGTGAAGTCAACACAGGTTGAGACGAGTTGGGGTACCTACCGTCGGGTGGTCCGAGGAGGCAGGGACTCTAAGAGGTCCGTTCTTGTGACCTCACCCAACGGTAAAGGAAGAGGTTACGTACTTTCACTTTTCACTTTCACTTCAGCGAGTCAGCAAAGGCGGAGAATCGCTGACGTACCAGATGTCGGGTGGTCCGAGGAGGTAGGTGCCCTAAAAGGTCCGTTCTCATGACCTCACCCCACGGTAACGGAAGAGGTCTTCTGCCTACTCAGTGTGTGTTCACTGTTGTCAGATTTACAGTAAAAATAATAGTTAGATTCGTTTTGATGGTAAAAAAATTCACTGGACTTATTAACCACGTAAAAATGTACTGTCCACTCACTAACAAGAGAACGACAACAACAACAAGTCAGTGATTCAAGTACAGACTAAGAAACGTTGGGGTACCTGACATCGGGTTCTCTGAGGAGAAAGGTACGTTAAAGGGTCCGTTCTTATGACTTCACTCAACAGTAAAGGAAGAGGTCCTCTAGAAGAACTGAGTCCCTAACGTGGACTCGGAGGACGTAACCGTGTACCTAAGAAACAACGACTCGGTGGTCCCTTCGGGGTCAACAGGAGATTTTGGAGAGTTTTTGGGAATTGAAGGGTGGGTCGCAGACATAGCCCACGTAACATAAAACAGAGGTCACCAAGTACGTAGGGAAGATCTTTGGTGAAGTAAGTAAAGAAGTTGTGTGAATGATTTATAATTATGTCCTCGTAAAGTTACGGTTCACTTCTCAAATCTTACTACTGAGATGGTCCTGAGAACCGGGGTACTACCTTGTTACAAGAGTAGGTGTCTACGTATAGTCTGAGTGGACCCCCTGAAGGTTTAGATGACTTCGGGTCCGGAATGGTGACCAATCAATCGAGTCTTGGAAGACCCCGGGGTCGTAGTCATAAAAAAAAAAAAAATACCGGTACGGTACATTGAACGTTCTAGAATCAAAGGACTGGTTCCTAACTTGGGTACGGGAGTTGTCACTTTCACGTCTCAGAATTAGTGGTCTGGCGGTCCCTTAAGGGGTTCGTAGTCATAAAATTTTCGTCGGGACCGCTACGATGCACGTCGGTCCTAGTTCTCTGTCTGACTGTTTTTCTTTTAATGTTCCACCACCTCACATACACTGTTTCTAGATTCCGTCGGGAATTGGTCCGGGAGGGAGGTCCCTCCCGGAGGGTCGTCTTACAATAGCGTTGTCTCGGGATATAAAACTCATCCTCAATCATCCTATTGTCTTAAGGTCCCTCTCCGGAACTCCGTGCTCACTCTCAATGGATCAGGTACCTTAAGTCGAACCACCTGGGTAGTTACCTTCGTTCACTATCTCTCCGTCTCTCTACTCTCAGTGGTCATCCACTTCCCGGACACGTGACCCGTCTCAACCGGGGGTAGGTGTTCCGTGACGACTCGTGGGTACCCAGGATTCGTTTCCTCAACGTGTTAGTTTACACGTGAAATCGTGGTTTTTGTAAAACATAACCCCATATCGGCTACTTGTTACAACTATCAAAGTCCACTAGTCAAAGTCCACTAGAGTCGGTATGTATGTGTACATAGGTAAGAGGGGGTTTCGGGGGAGGGTAGGTCCGACTTTTTACACTCGAAATCTTCCTAGGGAGTCCGGTGCCGCCCTCCCCTCTAACCTCCCTGGGTCTTACCTTCACAATTCTGGTCAATCCCCTCTGCTACCCCGGGGACCGGTCTGGGACCGTCTCCTACTTCTTTTCACTTCACTATTGTTCCTTCACTTTGGGGTGGCGTGATCTACCACTCAACTTACCCCCTCTTCCTGTTCTTTGAAAGACCTTAATCGTGGTCTTTCCCGGAGGACTGGTGTGGGAGACCGAAGATGAGTCGTCGGTGTTCTGAGAGTCAAGATTCCAGGACGTCACTGAGAAGTACGACATTCTCGTCCTCTCCTTGTCTCCTCGGACAGAGAAATAAAGGAGGTACGAATCTTTGTGGGCGAAGATCTAGGAGGGTTGAGGAAGTCGTGTCGGAGGGGGACTTCAGAAAACTTGAGGGGGACGACGGGGTGGGAATCGTCAGAATGACGGAGTTCGTCGAAGGGAAACCGGGGTTTGACTTTTCCGGTCTCTGGATCTCAGGGTAGAGTAAAGACGGTGGAGAATGGGAATACCTGAAAACGTTCAGTAGAGTACCTTTGAGTCATTTGAAATCGACGAAGTAGTCGTTTTACCCTTATTATTGTGAACATTTCTACACTTCTAATTCTTGATTACATTGTATCCTCCTTGGTTCGTTTAACACCTTTTGATTTTTATCTACTATGGCCATTACATCTTTAGAGTAGAGAAAATTCCCGAAGGGATCACCGAGACATTATTTCTTAGACGGACGGTTACGTCCTCTGAGCCCAAAATAAGGAACTAGTCTTCTAGGGGACCTCTTCCTTTACCGTTGGGTGAGGTCATAAGAACGGAACCTTTAGGGTACCCGTTTCCTCGGACCACCCGATGTCAGGTACCCTAACTTTTCTCAGTTTGTGTTGAACCAGTCACTCGTTCGGGTTCGTGTGAAGAGAAATTTTTTCTCTTCTTTCTTTTTTCCTGTTCGGTCCAATCTTTTAGACGTTTCTAGTATTTCTCCGACTTCTTTCTTTGTCTTCCTCCTTCCCTCTCTACCTCCCTCCTTTCTCTCTTTTTCTTTTTGTGTTATCGGTTACCTATTTACTCTTCGGGGAGTAATTGATTTGTTTATTTTCGTTTAATGAAGACGACTTCCTACCACCACTACCAGTGTGTTGTTATTTGTATTTAGATTAAAGTGTTTTTACATGTGAGTTTTTACTAGTTATACCATTTAAAACAACTCACATACAAGATGGTGTCAAATTTTCTATTTTATATTATAAGGAAATTAGTTCGTTTTATTTTGTCGATTCCTAATGTAAAAAAGTGGCGAATTTAACCGTCTTCATTTTCGTACCGTCGTAAGTCAGCTTTGCATGTCCAAAACACATTACGACAGGTCGTGGTAAATTTTACACCTACAGGGAACTGGATCTTTAAGGTCACGTCCTTAGACAGGTTCCCTTTATAACTGTGTATACACGTTTGTGTGTACGTGTATGTGTGTGAGTGTGTGTGTGAGACTTCGTAATCTTCACTTCGACCCGAGTGACCCCGAATCTTGCTATTTTTTTTTTAGAGTTTGTCAGGAATTTTACTTTTCAATGTACCGACAAACTTGTTTACTCCTTCTAGAAATGCAAGTGTGGTTTGAGCACTGAAGACGCCTCCCTGAAGGCAAAACTAAGAGACACGAAGATATAATGAAGGGACCGTCAGGTCACCAATTCTGAGACTCGAGGGTGATGTCCCTCGAAGGTACAACGACTAAAAAAATATGGTTCGTGTTGAAAATATTGCGTAAATCAAAATTATTAAAAAAATTAATAACAAAACAAACCAAAACAAACGACACGACCCAGTAAAAACGAGGCACCCGAAAGAAATTAACGTAGTTCGACCCCGATGAGAAGTAACGTTACTTGTCAGAAGAACAACGTCACCGAAGAGAACATCTCAGATCCGAGATCCCACGAGTCCGAGGTCATCAACGTCGAAGGGCCGACATCTCGTGTTCCAGTCCTCATCACCACATGTCCGAATCAACGACGTACCGTACACCCTAGAAGGACCTGGTCCCTGGCTTGGGTGTAGAGAACGTAACCGTTCACCCAAGAAGTGGTGACTCGGTGGTCCCTTCGGGAATTACTAAAAAAAAAAAAAAAAAAAAACTGACCTACGAAGAACTCGCGAGTGAGATACCGAACAGGTCAACCCTTCCAAGGAGGTGAAGTTTTAGATTATCGGAACAAGAAGGGTCGTCGATGTCACGAGAGGTGTTGTCCCGGAGGGACAGCAAAGAGTACTGGTATTTATTAAGACGTCCCCTCTCACGACCCCTCTCTTCGCCCCGTCTCCTTTGGTACCCATAAAAACACTGAGACTGAATAGACAATCCTCGTCACCGGGGCTCACCGACCGGAGAAAGTTCTCTACGTAGTACGATGGTCGTAAGAGTCGGTGAAGAGAGTCGACCGGCGACGGTACTGGGGTTCGGCCGGGGACTCTGGGGTGGTCGGAAATTTACGGTGACGGGACGGTAGACTATAAAAGTACTACCTCTCACCTCCGAAGAGCAAAAGCGAAGAAGTAAGGAACGGTCTCAAACCGACGGGGGGTCGTAGGGTTCCAGAAAATTGTACGTCGGACCGAAGTGTCTGACAACCCTCGGAATCACTCCTTCGCAGAGACGAGTGTAGGGGAGAGTAGACATCCGGTATTCAGTAGGAAGGGTCCCCGAGTCTCTAAATAAAAGGAATAAGGATTCTTCCTTTGAGTGAAGAAACACTCAAACTTAGATTGTTTCTAATCTAAGATTAGATTAGAGGGAACACCGGGTCTTAAGGTCAGGTTCCCAGTCGAAGAGAGGTACACACACACTTGTGTCAATCAGGTTTTGGTTTCCATGTAGATGTCTCTCTTTATACAAAATGTCAGAGGGTCTTTACTCCGTAGGTATTTTAATAAAAGAAGTCAACCGGAAACATACGTGTGTATATGTTGAAACTTTTTTTTATGTAGGACCCGAAGTATAAACTATAAAAAAGGTCTTTTGTTGGTGCACCTGTACCTATCACAGGGGTAGACAGTTCTGGGTGGGAGGAACAAGTCCCTTCGTCTCATGTCGTATACCTCCAATTCAGTGAACAGGTTCAGTGACGGAGACCATCCACGATCTCGGTTTGAGTGTATGAGACTGAAGTCTTAGGTCTGAAAGACGAAGGGACATGGAGGAGGAGAGTAATGTTCGAGTATAAAAGAAATTCCTCTATATAAACAAATATAGAAGGTAATACTTCTAAAAAAAAGTTCTTATTTTTATCAAAATAAGTCCATTAATGTAATCTAGTAATAAAAAGGATGATCTAAAAAAAAAAGAAATTTTATGTTCTTTGTGATTTCGTACAATTTGTTGTGGTGACCCCTACGTTTATCGTTTTAAGTCAATCACACCAGTGATTGAGATGTCCTGTTTACCAGTCAAAAGAAGTTGTTTATTTAATGTTCCTTTTTTTTTTTTCTCCTTCGTCTTTGATCTCCAAATTTCTCTGAATTCTCTGAACAGCCCGAAAGGGTTACGGAGTCGTCATTCCTTAGACGGACGTTACTTCTTCTGTGCTCAAGTACAACCCAACCCTTCTAGGGGACCTCCTCTCGTGTCCGTTGGGTGAGGTCATAAGAACGGGTCTCTTAGGGTACCTGTCTCCTCGGACCGTCCGATGTCAGGTATCGTAGCGTTTATCAGACTGTGCCGACTTCGCTGACTCGTACCTCCGGGCGCTCTCTGAACAGTTGGGTAATCTCATTGACCCGTAATAAACTAAGGGCTAGGTTTGTTTACTCAATATTACTGTTGTAAATTCTCTGAAACCCCTTTAAACGTGAGACCGAAAAACAAGTAGTATTCCTTAATAACAAATACGATAATTTCTACTATTACCATAACACCTATTAAAAAAAGTAAAAATAAAACATGACCTCATATCGGTCAATTGTTACGACACTATCTAAGCCCACCTGTCATTTCCCTGAGTCGGTATGTATATGTTCATAAATAGATAAGAGGGGGTTTGAGGGGAAGGTAAGTCCGATGGCGTATTGTAACTCGTCTCAGGGGTCGTGGTATCTTGTCCTAGATCAACCAATAGGTAAAATGTATGGGTGACACATAAACAGTTAGGGTTTAAGGGATAGAGAAGGGGGTTGGGACAAGAAGGCGGTACCGTTGGTATTCAAGTAAGAGATTCAGACACTCAGATAAAGACAAAGCGTTTATTCAAGTGAACGTAGTAAATAAAAATCTAATGTGTATATTCTCGACAGTATGTTATAAAGAGGAAGAGATAGACTGAATGAAGTAAGTCGTACTGTTAGAGATCCAGGTAAGTGTGACGACGTTTCCCGTAATAAAGCAAGAAAAATTACCGACTCATTATAAGGTAACATACATACATGATATAGAACAAAAAAGTAAAGAGACAGCTACCTGTAGATCCAACGAAGATACAGAATCGACAACATTTGTCACGACGTTACTTGTAACCCCATGTATATAGGAAAGTCTGGTACAAAAGGAGACTCATATACGGGTCCTCACCCTAACATTCGTGTGTGTTTTCTTCCCCCTTCTTATACTTGGACACACATGTATAGTGGGTCGAACACTTCTAGTACGATCGTAGAGATCATAGTCATAGGGTATCTTTCCAAACCCTTAGGGTGTGGATCCAGTGACACTTATCGAGGAGGTCCTGAACCAGTCTTCTTGTGTCACTCCTACTAGGTCCATCACGGGTCCTTTCTCGTCCGGTCTGGGCGTCTCCTTCGTGTTCGTAGTACTTTCGACACCCCACATCATCGCCACCCACGAGTTTTAAGGGTCCCCCGACGACCCTCGACAGTCCAAGGTCGGGATTCGGTAAGAATGAGATTTAGAGGACCCTACCTGTGAAACTTCGTATCGACTCTAGGGTCAAGTTCCCTCCCAATCGACGGGATTGACCGACCCCCGTAACAAACGTCTAAACCAAGTCCGGGAAGTCATAACGGACTCGTCGTCTTCCGTGGACGAGTCGGGGAGAACCCTGTTGAGATCAAGGTCTTGGGGCTTCCCCCTGACTTCGGTAGAATCGAGAGAAGGGAAACGGGTCAGAGTGAAGGAGGGGAAGGTGTCCTCCATTAGGACCCCGTGAGGACCTGTTTATAGGACACGGAATTTGGTAGAGTCTCAGACGAAGGGGTCTTTGGGTTACACATTACGATGAACAGAGATTTTTCGTAATGTCGGGACTCGGGATCACCGAGTCACCATTTCTTAGGTGGACGGTCACGTCCTCTGTGTCCAAACTAGGGACTAGGCCCTTCTAGGGTACACGGAGTCTTGTCGCTTCGGGTACGTGGTGTATTAATAACTCGGACACGAGACCTCGGGTCCTCGGCGTTGATGACTTCGAGTGGACGATATCTCTGGCACGAGTTATTGTTCTCTTCGGTGACGTTACTCTTAGGGTGTGTTGTGGCGATCTTTATCGGGGAAGAGTGACGTTGATCTCTTTTCGGAAGTGTCGTTGTTTCTGGGTAATGTCACTTTTTATTTCTTTATTTAAAAGTTTATTTTGTTTATTTTTCGTAATAATTATGTCAGCGGGTCTCTCAGTAAGATAACCCGGTCATTCCTGACGATGTGGAATAAGTGTCTTTTGTGTCTATAGCCCTGTCCTCTCACTTTCACTTTCAGTGAGTCAGTACAGACTGAGAAACTCTGGGGTACCTGAT
This sequence comes from Capra ibex, assembly GCA_006410555.1. NCBI lineage: Eukaryota > Metazoa > Chordata > Mammalia > Artiodactyla > Bovidae > Capra > Capra ibex. The sequence goes on along the minus strand of SJYO01040405.1, from coordinate 37,154,968 downwards.
ATGTCAGGCACTTTAAGAGGTCCGGCCTCATGACCTCACCCATCGGTGAGGGAGGAGGTCCCCTAGAAGGGTTGGGTCCCTATCTTGGACCCAGGGGATGTAGCGTCCGTCTAAGAATGGTCGACTCGGTGTTCTTTCTGTTTCGTTTGTCCTCTCTGTAAATGTGCCATACACAGACCCCTTCTACGTTTCGTGTAAAGTCCCCTCCCCCTACGTCGAACGAAATAAAGAGACCCCCTCCCCCCCGACTCCTCGGGTGAGGTCGTCTACCACTCACCCACTCGGTCAATTTCCATTAAGTCAGAGAAGGACTTGGTTCGTCAGAAGATCCTGAAGTAAGTTGGGGGGCTTGGGGGTAGACGGTCCCTCTTTACGAGTCACAACCCAGTAAGAAAGAAAAAGGGAAAAGGGGTTCGTCCAGGTTCTCGGTCTCCAACTGGACTTCGTAGACGGCGACCACGTCGGGTCTCGGACAAAGGGACCGACTAGAGGACTAAACGTGTAGTGGACTTTAGACTTCCGGCGAAATGAAAGTAGAGACCGAACCCGTTGGAAGGGACCCCGGGAGAAATACCCCAGTCAAGTGGGGACGATATCACTATGGGAGTAGAGACGTTTGCAGTTAGGGAGTCCCTTGAAGATGTAAAGAGGGACTCCGGGACCCCGTAAGAACCTGGAGATATGAGCGACTCGACTAGTACGTCCATTTCCCTTGATCCACGAGAGGTTCCGGTCTAACGGATTAAAGATACTACGGAAAAAAAAAAAAACCTTTGACGACGTACCGAATACTCTAGAGTCAAGGGGATGATATCTGACTTGGATCCGGTGTCGACACTTTCGTGGTTCAGGATTGATGACCTGGTAGTCCCAGGGACACTACCCAAAAAAATTACACAGTGGAACTAAGAACTAATCCGATATCAGAACCGATAAATAATTGATACATAGATGTGTGTGTGTGGGTAAGTATTCAGTGTACCATACTATTTAAAATACTTTTTTATTAGTTCGACCCACTCCGAGCCTGTGTGTCCCTCCCTGTAAATCGTGTCCCGGATTGTATGTCAGAATCAATAAAGACAATTACAGCGATGCAGTGGACTTGGTCGATCTTTGGAGAGAAACGGACCTCTTAAGGTATCTGTCTCCTCGGACCACCCAATGTCAGGTACCCCAGACGTTTCTCCACCTGTGTCGACTTCGTTGGTTGTGATTGTATAGTGTGGGTGGTGACGAATAAAAGACACCACTAGTTGAGAGTCTAAGAAGTCAAAAAACTAGGGGTAGGGGTGAGACACTCAGTCGTGGAGAACTAGAGAATGGACCTGTTGGAGGTAGGGAGTGACGGAGAAAGAAACGAGGGGAGACGGATTTAAGACAACTCTAAATATAGTTGTATCTAAGTCTAACGACGAGACAGTGAATCCTGACTCTCTGGGACCCGAACAAGGAAACCAAGATAGAATCGAACCCGACAGTATTGTTTTGTGCCATCTGACCCACCGAATTTATTTTCAGTAAATAGAGAGTGTCGACTCTTTAAATCTTAGTTCCCTGGTCGGTAAAGTCGAGAACCACTCCCGGGGAAGGACCGAATGGCTGTCGGTCCAAGAATGACCACGGGTGTATCGGAAAGGAGGGACGTGTACGTCCCCTTTCAAAAGTACAAAGGAAGAAAAGAATCTACCTCCGAAAGGTCCACAGAGTCACTAATTTTTTTTTTTTTTTTTTTAGGTGGACGGTTACGTCCTCTGTGTCTTCTTTGTCCAAGTTAGGGACCCAGTCCTTCTAGGGGACCTCCTCCCATACCGTTGGAAGAGGTCATAAGAATGGACCTCTTAAGGTATCTGTCTCCTCGGTCCTCCCGATGTCAGAAACCCCAGAGGTTAGGTTCTCTACTGTGTCAACTCGTGTACGAGCGGGAAAAGAATTTAATCTCGTGATTAAGGTAGTACTCCAGAGGTGGGAGTACCGGAGTAGCTTTGGATTAAGGGAGGGTTGTCGGGGTGGAGGATTATAGTCACGAGATCCGATATCCGAAGTTGCATACATAAACCCCCCCACTCCTCGCCCATTTGTAAGTCAGGGATTGTTTGAGGGATCTAGAAACAAAGGAGTAATCATTTTACTTCCATTATTATGAAGGGGGTCCCATCAGTATTCCTGAGTTGTTGGGTCATCATTGGCACCAATAACTCTATTGTATTAATTTTGAATTTCGTGGTTCAACCGGTGTATCTTTTCTAACGTATTTATAGTCAATAATAACCACCGTAATGTATAAGGAATTCTGAGTCGAGTTTGCAGGTGTCGGTACACCTAGTCGGGTACAGTGGTGGCTTAGAACATCTCAACAAGACAATATAGGTAGTGTACAGTAGTGTAGGTAAATAAATACACAGATAAAGGGTAACGTCTGGTACTTGTACAGTTCCAATCTCCAGTTCTACGGACGTGGGGCAGACAATGGGTCGTGGACTACCCGTGATCCTTTACGAACAACTTATTTATGTGCTCGTTTACTTTCGGACTCGGTCCCGTTCACTGTGAGTCTAAGAGTGCACTCCCGAGGGACTAAAGGAGTCGACGAATGTCGTACATAACCCGATACGAAACGCCTGTTTTTAACCATACAAACGAAGTCAACTGTCTCTCGATCCTCAGTCTCAAGGACAGGACCTGGTTTGGACCGTGGATATGATCGTACACTAAATTTACAACTACCCGTAATACCTGACTTACACAGCGGAGGGGTTTAAGTAATATGACCTGCAGGATTAGGGGTCGTGGAGTCTTATATTGGGACGAACTTATGTTCCGGAATTTTCTCTACTAATTTAATTTTACTCCAATAATCCATCCCGAGTTTAGATCAGACTGACCACGGGAATGTTCCTCCTTATACCTATGGTCTCTCTGTAGTCCCTACCTGTACGAGTCTCCTACTGGCAACAATCCCATGTCACTCTTCCGCCGGCAGATGTTCGCGCCCTCTCTCCGGAACCTCCTTCGGTTTGGATCAGTGTGGGACTGAAACCTGAAGGTCGTACGTGTGACACTCTTTTACCTAAAAAGAACAAATTCTATGTCAGAGTCCACAAGACAATACCGTCGGGATCGTTTGATTGTGTTACCCACTCAAGGGTAAGGACAAAGGGGATGGCGAAGATATAACCTTGAGAGGGTATTGAAGGAATTTGTAAAAGGGTAGTTAAGGTCTATAGTAGACTAGAATTAAAGTCCTGAGACTGTCAAATAAGGTGGGTAGTAGTGATACGGGTTTTACTGGGACAGGGAGATTGTACAGGTCTTTGGAGAACACTTCTTAAGTATAAGTCGAACCCTCGTAAATAACCCGGTGTACCTTGCTACGTTTGTCTTGTTATGACTTTCATCGAGTCTTTTACGACGTCTCTTCATTAATCGGATCACACCCCTTTTACTATTTTTACTTGATTTCATCAACTTGGTGAGGGAAAGTATATCACGTAGAGTGGATGTTATAAGAAAGCGTATGGACTAGAGGGACTAGGAGTACTGTCGAGTTAATGATAGAAGTAAAGAATCTACTCTTTTAACTTCGAGTCTCTTACTTCACTGACCGGGTCTCGGGTCCCAATCATCCATTACCATGGTGGGGACTGGGTCCAGAGGACTGGAGTGTACGACAGACTCCACGAAATAATCTTTTCTCCTCAAAATGGACTTTAGGTACATGTCTACATTCTCGAGTTGGGATTTCTTCCGGCTCACGTATTCTTGACTACGAAAACTTAGTACGACGACCTCTTCTTAAAACTATCAGGGAACCTCAAGTTCCTCTAGTTTGGTCAGTTAGGATTTCCTTTAGTCAGGACTTATAAGCTACCTTCCCGACTACGACTTCGACTTCAAGATTATGAAACCAGTGGACTACGCTTCTCGGTTAAGTAACCTTTTATACAACTACCTTTCTAACTCCCGTCCTCCTCTTCACCCGCAGTCTCCCACTCTACCAACCTACCGTTGTGACTGAGTTACCTGTACTCAAACTCGGTTGAGGACCTCTATCACTTCCTGTCCCTTCGGACCACACAACATCAAGTACCCCAGTGTTTCTCAGTTTGTGTCGAATCGTTGACTTGTTGTTGTTGGACTTTCGTGTGTAAACGGTGTAAGGAAAGACCTCCATGTTTCTATTATTTATTTTGGAAAAAGAGACGAACGGACAATATTTAACAATGAGGGAAGGGTCATTCGACCGTTAACCGAAAACCATTCCGAATTGACCCTCCTTCGACAATTTAAACCGAGGTTCGGTTTCTCCTTGTGTGACGTATTTTCTCTGTCTTTTTCTTATACTTAAAAGTTTACTCTTTTGGTCGATTTTTCTTTTATCTTTAAAACGTACAAGGCATTCATCCTCCCATTTTTTTTTTTTTTTCTCTCTCATACGTCTTCCCCGGTCAAAAGATCATTAATACGTTTAATTTTTCTTTAATCTCTACTTACTTTTAGCCACTGTTGATGTTGTTACTAAGTTTTTTCGGCTCTCTTAAATAGGAAGTGTCTTCGAACGCTCCCAAAACAAACGAAATTTAGTAAGCGTCGTAGGAAAGACCAACAGGGAAGGTATCTGGGTCCGTTCCCCGACCGTGAACCGTCTACAGGGAGGTGTGTGTCCCGAAGGGACCCCCGAGTCTTCCATTTCTTAAATCGGACTTTACATCCTCTGGGCCCAACCTAGTGACCACCCCTTCTAGGGGACCCCTTCCCGTACCGTTGGGTGAGGTCATAAGAACGGACCTCTTAGGGTACCTATCTCCTCGGAACACCCGATGGCAGGTACTGCAGAGTTTCTCAGCCTGCGCTGACTTCGGTGAATCGCGTGTGCGTGTGAGGTGTGTGTTCGTGGTTGTCTGAGTCGTGTCCGAAGGAGCCGAGATTCAGGGCCTTCGTTTCCCGCTGGCGTAGAGTCCCGGTCCCTCGAAACACCCGACACGACGACTGTCGTGACTTCTACTACACGATAACACAAATCCCTACTGACCTTACTATCTCCGTTAATGGGTTCGTGAAGACAGTGAGTTTGAAAAAGAGAGTATCTAAGAACGAATTGCTACTAAGGGTCCTCATAGGGCGCGGGTAATAGAGCGAAGAAAAGGACAAGGTCAGACGCGGAGGTTTTTAATCGTTTCCTTAAGGACGTCGACGTCCGTAACGAGTGTCTAATCGTGTCATAAGGGTTGTCAACGTACACTGTCGATTCCTTATAAAACGTCATTACTTGTCGAGTATAATAAGAAATTAAACTCGTACACATCCAGGTCTGTATTATGAATACTTCGTTTTATGTCTAAGAAAGATTACCGGCCCTCTAACTGAAACTTACGGTATTTACGTTTATCAAAGTAAAAATATTTTAAGAAGTAACTTAAGTTATTACAGATGTTTTTACCATAAAATAAAAAAATTTACGATTGTACTGAAACTTTAAATAATTGTTAATAAACATAAAACGAAATCTTATGATTACAATTATCAGATTTTCTTTTGTAAATTTTGTACTTACTTAAAAAAACAACACATGGATAACTTAAGTGTAAAAAATACTTGTATTTCAACCAGAGTAATAAGTACCTATGGTATCAACTATTAATACGTGAACGATTTCAAGTAAAAATTGAGGGTATAGTTCGAGTGACACCAAAACATCAGTGAACTTCTGTGTGTGTTTTACGACCTTATAAACCCGAGGGTTCCATGTACAAGGGGTCTCCTCCGGTGTGTTCCGTTGTGAGACGGAAGAATAAAGTCGAGAATATGATATTTATTCATAAGAAAAACGTCAGACAAATCATGGAGTAAAAAGAGTAAAAAGAACCACTAAAGTGATAAATTTTACCGGGTTGGTCTCCCGACTTCACGACAGATCACAAGAACTCTTATTCTGACACTGTACGAAATGTCTCTTTTTACGTGACCAATGTATTCAAAACATGTCCGTAAAATACGACAACCGACACACGTAAGTTGTAATTACTTAGTTGTTATATAGGATTTATTCGACAGAAAGTTGTCTTTGTGTGTATTTTGTTCGAATGCATACCGAGTCCACTACTTTTACAAGACTGGTCTACAAATGTCCTTGGATAGACAACCTTGTTATCAAACCATAAGTGGTCAAATCGTAACCGTCGTTGAAACCATGTTTTGAAGGGACTTATTCCTTTTAGTGGACATACAAATTTAAAACATATGAAACTTATATTAATATAATGAATAGTATATAATATAATAATATAATGAATATGTAAACATATGTATACATATATTAATATACTGTATATAAATATTATATATTTATATAATTAATGATAGAAACCTTGTGTTCAATACATTTTGAGAACTATGGTTGTGTTAATGATTAATACGAATTCACTCTTGTCTTCTTTTTAAACACCTTATTTAAAGGTCATTAAATAATCTTTACAGAAATAATCATATAGAATTAACACCAGAAGAAAATTTACAGGGGTCAAATACTTATCTTACGGGTCTAGACGTATTATAAAAAGTTTAAGTTAATAGACACTATCAAACGGGTGAAAGTGAGTGTTTTTGGTAGTGAATAGTGTAAAAGATTTAATATAATACTTTAACTTAAAGAATACGTCCTCCTATTTTATATAAAAGAAATAGTCGTACGATCAAACGAAATATTTAATTTGTGTACCGTACACTCAGAGGTAAATATAAGACCGGATCCTAGACGTTTGTAATCCCCATCATCAAATATCATCGTTTGGTGACTTTTGTTACATTTACATTTAGTTACACATAATTAATTTATAATATACTAAGTGGGTATATTATAACAGCTTAGAAGTCAAGTCAAGTCAAGTCAGTGAGTCAGCACAGACTAAGAAACGCTGGGGTACTTGACGTCGTACGGTCCGGAGGGATAGGTAGTGGTTGATGGCCTCAAATGGGTTTGAGTACAGGTAGCTCAGCTACTACGGTAGGTTGGTAGAGTAGGAGACAGTAGGGAAAGAGGAGGACAGGAGTTAGAAAGGGTCGTAGTGCCAGAAAAGGTTACTCAGTCGAGAAGTGTAGTAACCTGAAAGTCGAAGTTGTAGTCAGAAAAGTTACTTGTGAATCCTGACTAGAGGAAATCCTCTCTGACCAACCTAGAGGAACGTCAGGTTCCCTGAGAGTCCTCAGAAGAGGTTGTGGTGTCAAGTTTTCGTAGTTAAGAGGTCGTGACTCGAAAGAAATATCAGGTTGAGAGTGTAGGTATGAACTGACGACCTTTTTGGTATCGGAACTGATCTACCTGGAAACAACCGTCTGATTACAGAGACGAAAAATTATACGACAGATCCAACCAGTATTGAAAGGAAGGTTCCTCATTCACAGAAAATTAAAGTACTGACTTCAGTGGTAGACGTCACTAAAACCTCGGGGGGTTTTATTTCAGTTAGTGACAAAGGTAACAAAGGGGTAGATAAACGGTACTTCACTACCCTGACCTACGGTACTAGAATCAAAAGACTTACAACTCTAAATTCGATTGACAAAGTGAGAGGAGAAAGTGGAAGTAGTTCTCCGAGAAGTCAAGAAGAAGTGAAAGACGGTATTCCCACAACAGTAGACGTATAGACTCCAATAACTATAAAGAGGGTCGTTAGAACTAAGGTCGAACACGAAGGAGGTCGGGTCGTAAAGAGTACTACATGAGACGTATATTCAAAAAAGAAACCGTATATTCAATTTATTCGTACCACTGTTATAATATGTCACGAATTAATTTCTTTAAATTTTATTTTTTTTTTCTTTAAATTTTATCACCTGAACCTTGGTTTACTGATCCTAAGTCTAGGACTGAGGTCGTGACTCATCAACGTACTGGAACTAAATAAATTGGACGGACACGGAGTCAAAGAAGAAGACATTATGTCTTCATGATCATGAAACGAATCTCCTGAGTCTCAGGTATACACATTTCACGAATCTTGTCACTACACACGTACGATTCAATGAAGTCAACACAGGTTGAGAAACACTGGGATACCTGACATCGGGGGGTCCGAAGAGACAGGTTCCTTAAGAGGTCCGTTCTTGTGACCTCAGGAGTGAGTCCCTGACTTGGGTACAGAGAATACAAAGGACGTAACCGTCCGTCCAAGGAATGGTGATCACGGTTGACCCTTGAGGATCTTTTCACGACGACGACTACGACGACGACTCAGTGAAGTCAGCCCAGGTTGAGACACGCTTGGGTATCTACCGTCGGGTGGTCCGAGGGGTCAGGGACCCTAAGAGGTCCGTTCTTGTGACCTCACCCACCGGTAAAGGAAGAGGTTACGTACTTTCACTTTTCACTTTCACTTCAGTGAGTCAGCACAGGTTGAGAATCGCTGGGGTACCTGACGTCGGATGGTCCGGGGATACAGGTACCCTAAAAGGTCCGTTCTCATGACCTCACCGCACGGTAACGGAAGAGGCTCTTGTCACGATCTACGTATCTTTACCATACATTTAAAAATGAGAGTCAAGTCAACAAGTCAAGTCGGCGAGTCAGCACAGACTGAGAAACACTGGGGTACTTAGCGTCGTGTGGTCCGGAGGGACAGGCAGTGGTTGAGGGTCTCAAGTGGGTCTGAGTGCAGGTAGTTCAGTCACTACGGTAGGTTGGTAGAGTAGGAGACAACAGGGGAAGAGGAGGACGGGGGTTAGGGAGGGTCGTAGTCCCAGAAAAGGTTACTCAGTTCAGAAGCGTACTCCACCGGTTTCATGACATCAAAGTCGAAATCGTAGTAAGGAAGGTTTCTTTAGGGTCCTGACTAGAGGAAGTCTTACCTGACCAACCTAGAGGAACGTCAGGTTCCCTGAGAGTTCTCAGAAGAGGTTGTGGTGTCAAGTTTTGGTAGTTAAGAAGCCGTGAGTCGAAAGAAGTGTCAGGTTGAGAGTGTTGGTATGTACTGGTGACCTTTTTGGTATCGGAACTGATCCACCTGGAAACAACCGTTTCATTACAGAGACGAAAAGTTATACGATCGGTTCATAATAATATAAGTAATAAACGGGATTACACGATGTTAGAGATTCTATATCATTCCCACCCTGAAGGGACCACCAGGTCACCGATTCTTAGACGTGATGGTTACGTTCCCCGGACCCAAACTAGGGATTAGTCCCTTGATCTAGGACGTACGACGTTGTTTCTACCTTATCGGGTGTACGGTGTTAATTCTGGACTGTATCGGTTTATTTATTCATAAAAACTTTCTATACCATTTCCTTATTTCATTTTGTGTCTTTCGTATTATTATGTGATAATAAATACTTTTATTTATTTTCTTAGGCACACACATGTATATCCGAACATAAACATGTCCTTTGATTGTATCCCAACGAAGGTCCCTTTCTTTACCTTCTAAACCCCGAACCTCCATCTTCTCTCTAAAAAGTGATACACAGACTATTTTTTAGGTTGGGTTTCGAATCACCGAATTTTGTCGTCAGTAGATAAAAAGTACCAAAGAGATCCGATTCTTTAGACCGTCTTAGGTTGACCCTCCGAGTAAGGATAAGGTACTACAGTCACCAGAAGGGAGAGAACAACGGGAATAAAGTAAATCGGCTATAAAATCCAACTACAAGGTCTAGACACAGGAAGTAGTCTAACATACTAGGAACTCCTGTTCTTAGTGTTGAATAAGTAGAGACACAGTGAGTGTCCTACATCGTACCCATGAGTCTTTTAGAACCACCTCACTTACTTCTTTGTTTTTAGGTACGGGGCCACTTGTGTCGTAACGTTTAGTTGATATGAAGTTAATTTTTTTTTTTCTTAGGTACAAGAATAGATAAGATGTCAGGAAAATAAGTAGAAAAGGATTAGGGTCTATACGGGGGATGGAGAAGTAACCGAATATGGTACAGTGTCTCTAACTTTCAGTGTTGGAATCTTTGTTTTGGAGTAAACAAAAGTCCATCTACGTCGAACATAGTCTCACTGAAGAGTTTCTTCAAATAGTTGATTCTCGTGACCACGATGTCTGACTTATAAACACAGGGGTTCTGAGGACACGACTTTAAGATTGGGGGTTCCACTACCATAATCCTTCACTCCGGAAACCCTCCACTACTCCAGTACTCCCACCTTGGGAGTACTTACCCTAATCACTGCAATATTTGTCTGGGGGTCTCTCGAGGGAACGGGGAAGACGATGTACTCCTGTCACTCTAATAACGAGAGTCACTTGGTCCTTCGTTTAGGACTGGTCTGTAACTTGGACGGTCGTGGAACTGGAACCTGAAGGGTCGGAGGTCTTGTCACTCTCTCTTTAAATACAACAAATATTCAGTGAGCCAGATATTACACGACAATGACGTCGGGGTTGTCTGATTCAGTTGACTTTATCTTTTATTTCCTGTCTTCGTTTGACCGTTCGTGACCACGGTTCTCGTCTAAAGTGTATGTTCAGTTCCCGTCCGTTCTAGGCTCTGGAATCCCTAGGACGGCTCTGTATGCGTTCGTCCCTTCCCCCTACTATACTACTATAAGTAAGTCACCTCGCCCCGTCCTTATGAATAAATTGTAAATCTACTTTCTTTTTGTGTCTTTTGTCTGATAGGACAGTTTTCTGTGTTCATTATAGAAAAAGGGGGGGGAAAAAAAAAACAGGTACCCCCTGTGTGCCGTACCCCCTAGAATCCAGTGACTGATCCATAACTTGGACACGGGGAACGTCATCTTCGTGTCACCGAATTGGTGACCTGTTCCCTTCAGGGTGTTCGTCATAATAGAATTGTCAATTGTGGTGTTCAAGTGACCCCTTTCCTTAGTCAAAGTCTCCATATAGAGATAGTCAATGAGTACCGTGTTTCCCTACGGGTCTTTAGAGGAAAGTTGTTGTTTTTTTTTTTATCGTCTCTTATACATGTGACAAGACGACCTCTCTTTCTCCCCTCAACAATAAATAGTTTCCCTTCTCAATAGTTTCCCTTCTCATCTTTCTTCCTTCATTAGTCTCTTACCTTTTCTCCTCTACCATTCTTTCACCCTCCAACCCCGATGGATCCTTTACGTGTCACCTCTCCCTCCCTAGAGGGTGTCGTGGGTCAACCGACACAGTGTTTTTTTATGTCTAGAAGGGGGGAGGGGAATTCGGTGTTTTGGTCAGAATATCAGTATCAAAGAAGTTTCTTCCTTTAGTTCCTGACAGTTATAAACCTATACGTAGGTATACCTGTGTTTTTAAATCTCTGTATTTTCGTCTTATAAGGACTTTTTAAACCCTTTTGGTAGTTTATCCTACAGAAATAGTCCGGGGTCTCCTATAGACCCAATGTGTAGTTTAAGGTCTTTGTAGACAGAAACCTCCACTTATCTCTTAAATCTTCAATTTCCCTGTTAAAGACTTAGTGTCTACGATTCAGTGACTGACTTACTAGAGTGAAGTCGTCATAAACTTGAAGACCGGTGTCACTTAGTATTATATTAAGTCCACTATATTAGTTTAACCGTCCAGTATTGATCATCAAAATAACTTTACTATCTTACCTTTCCTTATCAAGTTGGGGTGGTCGGTCATCTCTTTACGTTTCACATTGGAACTACTCTAGATTGAGGTACAGATAATTTGATCCACCGAGTTTGTCATTTCTTAGCCGGACGTCACGTTCTTCCGGGACTCAAATTAGGGACCAAACTCTTTTAGGGGACCTCCTCCCGTACCGTTGGGTGAGGTCACAAGAACGAACTCTTTAGGGTACCTGTCTCCTCGGATCTCCCAATGTCAGGTACCGTAGTGTTTTTCAACTTGTGTTGATTCGTTGGTTCGTATTTTAATTTTTATCACTGTTATGGTTTATACCACTCTTACGATTCTTTGACCTAGAGAATGTGTCACCATCATCTTTACCTATTACTGGGTAAGCGTCGGTCGTGAGGCTTTTTCACCTCAAACCTTCAAAGGGCGTTTTGATTCGTATGTGAATAGTCGTTAGTGAGGAGACCTGTAAACAGAATCTCTTTACCTTTGAATACAGGTGTGTTTAGTTTTTTAGATGTGTTTACAAGTGTAGTAGTAATAAAAATTGTCCTTTTTCAGTTTTACTGGAAGTTATCCACCATGTAAGTATAGTGTCTTATAGTGAGTCTTTGTTTTTACTTATTTGGTGACCATGTGAGTTGTTGACGTTACTTAAAGTCCCGTAGTGTTAGTCACTCTTTTCAGTTAGAGTTTTATGTTTTAAAACGTTCACCTCTCGTCTATTCACTAACGGTCCACAATACCCACCTCCACTCCACGACCATGTACTCTGATATTCTCATTGAACAACAAGTCGGTGATTAAGTACAGGTTGAGGAACGCTGGGGTACCTGACGTCGTGAGGTCCGAAGGGACAGGAAGTGACAGTGGGCCTCAAACGAGTTTAAGTACAGGTAACTCAGCCACTACGATAGATTGGCAAAACAGAAGATGGTGGAAGAAGAAAACGGAGTTAGAAAGAGTAGTAGTCACAGAAATAGTTTCTCAGTCGAGAAACGAAATCCACCGGTTTCATAACCTTGAAACCGACGTCGTAGTCAAGGTAAGTTAAGTCATCGAGTCCGCACAGGTTGAGAAACGCTGGGGTACTTGACGTCGTACGGTCCGGAGGGATAGGTAGTGGTTGACGGTCTCAGATGGGCTTTGGTACAGGAAACTCAGCCACTACGGTAGGTTGGTAGAGTAGGAGACAGCAGGGGAAGAGGAGGACGGGAATTAGAAAGGGTCGTAGTCTCAGAAAAGTTTACTCAGTCGAGAAGGGTACTCCACCGGTTTCATAACCTGAAAGTCGAAGTAGTAGTCAGGAAGGTTACTTATGGGTCCTGACTAGAGAGAATCCTACCTGACTAATCTAGAGGAACGTCAGGTTCCCTGAGAGTTCTCAGAAGAGGTTGTGGTGTGAAGTTTTCGTAGTTAAGAAGTCGTGAGTCGAAAGAATTGTCAGGTTGAGAGTGTAGGTATGAACTGATGACCTTTTTGGTATCGGGACTGATCTACCTGGAAACAACCGTCTGATTACAGAGACGAAAAATTATACGACAGATCCAACCAGTATTGAAAGGAAGGTTCCTCATTCACAGAAAATTAAAGTACTGACTTCAGTGGTAGACGTCACTAAAACCTCGGGGGGTTTTATTTCAGTCAGTGACAAAGGTGACAAAGGGGTAGATAAACGGTACTTCACTACCCTGGTCTACGGTACTAGAAGCAAAAGACTTACAACTCGAAATTCGATTGACAAAGTGAGAGGAGAAAGTGGAAGTAGTTCTTCGAGAAGTCAAAAAGAAGGGAAAGACGGTATTCCTACCACAGTAGACGTATAGACTCCAATAACTATAAAGAGGGTCGTTAGAACTAAGGTCGAACACGAAGGAGGTCGGGTCGTAAAGAGTACTACATGAGACGTATATTCAATTTATTCGTCCCACTGTTATATGTCAGAAAGATTAATTATAAGTCCAACTAAAGGAAATCCTAAACTAGAGGAACGTCAGATTCCCTGAGAGTTCTCAAAAGAGGTCGTCCTGTTAAGTTTTCGTAGTTAAGAAGCTGCAAGTCGGAAAAAATGGTAGGTCGAGAGTGTAGCCATGTATACACTGATAGTCTTTTTGGTGTCTAAAATAATATGTCTGGAAACAGCCGTTTCATTTTAGACGAAAAATTGTACGACAGATCCAAACAGTATTGACAGGAAGGTTCCTCGTTCATTTTCATCGTGGTCCTTAAGGGAAACACCACTACCTTATAGAGACATAGACCTAACCCCACCAACATGTTTAGATACGTACACTGTTTTAACGTATCTTGATGTGTGTCGTCTCACGTATATTAATAACCATTTTAGAACTTTCACTTTCAATTCAGCGAGTCAGCAAAGGTTCAGAAACACTGGGGTGCCTTACATCGGATGGTCCAAGGAGACAGGTACCCTAAAAGATCCGTTCTCATGACCTCACCCGACGGTAAAGGAAGAGGTCCCCTAGAAGGGTTGGGTCCCTGTCTTGAGACCAGAGGGAGTAATGTTCGAAGTGGTAGACTCGGTGGTCCCATTTTAGACCTTTTCCAGACATTTAGTGTTCGTACAGTCAAAGGACCCAAACTATGTCGTAAAGTTAACATATTCTACAATGGTAGTTCATGTGTCTCCTGAAGTCACATGACAAAAACGTTGAAAGATACTCAGATATTAATAAGGTTTCATTTTCAAAAAATTTTACTTTTTCTCAGTCTCTTTCTCCCGTGAGTATCATCTTCACTCATAACAAGACCACTTTGAAAATAAAGTAAACACACGAGAACACTCAGGACCCAGTGGTACACTTTACATGAATTACATGAAGAACCCTCCACCCTCCCACCAATAGTTCCAGTTTTGGTCAAACTTTGTTGACGAGATGTCGTTCGAACCTCTGAGTTTCTAAATCTTCCTCGGTCCGTCGGTCATACTTCTTCTGTTCGGACCAATTCTGACAGTAGTGAGGAGAAGGGGTATATAGTATCAAGAATGATATCGTCCAAAGTATTGTTATATTTATAGGAAATGAAGATGTCTATGTACACGAGAAAGAATTAAAATTAAAAAAATTGGTGTACTGTGAGAACCAGATACACGAGAGTGGTGAAAACTCTCACTTAATCAAAAAGACAACGGGTCATTGTTTAATGAGGTTTAGTATCGTTATATGTTGTAAATAGTAGATTACCAAAAATCCTTACCAAATCAACCCACCAAGAGCGAGTCCTAGAGGGTCCTGTAACGTCAACCTAATAGTCAGTTTCGACGTCGGAAGACTTCCGAGTTTTCGACGGTCCCTTAGTTGAGGGTTCGAGTGATCAACTGTTCGGAGTCGCTTAGTGACTGACAACTGTTCTGAACTCGAGGAATGGTGTACCCGTAGAGGTATCCTGACAAGGGTTGTACCGTCGACCGAAAGGGTTCTTCCTCTCTATCTTTTCTTTCTCGTTCTTTCGGTCCGTAGTTTAATCTTCAAGTAGAAAACATTGTATTAGAGTCTTTACCGTATGACCCTGAAAGGACCTTAAAGTCACCAATTCTGAGACCCGACATTTCCCTTCGTCTGTATGGGGTAAAGTTCCCCGTCGACGATTAGTACCACGATGTACTCTCTTTTTATATCTAGGTCTCAACGACCTAGAAGTTGAACCTTTAGAAGGTTGTCAACTCATGACCGACTTCAAAAAACAATTGAATTACACTGGTTTATTTTATATATTTGGTATACCTAGGTCAAATGTTTGGGACGACGGTTCAGGTCCGTTCCCACCACAGTACCAATTTTCGAGTCCCAAATGTCAGTCCATCTTCACCTAAGTTCGAGATCGGTACGGTCAATGACCAACATCCTGGAACTGGTTCGGAGTCTCGGATGGGACATTTCGTCTCACCTAGTTTTAGTACGGTAAAGTGTGACGAAACGACTCCAAAATCACTGTGTTATGTACTTTAGGAAAAGCGCCCCGGACCTTATACTGTTGTCGAGTTTTTCTGACCAAAATAATAACGATAAGATTGTGGTCTCCACTTTTGACTTTGTTGTAGGAGTGGGTGTGACCCTGACAATCGGTGAACCCCCTAGAGCCGTTGACGGTTCGGACTAAATCCCCAAGTAAGTATGTAGAGGTCTCGTCCTGTTAGTAATGACTCCGACTTGGAGTTTCCGGGTGCAACGAAAGAAGTGTCAAAATAGAACCCCTCAGGAATTTGAGGTACTCGATGTTTCTATTTGTCACAAAACTACCATACCTTTTGTGTTTGTGTTGAACAACTAAAGAAACGAAGGAGTTGGAGGTACCACACTCAGTGTGTCGATAAAAGTCCGACGGTCTTGACTATCGGTTTTCCTTCAAACAAAGTGTTGACCTTGTTGTCGAACTTTTCCTGGTCCCTCCAGTGGATCCCTCTTCGTCAACATGAGTAACATGAGCTCACTTGGATGAGCTCGGGTCCCAGACTTAGCAGGGATAGTGTCAGGTGTGGGGACGGATAGGTGAAGAGTAACTTACGGAGGTCACTGTCCCTTGAGTAGTGATAGGGGTTTCATCGAATAAGGTAAAACCAATTCTTAAAATACGTACATAAGGTCCTTATAACTAACTCGTGAATGATATATAGTCCGTAACGTAAACCACGACCGCCATTTACTCTGTGTACTCCAGAGGGTAAAGGATCACACCCTCTGTCTGTTTTTGTTTCTCAACTTATATACAAACCATCTCTAGTTAATCAACTACTTTATTAGTTATTTGTTGGACATTATCCTTATCTTTTCTCAAAATAACTCGGTTTGATACCTGATATTGGGTCTTCTGTCGGAGAGTCTATTGAGGTTCCTTGATGAGGTCTCTTCGTACCAAAAGTCGTCAAAATAAAGAACAGTGTTGTTTCTGGTGATTTGTTCAGTCCATATGTAAGGAAGTTCTAAATTTGTTTGTTTTTTAGTAGTGTACGTGTCATTCAGTCATACCGGAACTGTGGACCTTGCCCTTAGAAAAGTAACTTCTTCATGATTGTGACCACAGGGCCCTTCCTTTTATAAAGTAGACATAAAAATTATACCCGTAAGAAATAAAGGATAGTTACGTGGGAAAAGAAGTTATTAATTTTGTCTACATCCCTGAAGGGACCACCAGGTCATCGATTCTGAGGTGTGAAGTTGCGTCCCCCGGACCCAAACTAGGGACCAGTCCCGTGATCTAGGGGTTCCATCGTTGGTTTCTAGGACACACGTCGTTGATTCTGGGTGGTGTCAGTTTACTTGTTTGTTTAATTTTATAAAAAAAATTTCTACATCTTACATACAAACTACCTTTTCGCTTACCGTTGGGTGAGGTCATAATAACGGACCTCTTAAGGTCCCCGTCTCCTCGGACCACCTTATATCAGGGACCCCAGAGTATCTGAGTCTGTACTGACTCGCTGATTGTGTGTGTGTTACGTACAAACGATCCGGTGTTTATCCGATGACCTTAATCGTATTTTAAGTTGAATTACGTACACATTCGGTCTTACTGAAGGGGTATGGACTTATATTTGAAAATAGTCTAAAATTCTTCTTTTTACTTTGTTCCAATTTAAATCCCTTACTGTCCTTACCAGTTCCTCTTAAGAGACTCCGTTCCTGTGAGTTCGTCGAAAGAAGTACTTTTGTCTTTCCTATGTTACACTTGTGGATCCGATTCTTCTTGTAGAGTGTACTTGTAAAGTCGGTCCTCACTTGTCTCATCCACATTTACAGAAGGAATATAAGTTCCTTTAGACCTGACTTAAGAAGGAAGGACAAGTGTGACGGTGCTTAGAGGAACGGTGAACTCTCAATTAGGACAATGAGTATAGAGGGATATGAAAATCCCAATTACCAGTCCGACTCTTCCGAGACACAGACAGGACAACCCGGTCACAGTAGTATAAAACAGGTAAAGAGGACGAACGAAACCACAAATGTCACAAAGTAGGAGGGATAATTATTATATCAGCCGTAAGATAGATGTAAAGGTAAGTTCAGAGATTTTTACTTCAGTGTCACCGGTCCAGACTCGCGACCTCAAGGGGCCATTTAGAGGTTTCCGAAGAGGGTCGGGAAGTTGTTTGACTGTCAGTAGTTCTGAGAGAAACCCCCTGAAGGGACCACCAGGTCACAATTCGGAAACGCGAAGGTAACGTCGTCCCGGGCCCAAGTTAGGGACCAGTCTCTCATTCTAGAACATATTTCTTCTTTTATGAGGGAAGACAGGAAGAATAGTCACGAAGTTAAAGGTCGTGAAGGAAGAGTTACCTTTATGTTGACCTCGACTCACCAAGACGAAAGAGATATGGTAGACACCGTCTTATTTTAGACGAGGTTCGTCGTCCGACTATACAACAGTCTGTTTACTTCGGGGTTCTGTATTCCTTTGTGTCCCGTGCACGTTGTCGAACAACTGACTAAGTCTCAATAAGTCAAAGATGTGATCTACAGTCATTCTCAGAGTAGTAGAAAGATAGAAGGTGTGGGTCTTGTAACGGTCTATGGGGTATCTGTAACTATTTGGGAACAACTTTTCAATACACACACTCATGTACCTTCTATAAATCCCCTTTTAGGGGGTTGTTCTGGTTTCTGGGACCGTAGGGATTCAATGCTAAAAAGACAACGACAAAAACAAGTCAGTGAGTCAACACTGTGAGAAACGTTGGGATACCTGACATCGTGGGGTCCGAAGAGACAGGAAGGGGTGGAGGACCTCGAACGAGTTTGAGTACAGGTAGTTCAGCCACTACTGTAGGTTGGTAGAGTAGGAGACAGCAGGGGAAGAGGACGGAAGTTAGAAAGGGTCGTAGTCCCAGAAAAGATTACTCAGTCGAGAAACGGAGTCCACCGGTTTCATAACCTCGAAATCGAAGTCGTAGGCAGGTATAAGTACTATCTTAAGGAAATCCTCATTGACCAAACTAGAGGAACGTCAGGTTCCTTGAGAAAAATGATAGAGTACCCCTTTACTTAACATAACGGTGTCTTGTTTTTAAGGGTTCTGAAATCACTGAATATTTTTGACGTTGTACATAAAATGAGTACTTGGACGTTGCCCTGGACTCTGTCGAACACACGAGGAGAGACGTAATGGAGTACCTGAAAACACGAACCACCACCTACGACCGAGTCTGGAGTCGACACCGAACACCGATCTTACGGACGTTCACTGGATGGGAATATCCACGAGTCAAAAGAGTCTCACACCTCCGTGGGACTCTCAGTTCGTCTCGACACACCGAGGATTCACTTTTTCGTATTAAAGACCTTAAAATAAGAGATCTTATTTCAGTGGTTCCTATCAGATGTGAGTCCTTAACCTCCCTGTTCACAGTTTTTTTATACGTCTACAAAATTTTGGTGGTGGTTATCCTGACTTAATCTGTTTGTTTCCAAACTGGAAACAAGAATTCTTTGTTTACGGATTCTCCGAGTGAGGAAAGAATCTCTACTCAGTGTCTTGACTTATTCACTTTTATTTCTTACACCCCGGAAGGGACCTCCAGGTCACCAATTCTAAGACACGAAGACGACGTCCCCCACGTCCAAGTTGGGGACCAATTCCTTGATTCTAAGGCGTACGATGGGTCGTACCGGTTTTATTGTTTTGTTTTGTTTTTTCTTACAGACGTTCAAATGAGTCTCGAGGAATCAAACCTTTGGGACGTTCGAACTATACAAACTTTGTACGTAGAGGTGTTGACATAGATCTTCTTTATCTAAGGAAACAAAGGGTTTATTTTCCTTCAACCTTAAAATGAAGTGGTACCTTGGTTTAATCCTGTTGAAGTGTCCGGTTTCCACCCCGGGTCCTTCCATTATGGATTTGTTGTGAACCGTAACGTAGACTTTTCCTTAGGTCACGGTGGTTCTGGGAGGCTTCTCTGCTGTAGAGACCTACAGACCTATAAAAGTACGACTTCAAACCGTTTAGGAAGGTAGTATATACCGTCTCAGACGAGGGTTCAGAATGAGGACCCGTGTATCGAACCGATGTAAAGGGTCGGAGGGAACGTAAATCCACTGTAGTACACTGACTCAGGATTGGTTTCTCTACTCCCGTCTTGACTACCTCTGATGAAGGTTCGGACCTTATATGAAGTGACCACCGAGTCACCATTTCTTTGGTAGACGATTACGTCCTTAGTGTCCTCTACGTCCAAACTAGGGACCGAGCTCTTCTAGGGGACCGTTTCCTTTACGTTGGGTAGGGTCATAAGAACGGACCTTTTAGGGTACCAGTCTCCTCGGACCTCCCGATGTGAGGTGTCACCAGCGTTTCTCAACCTGTACTGACTCGTCGTGAAGGTTCGGACTAGGGATTTTTGAGATCACGTCAGGAGAGAAAAGAGAAAAGGGTAGGTGACGGACCTACCTTATTTGTAGGTCCTGGATCCCCTCCTCGGACCCTACTCTTTCTTCTTCGGACTCATGTACTCAGTGATGTTCTTCCTTGTGCTAGGCTTGTCTTTCTCGTATTTCACAACGACTCACTTAACCCTTATTTGAAAATGGCGTAATCCCGGGAAACCCTTAACAAACAATACCAACAAACGGATGAGACACTTCAACTTACGAATAAATTCTTTACAAGTAAGGGGAGGGAGAGGGTGGTACTCACCTGATGTGTAGAGGTAAGGTGACTACCAACCAAACCGGATGCCCTACAATTGTCTGTACCATACGAAATTATGTGTGAAGTTGTTAAGACGTGAGAGAATGCGTTGTCGGGAGAACGACAAAAGAGTAGTGGAACTCTTGTTCGAGGTCGATCTAGGACCCGGTCTCGTGCTCTGTGGACTCTTCGTCTGGATCTAGGGCGCTTGTCCCACTTTGGTCCGGGTCGACTCGGGTTGTGTCGTCGAGGATGGAGGTCTCTTCTCCTCTCTTGTTCACTAATAACAAAATCGGCGACTGAAAACACTGTCAGACAATGTGCTGACAGACACCGTTGTCAACTGACTATGTGTTTATTTCACACACACGGTGCGAGTACCCCGACGGTACAATTCGAAGGTGAACTTCGGACAAGAAAGAGAGTGAATTCAAAATACGGTTTTGAGAATATTTACTTCTCCATATTCTTTTGTGAACGGGTTCCCGTATGTCCTTCAAACCATATAGTTTAAGTATTCGGGTTTAAATAACGGAAGACACGGTTTACGTGACTCCCTTACACTTTTTTTTTTTTTCGTCTGTTTTAGTCCTTCCCGACCCTGTCTTGAATCCTACAAAGGTGTTTTACGGTTAAATTTTCACGAACCAACCAGAAGGGACCACCGTGTCACTTATTCTTACACGGACGGCGACGTCCCCTGTGTCCAAGCTGGGGACCAGGTCGTTCTAAAGTGTACGGTGCCTCGTTGATTCGGGTACACGGTGTTGATGCCTTCGGGTACACGGGATCTCTAACCCGACGTGTTGTTCTCTTCGGGGGTGTTACTCTTCGCGAGCGTGGAGTTCTCTTCGGGGACGAGCGACGGTGATGTCTTTCTGGATCGTCGTTGTTTCTGGGTCACGTTGGGGGAGTTTTTTCTTTTATTTTTATTTTCCCGAATTATTACGAGGACCTGTAAACCGTTCAAGTCTCGCTTATTTTACTGGTCGAAGTGGGGGACCCAACAAGTAAATACCTTGATTTCTACAACTTGCCTTACTTCTATGTTGAAAAGATTCTTTCTGAACTTATCAACGTCATATTCGGATATTGCCTAACTTTTCCTTTCGTTCTTGGAAACATCCCTGTATAAGTTCCAATTGAGTTCCTCTTTTTGACTTGGAACCCTGTGATGCAGGGATCCTCGGGACACTATTTTGCTTGTGTCGTTCGGGGACCCCCGACGGACGAGAGTGGTAGCGGAAAGTCTGTTTCGAACAATGTTCGCAGGATTCCCTCGTGGTCGCTACCCAGGACGTCCTTGACGGGTCGAGCTTTTGCCTCTGTTGCCCGGGGTCATCATCGTTTCTCGTCACCTTTAGATGGACATGAAGGGACAGAAAGTAGAGATCCTGGGGACCGAGCCTAAGAAATGCACACTCGGGGCCTCCGCAAGTGGAGGTCCTCCTCTCCCTGTCGCCCACCTCCTAAAGGCCCTTCGATTTCCGTTTTGTGCACCCCTGACGTGTCCCCACCCACGGAGGACATTCGACCCTGACGACATTACGCGGACTCGTGCAGATGTGTAGGTATGAGTTGTTGCTATGTGACGTGTGAATCATGTGGGTGTGGGTGTGGGTTGGCATGTGGGAAGGGGGTGCGGGGACGACGCCCACTCGTCGCCTAAAGGCCTTTCCCCCCTCACGTCAGGGGATCTTTTGACTCCCGCACCGTGGGTGGGACCGCCGCGGACGACGGAGGAGAGACCCCCAGGTCCCCCGACCCCCTTGACCTACTTCCCTGGCGCGCGCCCTCTTCTCGGCCCAGGTCGGGTCGACCGATGGCTCGACTCCCGCGCCATCCCTTCACTCGCTGGGCGCGACCGGGGCGGGGGGCCGGCGGCCGGGGCGGGGGCGACGCCGCCCGCTCTCCTCCCCGCACCGCCCGCGCCGGATATATTCCGCTCCCCGCCCGCGGCGAGAAAACAGAAAACGACGTCGTTGCGCNTTTTGACTCCCGCACCGTGGGTGGGACCGCCGCGGACGACGGAGGAGAGACCCCCAGGTCCCTCGACCCCCTTGACCTACTTCCCTGGCGCGCGCCCTCTTCTCGGCCCAGGTCGGGTCGACCGACGGCTCGACTCCCGCGCCATCCCTTCACTCGCTGGGCGCGACCGGGGCGGGGGGCCGGCGGCCGGGGCGGGGGCGACGCCGCCCGCTCTCCTCCCCGCACCGCCCGCGCCGGATATATTCCGCTCCCCGCCCGCGGCGAGAAAACAGAAAACGACGTCGTTGCGCTCGCCCATGGGGCCCTGGCGCCAGACCTTCGCCTTGAAGAGCCACTCGCCGCAGGACCCCGCCTCCGGGTCAGGCCCACCCCAGTCTCGCCCAAAAGAACCGCCCACGCGCTGCCGGAGCAGCCCGCGGAAAAGGGCTGCCCTGCGGCCCCGCCCGCCCGGTGTGGGACCCCGACGCCTCGGCCCACGCCCTGCGCGGGTCTAGGAGCCGGAGGCCTGACAGCCCTTGCGGGGTCGGGCTCACGGTGCAGCACCTCGCCTCCGCCCCTCCCGTCTCCCCCGGCGACCGAAGGCCGGTTGGCGGAACTAAACGGGCGATCCTAACAAAATTCTTTTACCGTCTGTTCGGGCTGTACCCCCTTTAGTTGTCGAAGCTATTCCGGTTCGACTTCTTCTGACTCTGCGTCCTCTTCTTGTGGGACGGCTGGTTTCTCTCACTCAGGCGGGGGCGGAGGCCCAGGCGCCCGAGGCTCGGGTCAGGGGTGGGGCGGGAAGGGCAATTGGGTCGGGGTGTGGGGTAGGCCGTCAACGAAGGGTAGCCCGCCGAGGTCGGGGACAAAGACAACGTGTTTCGCGGAGAGAGAAGGGTCGGGGTGCGGAGAAAGAATTAGGGATCTGGAGCACCCACGGAATGGGTTTGGTCCAAACGTTCGCGGGGCAAACCCACCCAACGGTCCCAGGGGTAGGGGGTCACAGGTTAAAGGACGAGAGGTGTCGGTAACTCGTCCTCTTCGTTCGTTTCACTCTAAAAGGCGCTTGGACCTCCTAAGAGGTGGCGTAGTAGAACCTCTGGGATCGGCACTACACCTCCTTCTCGGTGGACGTTCTACATGTGCTCGCTGTTCGACGTGACACTTGGGCCCGTGAGGCACGGCAGCGGTGGCCGGGCGCCCAGAGACTTCCCCTGGAAGGTTAGCCTGACGGTTTAAAGAGGCCAAACGGGACCTTATAATATCTTTTAATAAACATACTAATTACTTTTATTTTGTGTGGAGCACCGTACCGACCGCACGAGAACAAAGAATCAACTCATACGCACCCATCACGGCGACGTCGCTTCGGGCCGCCGCGCGCCCTCAGCCCTCAAGGACGGCGTCTCGCCCCCTCCCCCAGCGTCTTACCCGACCGAACCTCCCCTGGTAGAAAATCAAAACCTAAATGGACAAGGAGGTATTCTAAAGTATCCAATAATCGGTGAATAAGAACGAATATTACGTTAGCTACGTTTTAAATTGGGGTGAAAAGTCAAGGACCTTCGACAGAACCTTTTACGAAACCGTTTTCCCGTATTAACAAAAACTATTCGAAAAGGTCAGGGTGGTGAAAAAAAAAAAAAAGGAGACCTGGGGAGTATTAAGACTACTTGTGGTCCTCTCTTGTCTCAAGTGCAGTTTCTTCTTTCCCCGCCCCCTTCTGGCTTAGGTGTTACAACCTTTAACCCGCTCCAGTGTTTTCAGGGGGTAATCGAAAGAAAACCCCGGACTTTCTCCCACGTACCCTTGTCCTTGTTTCCGCCCTAGGTCCCTTTTACGGTCTTATAGTCTTGACCTCCTTGGTCGTGGTCTTGATCTCCTCGACACCCCCTGTCGGATCGAAAACAGAGAATTGGGCTCGAGTTTTCGCAATCGGTAATCTCCCTCACGACCCGACTCGTCGGAGCCCACGACACTAGTCGTCCTTCCCACCCCTACACCTCCCTCCCGACCCTGGCCGTCCCCGTCGTCTTGGGACGACCCAGTGTGGGGACCAGGGTAACCCTTCCCGACCCGGTCGGGCGTCCGGAGGTGCTTCCTCCTTTCGGACTATACCACCCCGAAAGACTTAGAATTCCTTGTCCGAACACTAAGACCCAACCCCTCCTCGAACCTCCCACCTCAAGGAAGTTTCCTCCTACCACCATTGTGTAACACATCCCTAAACAGGTGATAGACGGACTGGTAATCCGAAAGGATCATCGAGTCACCAATTCTTAAGTGGACGAATACGTCCTCTACGTCCAAGTTAGGGACTCAACCCTTCTAGGGGACCTCCCCCCTTACCGTTGGGTGGGGTCATAAGAACGAACATTTTTAGGGGACCTGTCTCCTCGGACCGCCCGATATCAGGTACTTCACTTCACTTCAGCGAGTTAGCACAGGCTGAGGAACACTGGGCACCTGACATCGGGTGGTTCGAGGAGACAGGTGTCCTAAGAGATCCGTTCTTATGACCTCACCCAACGGTAAAGGAAGAGGTCCCCTAAAAGGGTTGGGTCCCTAGCTTGGGTCGAGAGGGTGTAACGTCCGTCTGTGAAAGTGGAGACGTGGTGATCCCCTCGGACAATATATCAGGTATCCCAAGGGTTTCACAGTCTTTGCCGACTCGTATATCACGTGACGGACTGGTAGTCCCCGACCTACCACCCACTCCCGTCCATAAACTTCACACTGGGGACAGGTTTCCCTGGAATTTTAGGTCACCCATTCTGGAGACCCTGGTGTTAGTCCCTGTGGATCCGACTCCCTCAGTGCCGAGGAAACTGTACTTCCCCGAACTGTCACTCTGGACACGATACCTCCGATTCACCCGGATCCCTTCTCTTTATTCCCTGTGTGTCCGGTAGTCCGGTTCCCTGTGATTAGAAATGACCTACACACGATACCCGGTCCGTGACACGGGTCTCGAAATTAAGAGTTTTTGATAATTCTGTCCTAGTGACGGAATTACGTACGATAGGGACCCAACTCTTCTAGGGGACTTCCTCCTTTACCGTTCGGTGAGGTCAA
Source organism: Capra ibex (assembly GCA_006410555.1). NCBI lineage: Eukaryota > Metazoa > Chordata > Mammalia > Artiodactyla > Bovidae > Capra > Capra ibex. Next base: position 37,129,736 of record SJYO01040405.1, on the reverse strand, counting down.
AAGAACGGACCCTTTAGGGGACTCGTCTCCTCTGATGTCCGTCCGATGTCAGGTGCCCCCGTGTCAACCCGTGATGACTCGTACGTGTCCGTACGTACGTGCGTAATTCCGTCTTACTAATAGTAGGGTACGATGACTACCCCTTTGTCTAAGTCTCTCTGTTCCTTAAACGATTTCTGTGTGTCGGTCACTCATCACCTCGGTCTTAGACCCCGGTTCCCACACCAAACCCCCTGGAATTGTTGGACCGCAAGTCATATAGAGAACGCAGGCAAAACACTCGTAGGTGAGGAACTTCGTAATTATTAACGTGGTCAACGCCAGACAACAACCATCTGACTCCTTTTTCTTTTATTCTTTAGTGATGGTGGAAGTTTTTGTCGTGTCAACAGACGCCCCGTTCCCCCGAAACCTCCTTCTATTTCGACATACCCCCTTAGTCACCCGACGTCACTCTCTCTAACCCTCGCGGAGACGACGAAAGGCGCCCTACCAGCCTCCCCCCACAGAGAGTCTCTACCCCCAGACGTTGTTTCTAGATCCCTAAGCTCCTCCTCTTTTCATTTGTGGACCTCCCTATTCTATTCGCACAAGAGATCCCCTCCTTGTCGTTCACGTACGAGTGGGTCACCGGCGACTCCTTTTTGTTTTTCGACCTGACCTTACCCGTACCGGATTCTTCGACTCCACACTCCGGTTCTCTACCCCCTGCCCCCGCCCACNCCCCCCCCCCCCCCCCGTCCAGAACTGTAGGAACCCGACAACCTTCCAACTGACGACTCCCCAAGGGAGGGGGCTAAGGTTCCACGACGTATCCGTGGGGAGTACCCCTACTTTGTAGGACAGACCAGTGTGGGGTGCGGGGTGATTCCGGGGAAGACCTGGTCGGGCGAGAGGCCCCGGAGGAAGATCCTGTGTCCAGCGTCCGGGAGATGAGGGGTATAGGGCGACTGAGGAGTAGAGGTCACCCCAGTGAGTCCTCTTGTTGAAGTCTAAGGGTAAGGACCGTGGGAGAAGAGTCTTCTAAGGGTACGGAAAGAGTGGAGGAGGGGTCCTTTAGGAAAGATAAGACTCCACCACCCCTCGGGTGCTCTCGGAACGAGAAGGATTCTTAAATTCTTCTGTTTTTACTCCTCTAAATTCTGTGAAAACGAAAAGGTGAATCTCTGTTACTTAACTAACTTACCCCGGGCCGGGGTCACCCCTTTCCTCTACGTCTACCCGTTCCGCCAACACTCAATAGTAAAGTCTTTCGACTAGTGTGACGCAACCAAATCTTCCATTGCGACGGAAGGAGTTGGATAGGTCCGAGGACTCGACAAAGTTCCCCACGTGTAGATCCATGGAGAGTCGGACTTTCCATCTTGGGGGTCTCCTGTCTGGGTCTTCCGGTTCATGACCGGTCCTCCGGGTAGAAGGATCCGGGGTAGAGAAAGGGGAACCAACTAGGGTCCTTTAGGAAACCCACAGTCTTGGTTCCTAACCCCACAGTCTCTTGTAACTTCGTGGAGTCCGGGGGAGGGAGGGGGAGGAGGGAGGGAATGGGGAGGAAAAAATAAAGAGGGGTGGACCCTTATCACTGTGGGAACCCTTTCAATATGATTTAATGACCAAAGACGGGAAAAGGAGGATAGATTCGTAAGTCTTTGGTCAATAACCAGGTTGCTGTTTTACTTCGTACGAAACTTTGATCTTATGTCAACATTACAAGGAAAAATTTGTGTGGAGTTAACTTAAAGACCAAAGCAAAGGAAAAAATTTTTTTTAAATAAAAACCAACGTGACCCAGAAGTAACGACGTGTGTCCGAAAGAGACCAACACCACGTACCCGAAGAGTAACACCACCGAAGAGAGCTACGTCTCGTGCCCGAGGTCCCGTGTGTCCGAAGTCATCAACACTGAACACCCGAAATCAACGAGGGGTCGTACACCTTATTAGGGCCTGGTCTCTAGTTTGGGTACAGAGGACGTGACCGTTCGTCTAAAACTAGGTGACATGGTGGTCCCTTCAGGACCAAAGTAAAAGAAAAATAAATAAATGAATAAATAAACTGACACGACCCAGAATCAACTCCGTACACTGTAGATGAAGGGACTGGTCCCTAGCTTGGAACCGGAGGACGTAACCCTTGTGTCTCAGAATTGGTGACCTGGTGGTCTCTTCGAAGAGTAAAAGAATAAAGTAAAGATTCTGTTCGAAACTATTAATCCGAAGGTACAACACTATCTCGAGTCCCGAACCCTGAAAGGTGACAGCATCCCACGCGACCTCACGAGTCCTTCTGTCTTCCAGGGGTGTGTGTGTAAGGTGGAGGATAAGTCGCACGCGAGTCACGGAACATACATGGGGTCCGACGACCTCGACCCTTTGGTCTACCTCCGGCGGAGTCCCTCGTGGATCCGATCTAGTCTTCCTTCAGGGTTGTGAAGAGTCAGGGGGTCTAACGAGAGGGTGGGAGAAGAGAGTGGGAATATGTTTGTGAAAGAGAAGAGTCCGTTATAATCTACGGAATTTTATTATCAGAGAGATGTAGGGAGTGAGTCGAAGAGGATTACAATCGTAGAATGAAGTAGTATCAGGTCAATAGTGTTAGTTCTTTAAGTACAATGTGATAATAATTAGGGTGAGGACCCGTATATGAGTCTGTTTGATGTTAAACTTTTCTACGCGGGAATACAAGTATCGTTGCGATAAGTGTCATCACTTCTGTCCCTTCGTTGGATTTACAGGTGACTGTCTGCTTACCTATTTCTTCTGCGCCATGTATATGTGTTACTTTATAAGGGGTCAGTAATTTTCCTTAATTTATTACGGTACACGTCGTTCTACCTACCTGGATCTCTAATAGCATGATTCACTTCATCCAGTCTTTTTCTGTTTACGGTATGCTATAGTGAACATACACCTAAGGTTTTATGTTGGGTTTACTTGAATGGATACTTCGTCTTTGTCTGAGTACCTATATCGGTTGTCTGACACCAACGGCTCCCCCTCCAGTCCCCTCCCCTCCCTTCCTGACCCTCAAACCCTAATCGTCTACGTTTGATAATATACATCCTACCTATTTGTTATTCGCGGATGACATATCGTGTTCCTTGACATAAGTGATAAAACACTATTTGACATTACCTTTTCTTCCTTTGGGTGAGGTCACAAGAACGGACCTCTTAGGGTACCTGTCTCCTCGGACCGTCCGACGTCAGGTACCCCAACGTGTCTCAGTCTGTGCTGACTCTTCGATTCGTGTGTACCACATATACACACACACACGTGCTCGATCCAACGAAGTCGACACAGGGTGAGAAACGGTGAGGTATATATATATATTGACTTAATGAAACGTCCTGTGGTCTTTGCCTGTGTTGTAGTATTTAGTTGATATGAAGTATGAGGTTGATATGGTATAAAAGAATTTTTAATTTTAAAATTAATAGGATGATAATTGATTTATTTCGAGAGTAAGTTTAAACCGGTCAAAAAGGTACTTACAGGAAAGAGACAAGGTCCCAGAATAGGTCCTAGGGTGCATTGTAAGTCAATAAGGAGAAATCAGAGGACTTTAGACACTAGCTAGGAGTCAGAGAGGAAAAAATTACTGGAACTGTGAAGAATATTCACATGGCAGTTCAGAGACGGCTTACATAGAGTTAAGTCCAAACAGAACAAAAGGGTACTAAGCTGACTACGGGATCTACACAAAAACATTCGACGAGGTGTAAGAAAAACCTCACCTTTCTTTTACGATACACGGAAACAAGGGTACGAAAAGGGGTGGAAGACAGTAAAGGGAACTTACCCTTTTTGGGAGGACACAAAGAGGAGAGATGAGAAGGACGGGACGAGTTAGTCTACACGTCCCTTTTGAGAGGACAAAGAGGAAATGACGTTGTGAGATGAGTCTCTTATGCGATGAAGCCCAGTGGTTTACCTACCCAAAAGGTGTGGTCCGTTAAGAGACTAAGAGGCCTGTGGTCGACCCACAGGGTGTCAAGTCAAGTCAAGACTGTAACGGATGGGTCTCAATCGTCGTCTCGTGCGTCCAATTCCCGAGTCACGGTGTTTTGACGGGAGAGGGGGTTGAAGTCTGAGGTTGACGTTCGGACCGAACTGTCATCCGTAAACTCGTACGGTACTGGATCACTGGGGTCCGGATCACTACGTAAGGTCTCTTTACACAAGTGGTTTCCTGTACAGGCTCTTACAAGGCGAGTATAATCATTGTCGTTTTTGTTGGGTTTGTAGGTTGTTGTCTTACTTATCTGTCTAGACTACATAAGTGTGTCAGTCAGTAACTCAATGAGTAGTCATTTTTCCTCGGTTCACGACCATGGATTATAACACACTGATTTAAACCTACTGTAAGATCTTTTCCGCTCTTATGGAAAACTATTATGTTCATTGTTATAGAAGACCCCACTACTTTTGTGACATAAGGAACTGGTTTCACCAGTGATACACTCACGCATACACACATTTTTCAATAGTTCTGCCTGTGATAAGTACGAGTATACATGAAGAGGTACACATACAAAATGAAGTCATTTTTCTAAAATATTAGGATACTTCTCGATTCCTAAGGGTCGAACATTCTCACGTATGGTAATCGAGTCTCCTTTTTCGTCTTTTAATATATTTGTCTCGGGTATCGACCAAGGTTCCCTGTTTTCCTTTGGTGCAAGGAGACCGGGAAAGGAAGGAAGAAGGGACGGAAACTCACAAAGGGGTGAAACTTACTGGGAGGTAGAGAAAAGATTAAACAGTTTATAATCGGTAGAATGTTTTGGAATGTTTAGTGGTGGAAGAGGTCAATTGGGTGGATCTAAAGGGTTGGTTACCGTAAAGAGAGACAGGATGGACGGAGAGAGAAAACCAAGGCGGTGTGTAGATGGTGGAATAAGGAATGTGACTTATCTTCTATACATAAGTGACTATGACCACTGAGGGTGTCATCGGTTATATATCGACTGTGAGTTATTGTGAATGACTTGACAGTGACTTTATGGGGTAGGACCGGTGGAGTGGACGAGGTAGAACCGGTGTGAGTTCAGTCTGACGATGGTCCGGAGGTGACAGAATGGCACCTAAGAGGACACGTAACTGTCCGGGATTCGTACTACCCACACACCAAGTCCCTTCGGCTTGTCGAAGTAAAGGGAGGGTCTTGGTCTTGTCCTACGTCAGGATACTGTTACTCCCCTTCATGTCACGTAAGTGTTAACTCCGACAACTACCTTTCGATAAATAATTAATAGGTCTACCATTGACTCAGAGTTGGTCAAGTTTCTAAAATCTATGACCCAACGACTAAAGACACTTTACGTCTCCGACACAAGAACAAGTCAAGTTAAGTCGTCCGTAAAAAACTCGTGGGTCACTCACGAATAGTGACATGATTCGGACACCTTCGACATTTTCTGTTTTCGGTTGTTTGATACTTTCTATATTACTTCGTTTGCCATTTCTCTCTCTTTATTCGGGTCGTGGTACCCTTCAATACACTTCATCAACAATTGAGACCTGTCCTCCGACGAAGTACCCCTTCTTCGTACACTTACTTCTGGGTCTCCTCGTTCTTACTCTCGTCCCGAAAGAGTTGTCTTCCTCATTACGTATTACTATGGTGTCGTGAAGGTACCCCCCTTTCTCGTTACCGAGTCACTTTTGCTTTCTTGGAAGTTTTAATGGAATCTTTCCATTCAACTCGAGAAATAGGACATCTGTCAACTCTCAGTGACGTCTAAAGTCCAACCCCGTTTCACTAGATCTTACATAAACTATCTTACACTTCCTACAACGCCCTACAACGCCGTATGTGTCTCCCAATAGATGGACTGGTGATAGTGGTGGGGGTGGTAGTGGTGGTGGTGGTCGATGGGGGAGTGGTGGTAGTGGTGGTGGTGGTGGTAGTGGGGACGCAGATTGCAGTGGTGTGTGAAGAGTAAGAAAGGGTAGGACGGAAAAGGTACCAGTTACCTTCGAGTCAACATAAATCTATACTTCGTCGACTACTCGAAGTTCCCTGTGTCGGGGTCCTCACTCAGAACGAATACATTTGGATCCCTAGGTCCTCAAGTCGTAGTATCTTTAAACACTCCAACAAAACAAAGACACACTAACAGTGTTACTAATCCCCTGTAACAATAGTCAAGTACCTGTTCCTAGTCCTTACGAACTGTAGGACGTTACGTGTCCTGTTAGGGTGTGTGGTTTCTAAACAGGACACGGGACGTACTGAAAAATTTTCTGAGAAGTAACATCATATTAATACATATCTTTTTTTATGTGTCCAGCATTCACATGTCGGACTACTTAGAAGTGTTTGACTTATATAGGGTCACGGATGAAGGTCAGTATGTAGCTGGGATGGAAGACTATCTTACATATGGTCACACCAGTGAAAACTTGAAATGTATTTACTTGGGTACTGAACACTTATTTGGTGATCTGTAAAGACATCTACTTATAGAGAAACATTAGTAATTGAAGTTGTTGTTGTTTAAAACGTGTTAAAATAAGATGTTACGTAAAAGACTCTTACGTTGTTAGTACATTTACATTTAATTCCCTACGGAAAAAAATTTCGAGTCCCAAAATGTTTCTCAACTAGTGATGACGTCTTTTAGTGGTGTAACTCTCGTTATAGAGAGAACCAAAAATTAACGACTATGTCGTGTCAACATAGTCAAAAGAAGACTTCGATCACCCAGGTACCATTACGATGTATGTCCAGTTTGTATGTATTTCATGTCTAACGAAAAAATACGAATAAAAACACGATATAAAAAAGTAAAAAAATTAGTCTTTTATTAATAAATGGTACAACACAACTAAAGACGGTATGTTGTTACACTTAGTCAGCATTCATATGTATACGGGGGAGGGAGAACTTGGGGGGAGGAGTGAGGGAGTGTTGGGGAGACCCAACGGTGACTCAGGACCCAACTCGAGGGACAGAATGTATCGCTGAAGGGTGATCGATAGACAAAACGTATACCATTACATATAAGAAGTCAAGATGAGAGAGTTAAGTAGGGTGGGAGAGGAAGGACGTGACACAGACGTTCAGACAAGAGATACAGACACAGAGATAAGGACGGGACGTTTATCCGAGTTGTCATGGTGAAAAGGTCTAAGGTATATGTGGGTAATTATATACTATAAACAAAAAGTGAAAGACTGAACGAAGTGAAACATATTGTTCAAGATCCAAGTAGGTGGAGTGATCGTGACTGAGTTTAAGTAAGGAAAAATACACACGGTATAATCAGTCGAAAACTGTCGAACACGAGGACGTTGTTTGTAGAGGTTTGTACAGTTACCGAATGTTACTGTTTTCAAATAGAAAAACAAGTATATATGTGGTCGCCTTCGAGACGAGGACAAGGTATACAGAGAAAAGTGATGCTTTCGGTCCGGTTTCCTCGTTGGAATAGACTCTGTACGACGACAGTACGTCTTCCCTTCTCCTCACCGTCTTGGTGTGTTCCCGAAAAGTTCGAGAAGAGTCTTCACGGTGAAGGTAAGTGTAATGTAACTGGTTTCGTTTAGTATTTCGTTCGGACTGTAGTCAACTCGTTCCGTTATATTCAGGGTACGGTAATCCGACCCTATATATTAAGACTATATCGTTTCCGTCCCTTATTAAACCTCAGGATTATATTGAATGGTATATATGACTTTACATATAGGTATATTAAAAACATTTAATAGAATTAAAGTGAAAATATAAAGGTTACTCCTGAACATGCCTAAACAAAAACTCATACCTACACCTATCTAATATAATAGAAGTTAAAAGTAAAGTCCTTTCTCCTCATGATATTTTATAAATGTGTTTTCCTCTACAACCAAGATTCTCCGACTCTTGGTCACCAGACTTAGTTAGTACCATTAAGGTAAGGGAACGTCTTTAACTGATTTCTTATGAATACCCAACGTTAAGACCGGTCCCTCTGAGTTCTCCTTTGAGAGTCCTCCTGAAGACTCTATTACTATTAACACGAAACTCCTTTATTCCTTTTTAACGTGTACAGTGACACATTCACACAATTGGAACTTGATGTTGTCAGCAGAATTTCGGTGTTTCCCGGTACGGTTTTACGACTCTCACCTTTTTACTTTTCTTAGACCCATTGACTCCTCGACGATTCAAAAGGACTTTTACGAAGTAGAAACTTGAAAAACAATATACTTTGTTATGTAAAAAGACTATAAGTTCCTTTTGACATCAACTCAAAAGACAAGGACCATCAGTTTTCATACGATGTTAATGGACCTTACCCTTCTGAGACCCCCGTCTCTACAATCATACATCTTATAACATTATCAGGTCCGTTCTCAATTACTCTCGTGAAGAAGTCACCTGGTTACCAATTCTTAGGTAGAAGGTTACGTCCCTTGCGCCCAAGTTAGGCCCAGATCCTCGATTCTAGGGTGGACGGTGCTCCGTTGATTCGGGGTCACGTCGGTTTTGTTTTTTGTTTGTCTTTGTTTTGTTTGTTTTTCTCCATTACTCCGGAACTTACTCTCCTTCTGGACGTGTATCACCACACAACCATTCGCGAAGTGTTGGTCGAGAGTCAAGCCCCACCTCTACCTATCCTCGGTCCAACCATCGTAAACGGTTGTAGATAATCGAAGGTACCGCCGAGTTTGTCATTTCTTCGACGACGTTGCGTCCTCTGGAGCCAAACTAGGGAAACCAACCCTTCTCGGAAACCTCCTCCCTTACCGTTGGGTAAGTTCATAGGAACGGACCTCTTAGGGGTGCCTGTCTCCTCGGACCGTCCAATGTTAGGTACCCCAGCGTTTCTCAGCCAGTACTGACTCCCTGATTCGTGTCGTGTCGTGTCGTTAATAACGGTTATTAACGGTTAATAACGGTTATTCGATGGTTGTCAAATTGGTGGTCGAAGAGACGAAAGACTTTTAAGTTGTCAACCAACGTTCTACCGTGGTCGACCGAAGTCGTGTGGGGACCGACACACCTATCCTTTGGGACTACCTATCCGTCCTGATCATTTTGAGGTCTAATACACCCGTCAGTGTCTTCGACATTAGACTGTTTGTCCGTTTGTCTTTGTTTGAAAACGAGTAGAGACACTGAAGTAAAGACACGAAGTTCTCACCTTCGAGTTTCGTAGGTTATTGACCCTGTAAAGGGTCCTTCATGTGACCCTCTGTGTCCTAGTGAAACCTCCCATTAAAATGTCAGTTGTTTAGTCACTTTCAGGGGGTCAGCGCAGACTGAGAAACACTGGGGTACCTGACATCGGACTGTCCAAGAAGACAGGTACCTTAAGAGGTCCGGTCTTATAACCTCACTCATCGGTAAGGGAAGAGGTCCCCTAGAAGGGTTGGGTCCCTAGCTTGGGTCCAGTGGGTGTAACGTCCACGTAAGAAATGGTACACACCGTGATCCCTTCGGGGTTTATTCCTAGTATTTAATTAAAGTACTGGTCGTGTAACATGTCTCTATGTTATTTTGCTCCAGTACTATTTCACCCATAGAGACCGTGACTCGGGACCCTACCCGTCCCACTTGAACATTCTGTAGTGTCACAGGATTTTGGACGTAGTCCGTTTTGTGGTTACCCTCAGACCCACCTTCGTGTACCACCCTCCTCTCGTCCGATCCAACCGGTCTTAGTCGTTCGGCCAGTCTCACCTCTACGATATCAAGTTAGGTACCTACGATAATAGTTAGGTATCACGCACCTTACGAGTCAGCGATTCAGTACAGGGTGAGAAACGCTGGGGTACCTGAAATTGGACGGTCCGAGGAGACAGGTACCCTAAAAGGTTCGTTCTTGTGATCTCACCCAACGGAACGGGAGGAGGTTCCCTAGAAGGGGTGGGTTCCTAGCTTGGGTACAGATGACACAGAAGACGTAACTATCCGCCTAAGAAATGGTGACTCGGTGGACCGTTCGGGTTGACTAGGTAATGGAAGAGGTAAATAAGTTGGTGTCAAATAATTCGTAGACAATTCATGACCCAGGATCCGATTCATACGAACCCTATTTGTTTTCCCTAAAGAACCCGGAGTATGAGAGTTTCCATCTAATTACTGTTTTATGTCCTTGAGATATAAGGTCAAATTTTGATTTTCCCGTAATCAGAGTAAAATAAATTGAAGTGTCACTTTAACTTTTCTGACTTGTGAATTGTGACTCTCTACCGGGACGACCGAGAAGGGACTCCAAAGAGTCGCAAATGAGACTTAAAGACATCGTAAAAAAGAGACACATAACAAGTTAACTACGTCAAGCATGTTAGTTTTTCTAGTCTTCCTGAAACAATACCCACTCTTCTATTTTTGGTGACCGGGGTACCTACAATACGTTCTAATGCCTCGTGGATTTGGCGTAAACTCTTTTGAAGGATGTAATACCTCTTTAGGAGAAGAGATCCTTTATCTTTTTAAGAGTGAGAGTATAGTCATATCGGGGTTTTAGAAGTAGCCTCCGTAGACACCGATTTTTCTTGGATAAGAAACTCAATGAAAAAAGTAGGTTTGCAATAGAGGACGGTCCGACAGAGAAACAAAGGACTACGGTCCAATAAGCTATACCGAAGAAGAATCTTTTTTTGGTCACCTCACGGACTAGTATAGTACTCCTAAGAAACCAAAAAATAAACATTTTTAGAATAGGTTGAACTGAATACGTTTCTCTTGAAAAGTAACTCAGTATAGTTACTTTTTAGGTCCCTCATCTAGATCCAAGACGAAGTCCACACGACTGCACTGTTATCAGTTCACTACAGTGTCCCTGGACCGAAGAGAGAGAGTGATAGAGAGTGAAGTTTGAAGAAAAGTCTGACTGGGAACGGGAGCACTACTATTATATCGACGACCTCGGGTCGTTGATGTAGGAGAGTCCCCATTCTTGTAGTCTCCTCTCTCTCGAAGTTGGTCAACCTTGTTTTTGGGCCCTGGATTAAAAGTTGATGGGTTCAATCCAGTTCACCGGTAGGGACTGTTTAATGTGACCGGTCCTCTTCCGTTCTGTCTCGGACCATATTTCGATCCAGGGTATTACTGGAGACACCCTCTTCTTAGATTTTTGTCACCCATATACATAGTGACTCAGTGTAACGATATGTCTTCTTTGATTGTGTTGTAACATTTAGTCGATATGAGATTATGTTTAATTAAAATTTTTTCATTTTATTCCAGTTTTTCGATCTAGAGTACGATCGGGCCCTCTCTTTCAAAAATTCCTTAACCGAGTGTCCTAATACCTCTGACCGTTAACGTTAGAGATATGACGTCCAACCTTTGAACCTGTCAAGAAGACACAATGTCAGAATGTCGTCTTAAGGAAGAAGAGGTCTTTTGGAGTGGCAAACGAGAAGTACGGAAGTGGACTAAACTTACTCCGGGTGAGTATAATATCGGTATTAGAGAAAATGAAATTCAAACAATAACAAGTCAATAATTCAGTACGGACTGAGAAACGTTGGGGTACCTGACGTCGTACGGTCCGAAGGGACAGGAAATGACAGAGGGTCTCAAACGTATTTAATTAAGTCAAGTCAGTCAAGTCAAGTCAGCGAGTCAGTACAGGTTGAGAAACACTGGGGTTTTAGCGTTGTGCGGTCCGGAGGGACAGGTAGTTGTCGAGGGCCTCTAATGAGTTTGAGTACAGGTAGCTCAGCCACTACGGTAGGTCGGTAGAGTAGGAGACAGTAGGGGAAGAAGAGGACGGGGGTTAGGGAGGGTCGTAGTCAGAAAAGGTTTCTCAGTTGAGAAGCGTACTCCACCGGTTTCATAACCTCAAAGTCGAAGTTGTAGTCAGAAAGGTTACTTGTGGGTCCTGACTAGAGGAAATCCTACCTGACCAACCTAGAGGAACGTCAGGTTCCCTGAGAGTTCTCAGAAGAGGTTTTGGTGTGAAGTTTTCGTAGTTAAGAAACCGCGAGTCGAAAGAAGTGTCAGGTTGAGAGTGTAGGTATGTACAGGTGACCTTTTTGGTATCGGAACTGATCTACCTGGAATCAGTCGTTTCATCACAGAGACGAAAACTTATACGACAGATCCAACCAGTATTGAAAGGTAGGTTCCTCATTCGCAGAAAATTAAAGTACCGACGTTAGTGGTAGACGTCACTAAACCCTCGGGTTTTTTTATTTCAGACTGTGACAAAGGTGACAAAGGGGTAGATAAAGGGTCCTTCACTACCCTGGTCTACGGTACTAGAATCAAAAGACTTACAACTCGAAATCCGGTTGAAAAAGTGAGAGGAGAAAGTGAAAGTAGTTCTCAGAAAAATCAAGGAGAAGTGAAAGACGGGATTCCCACCACAGTAGACGTTTAGACTCCAATAACTATGAAGAGGACCGTTAGAACTAAGGTCGAACACAAAGGAGGTCGGGTCGTAAAGAGTACTACATGACACGTATCTTCAATTTATTCGTCCCCCTGTTATATGTCGGAACTGTATGAGGAAAAGGATAAACCTTGGTCAGACAACAAGGTACAGGTCATGATTGACGACGAAGGACTGGACGTATGTCTAAAGAGTTCTCCGTCCAGTCCACCAGACCATAAGGGTAGAGAAAGTCTTAAAAGTTGTCAAATAACACTAGGTGTGTCAGTTTCCGAAACCGTATTAGTTATTTCGTCTTTATCTACAAAAAGACCTTGAGAGAACGAAAAAGGTACTAGTTCACCTACAACCGTTAAACTAGAGACCAAGGAGACGGAAAAGATTTAGGTCGAACTTATAGACCTTCAAGTGCCAAGTACATAACGACTTCGGACCGAACCTCTTAAAACTCGTAATGAAATGATCGCACACTCTACTTACGTTAACACGCCATCAAACTTGTAAGAAACCGTAACAGAAAGAAACCCTAACCTTACTTTTACCTGGAAAAGGTCAGGACACCGGTGACGACTCAAAAGGTTTAAACGACCGTATAACTCACGTGAAAGTGTCGTAGTCGAAAGTCCTAAACTTTTCATCCTTCAGTTCTTTGTGGACCCTATTGTCCGTTTAAACCGGAACCGTATGTCTTACTTCGTCCCGTCTCCGATTAGTTCAAAACGGCTCTCTTGAGTGACCAGTATCGTTTGTGGAAGAAGGTTGTTGTGTTCTCTTCTGAGATGTGTACCTGTAGTGGTCTATCAGTTGTGGCTTTAGTCTAACTAATATAAGAAACGTCGGTTTCGACCTCTTCGAGATATGTCAGTCGTTTTTGTTCTGGCCCTCGACTGACACCGAGTCTAGTATTTGAGGAATAACGGTTTAAGTCTGAATATAACTTCTTTCATCCCTTTTGGTGATCTGGTAAGTAATTTAATTAATTACTTCGTCTTTCGACCCTCCTTGGAGACAAGACTCGGACCAAAAAGGATCGGAGGTCCGGACTCAACGGATGAATGTCCGAAGAAAACTCCCTCTCCTTTTTCGAAGATACTATAAATTCAGTGACCCANAAGTCTTAAAAGTTGTCAAATAACACTAGGTGTGTCAGTTTCCGAAACCGAATTAGTTATTTCGTCTTTATCTACAAAAAGACCTTGAGAGAACGAAAAAGGTACTAGTTCACCTACAACCGTTAAACTAGAGACCAAGGAGACGGAAAAGATTTAGGTCGAACTTATAGACCTTCAAGTGCCAAGTACATAACGACTTCGGACCGAACCTCTTAAAACTCGTAATGAAATGATCGCACACTCTACTCACGTTAACACGCCATCAAACTCGTAAGAAACCGTAACGGAAAGAAACCCTAACCTTACTTTTGATTGGAAAAGGTCAGGACACCGGTGACGACTCAAAAGGTTTAAACGACCGTATAACTCACGTCGTGAAAGTGTCGTAGTCGAAAGTCCTAAACTTTTCATCCTTCAGTTCTTTGTGGACCCTATTGTCCGTTTAAACCGTAACCGTATGTCTTACTTCGTCCCGTCTCCGATTAGTTCAAAACGGTTGTCTTGAGTGACCAGTATCGTTTGTGGAAGAAGGTTGTTGTGTTCTCTTCTGAGATGTGTACCTGTAGTGGTCTATCAGTTGTGGCTTTAGTCTAACTAATATAAGAAACGTCGGTTTCGACCTCTTCGAGATATGTCAGTCGTTTTTGTTCTGGCCCTCGACTGACACCGATTCTAGTATTTGAGGAATAACGGTTTAAGTCTGAATTTAACTTCTTTCATCCCTTTTGGTGATCTGGTAAGTAATTTAATTAATTACTTCGTCTTTCGACCCTCCTTGGAGACAAGACTCGGACCAAAAAGGATCGGAGGTCCGGACTCAACGGATGAATGTCCGAAGAAAACTCCCTCTCCTTTTTCGAAGATACTATAAATTCAGTGACCCAAACCCCCTAAAAGACAATGTACTTCGACAATATACTCGGATTAAGATGCGTTATGTTTTTGGTTTCTTGTACGTTGAGTGAATCCTACTATTTGTTTGATGATTTGTTCCTTGGTAGAAAAAATTTTATTTCGTATTAAGTTCTACTGTCTTTATTCCCTCATAGGACCACCGGTTCACCAATCCTAAGACCCGAAAGTGACGGTACCAGGTCCAAGTCAGGGACGGACCCCTTGACTCTAGGATGTTCGACACGTCGTGAGGTAGGGAGGTGGTTTTTTTCTACCTTTATTCTAATCTCTTTAAAAATCGGTATTTATATTTAAGTAAAGAATTTAGGAAGATTGAATCTAACCCAGTTTTGGTTAAAACCAGAAAAAAAAAAAAAAAAAAAGTCCTTTTCGTGTAGTCGTTATCAAAAGTTTTGTCAATCCCATAATTGTTTGTTTCATTTTAAGTTCGGTCTTCTATCATCTGTAAATTTCTCACAACAGATTATAACGGTGATAGAATTTTTGGAAGCGTTTGAAAATACGTGACTTATTGTAGTGTGTGTGTGTGTGTGTGACAATGGTGAATCTTCTCACGGTCCAGGTCTACCAAAGTGTCTACTGAAGAAAGTTTCGACGTTCTTTCGTCATTGAAGTTATGGAGTTTTACACAAAGTCATCGATCTTTTTTTTGTATACAGATGGGTTTGTAAAATGTGTCGGTTCTACTAGGATATTTGTTTCCGATGATACTTATAGTAACTTTTTAAGATTTATTTTTATGATCGTTTTAATTAGTCCTTTACGTAGTTTTATTATGATGTTGTTACAACGATTAATTTCAAATGATGTCCTTACGTTCCTATAAGTTATAGTCCTTCAGATAACAGTAGTAAGTCGTGTAAGTAACCATTTCCTTTTTTATACAAATGGAACTATACTCGGAGTTTCAAACAACAAAAATTAAAGTTCTCGGTATAGACTAAAAAAAATTCAAGAACCATTTGATTATTATCTACTCAAGAAAGAATTTTCCTGACTTTTATAGACCGAGTATAATTGTCGGTTGTAGAATAGATTACCACTTTGTAGTCTTACCAAGGGAAATTTTAGTCCTTTCTCTATTCCAACACTTAATCGGGGTGACACAAAGTTGTAGTAAGACCTCCAGAATTGATAGTGAAATTCAATTATTTTTCTTTATTCTCCTTAAATAATACTTTTTATTTTTTCTTTACAGTATTAACGTTTATTATATAAATAGGTTTCATTCTAAACCATTTATTTACAATCTTAATAAGTCTCTTAGACCACTCCAATAAATCTAGTGTTTCGCTTGTAGTTAGTTCAATCTTATATATGTCTGTTTTCGGTAAGTATTTCATTTTTCTTTTGGATCGTCTGATATAAAAGTTATTTGCGACCATCTGACATAAAAAATTTAAGAGTCGTTGTCATTTAGGGTAAGGTGTACGAGAAGGAGTCCCACAGGACCGGTGAGGGAGTATTCTCTATCTCAAGTCAAGGGATCTGAACGACCCTTAGTTATCTTAAGTCGACTGAAGATTTCGATTCGGTCTTTTCCCGTGCGGATCAAGGGGACCCTACGGACAAGGGTAGGTATACGGTCCATTCTTCAGAATAGGAAACGCCGGTGGTCCAACCTCCCCGGTGAGAGTCGTGAGGTCAAGGGTCGGGGGATGTCAGGGTCAACTCGGGTCGGAAGGGTGTTATGGTAGTTCCCTCGTCTACACACTACTATGGTGGAACCTTGAAGATCTGGTGGGGTAAACGATGGACTCATGGTTCTTCACTGGAGTTGACTACACTGTTCCTCGTCGCAACGGGTCAACTTGGCCGAGTTTGAGAACCGGGAGTCTTGCGTTTTACCACGTCGGTGGTTCCTTTTGTCGAACCCCTAAAGAGGTTTTCAATTTGTATCTTGTTAGTATTCTGAGTCGTTAAGGTGAGAAGGGGACCTCTTCCTTACCATTGGGTGAGGTCCTCCACCTTTACCGTTGGGTGAGGTCATAAAAACGTACCTCTTAAGGTACCTGTCTCCTGGGACCACCCGATGTCAGGTACCCCAGTGTTTTCTCAGTCTGTGTTGACTCACTTATTTGTTGTTGTTAAGGTGAGAATATATGTATAGGGTTTCTTGACTTCCGTCTTAGAATACAAACGTGTGAGTACTAGTACCCTCGTAATTAGTGTTACCGGTTTTCCCCTTTTGTTGGGATTTGAGGTTGTTGTCTACTTACTTATTTATTTTATACTATATATGTTTATAATCTTATAAATAAGTCGGTACTTTCCCTTACTTTAAAACTACGGATAAAGTTGTACCTACTTATAACTTTTGTAATACGAATCACTTTATTCGGTCTATGTCTTCCTGTTTGTAACATACCAAGGTGAACATACTCCCTGGGTCTTATCCGTTTAAGTATCTCTTTTGTCCTTTATCTTGTCGCCAATGGTCCCCGACCCCCTTCACTCCATTGATTATCACGTACGAATCAGTGAGTTAACACAGACTGAGAAAACGTTGGGGCACCTGATATCGGGAAGTCCGAGGAGACAGGTACCCTAAAAAGTCCGTTCTTATGACGTCACCCAGTGGTAAAGGATGGGGTCCCCTAGAACGCCTAGGTTCCTACCTTTGATACAGAGGACACAGAGGACGTGACGTCCACCTAAAAAAATGGGCGACTTGGCAGTTCCCTTCCCTCCTCACGCCTCAATAACAACTACCCATGTCTCAAAAACAACCCCTACTACTTTTTTAAAACCCATATCTATCACCACTAACAATGTTTTATGAAACTTTCGTCAATTATGGTGAATTAAAATGTGAACTTTTGCCAATTTTACCCTTTAAAATATAGTACATGTGAAATGGTGTTATTTTTTTAAAGGGACTAGGTCTCTTATGTAGTCTATCGTTTTATCCGTCTCGGTAAATTATGCTCAAAAAACAAGTCGTCGTTTCGTCTTGTTTTGAGCGAATCCTTTTTTCGGTTGGTTCTTTACATGTCTTGCGCGGTTTTGAGATGACCACCTTTGACTCATTCTAAACTTATTCTACCCTCTCTTTAATCAGTCTCAAGAGATCAGTCCCAAAAATCTCTTTGCCTTCCAGGACGGTGAAGGACGGACACACACGTGCGTACGAGTCAGCACAGGCTGAGAAACGTTGAGCCACCTGACATCGAGTGGTTTGAGGAGACAGGTACCGTAAAGGGTCCGTTCTTATGACCTCACCCAACGGTAAAGGAAGAGGTCACGTACGTTCACTTTTCACTTTCACTTCAGCGAGTCAGCACAGGCTGAGAATCATTGGGGTACCTGACGTCAGATGGTCCGAGGAGGTAGGTACCCCAAAAGGTCCGTTCTCATAACCTCATCCAACGGTAACTACCTACGATTTAGGTAGTGTCAAACGAAGAGTAGTCGCAACGAATGGTTATGTGGACAGTGGGTCTTGTACTAACCATGGTTCCCTGCAAACAGGGTGATATTAGAAATACACACACACAATCAGCGACCGACGTGACCTAGAGGAACAACGTCGTGTACCCTAGAAGTCAACACCGCACACCCTAGATCAGGGGACTAGTCCCTAGGTAGGGACCGGGGGATGTAACCCTCGTTGTCTCAGAATCGGTGATCTGGTGATCCCTTCAGGGTTGGTGTGATATTAGAAATAGTTTCTTTCTTCACTTTCTTTCACTTCAACGAGTCAGTATAGGCTAAGAAACACTGGGGTACCTGACATCGGGTGGTCTGAGGAGGTAGGTACCTTAAAAGGTCCGTTCTCATGATCTTACCCAACGGTAAAGGAAAAGGTTCCTTAGAAGGGTTGGGTCCCTAACTTGGGCCCAGAGGACGTAACGTCCGTCTGTGAAATGGTGAACTCAGTGGTCCCTTATGGTTAGAAATAGTTAGAAATAAATACCCCAACGTGTCTCAGCCTGTGCTGACTTAACTGAATCGTCATCGTCATATGTTTGTGTTTATTCTTATAGGAACCCCGAAGGGTCCACCGTAATCACCATTCCTTAGGTAGACGGTCACGTTCTCTGTACTCAAGGTAGGGACCTAGTCCTTCTAGGGGATCTCTTCCTTCACCGTTGGGAGAGGTCATAAGAACGGACCACTTAGGATACCTGTCTCCTCGAACCACCCGGTATCAGGTACTTCAACGTTTCTCGACCTGTGCTGACTCGTAGACTTGTTCTTATGGGAATACATGTACATTATTTTTGTTACGACGACGACGACGACGATTCAGCGAAGTCAGCACAGACTGAGACACGCTGGGGTATCTGGCGTCGGGTACTCCGAGGGGGTAGGGACCCTAAGAGGTCCGTTCTTTGTGACCTCACCCAACGGTAAAGGAAGAGGTTACGTTCTTTCACTTTTCACTTTCACTTCAGCGAGTCAGCACAGGCTGAGAATCGCTGGGGTACCTGACGCCAGGTGGTCCGAGGAGGCAGGTACCCTAAAAGGTCCGTTCTCACGACCTCACCCCACGGTAACGGAAGAGGTTTTTGTTACGATCTTTTAGAATAATAAAAATAATTCGACGTTTTCCCCTAGGAACGTTTCGTTCAGACATCCGCGGAGGGAGTAAAGGTACGGTATCCGGTGGGAGAAGGTTTGTCTAGCGACGGATCGGGGAAGAAAAATCTTTAAGATCTCCAGAATTTCCGGTATCTTTCCGAAGGGACCACTGAGTCTACNTCGCTGGGGTACCTGACGCCAGGTGGTCCGAGGAGGCAGGTACCCTAAAAGGTCCGTTCTCACGACCTAACCCCATGGTAACGGAAGAGGTTTTTGTTACGATCTTTTAGAATAATAAAAATAATTCGACGTTTTCCCCTAGGAACGTTTCGTTCAGACATCCGCGGAGGGAGTAAAGGTACGGTATCCGGTGGGAGAAGGTTTGTCTAGCGACGGATCGGGGAAGAAAAATCTTTAAGATCTCCAGAATTTCCGGTATCTTTCCGAAGGGACCACTGAGTCTACCATTTCTTAGGAGGACGTCCTGCTCCTCCCAAACTAGGGATCCACCTCTTCTAGGGGACCTATTCCATTACCAATGGGTGAGGTCAAAAGAGGGGACCTCTTAAGGCACTTGTCTCTGAGGACCGTCCGATGTCAGGTACCCCAGGGTTTCTCAGTCTCTGCTGACTCGTTGATTGTGAAAGTGAAGTGTCTTGTATCTGTGTTCCGTCTACTTACCGGGAAATCTGTTCCGACAGGGTAACGAATACGAGTCGAGCGGACCTCCAAGGGCCGACAACCTTCGGGGGGGTACCGAAGTAGAGGGGGAAGACGGCCGGACGAGTCTCACGATTGTCCCAGAAAGGTCTTGGGGAGCCAGTGTGAGACCCCCACCCCTCAACCCCACAGACGGACCGGATAGATCCACGGTCAGGTGAATCAGGTGAAGGAGTTCGGACCGGTGGGGGCCCCCTATGTCCCGACCACATCCGTTCACCTTCACGTCCCGACCGTGACAGTTAAGCTCGTAGTACTCTCCCAGACTACTGAGGTTATTGTTCAAGAACTCAGTCGTGGTCGCAGGTGTACCTTTGCTTAACTCGGACCCCCACAAATCTTGGTTGGTGCCCCGTCTTCCCTCCCCTTACATGGGATTTAGGCCAGAGACCACCCGAGTCCCGAGATCCCGGTACTCCCCGTTTCCCGCCGAACTCTAAGTTTTCGCGGTGTCTGGACGGAGGCACCAGAAGCCGGCGGCGTATCGGGGGCTCCCCTCCTACTCGCGGCTGACCGCCGCCCGGCACCTCCGCCGGCGTCTGACTCGCTCGGGCCATTGCACAGTGCGGCTCTCGGCCGAGGCACGGCCGCCGCTGCAACGTGTTGAACGGGGCCCCCTGTGGCAAGACTGTCTCAGGTCACCTTTCAACGGGGAACCTCACTTCGATCCGTCGCCAGGACAGAGTCGGACACTCCTGGGGTGTTCGGTCGCCTCCTCGCCCTTGCGAACTCGTCCCCGAAAGACCTGTTGCCTAAACGCGGGTCCCTCTTCCGACACCTCCCGCACAACCCAGACGGATCTCGGATTCACGAACTCTACCCCTACCTTTTCCTCCCGCCCCTATCGACACTTCCCAGGGGTCCCGATATGACCCCTTAAGTCCAAAATAGGACCCGGTCTGTAAAATTTATATTCATCGAACCTCTATACGTCAAAATCCGGTCGTGTTACAAATTTTTTGAAGACTTCCCGAAGGGACCGACAGGTTACCAATTCTGAGGTCCGAGGGTCACGTCCTCTCGTCTGAAGCAAGTACGTTCTAACCTCCCTGTGCTTTCTTGAGTTTGGTGGTCGGACGTCCGTCGGTGTTCGTCCAAGGCCCATGTTGCCCCGCATTCACCACCGATGACCCGCCTTCCTTGTGACTCCTGGGATTTCCCCCTTGCTCGCGGTAGAACACCGGTAAAGACCTCATCGGCATCTATTCACCCTGTGCAAAGACATAAAACAAGGTTAAGACAAAGTCCAGAGGTCGTTTCGTCTTTTTTTTTTTTTTTAGGTCTTTCATCACATCATAGACGCCCGAAGGGGTCCACCGAGTCACCATTTCTTAGTCGGATATTACGTCCTCTACACTTAGGCTAGGGACCCAGTCCTTGGGACCTCTTCCTTTACCGTTGGGCGAGGTCATAGGAACGGACCCTTTAGGATACCTGTCTCCTCGGACCGTCCGATGTCAGGGGTCAGTGTTTCTCAACCTGCGTTGACTCGTTGATTTGTCGGATTTCCGGTCTTCGTTGTTTAAATTGTGTAAGGGAGAAGAGACTAGTGTTGACTGGAGGAAGTATAAGGGGTTTGTCAAGTGTGACCACGCTCCCAACTCCCACCTCCTAGGAAATACTCGCGAACTGGAGGACGAAACTGAGTTGAAACCTCAAATCAAACCCAAGAGTCCTCCAGAGGATAAAAGGTCGCTCGAAGGGATATTCTAGAGACGAGAGATGTGTAAGAATAAGTTGTGACGTATCGAACAAATGGAAATTCGAACTCTCCGTAAATCTTCATCTGCCTCGACGTTGAAGGGATCTCCACCAAAAGTTTCCTGGGACTGTTCGCTCACAATCATGTCAGTGCCCCGGAACCGTGCCAGATGACACCCCGAAGAGAAGGAAAGGTTTCGACGAAAAGGTGGGTGTGAGTGTGTACACTTAACCCGGAGAGAGTTGTGTTCGGACTAGATTCACCCATCTCAGGGTTTGGGTCTGTGTACCCAGGAAAAATAGTGGGCATTCCAGTCGTTACGACTGGTGGGGATCCTCTGTCTACCCTTCCGTCCAGACTTCCGCAAAATTCTTTTCGTCTAGATTAGTGGAATTTAGAAAATTAAATTAATGCTAAATTCCAAATTAGTGAAAATTAGTGGAATTTAGATACCACCGTATTCAACACCACATGTACAAATACTTAAACAGGATAAAGTCAGTACAGGATGAGACACACTGAGATACCTGACATCGGACGGTCCGAGGAGACAGGTACCCTAAGAGGTCCGTTTTTTATGCAATCAACGAACGGTAAGGGAGGAGGTTCCCTAAAAGAGGTTCGTCCCTAGTTTGGACACAGAGTACAGATGGACATAACTGCCCTCCCAAGAAATAACGATCGCGGTGGACCCTTCAGGTATCTATACATATGACCGTTTACTCAGAACTTAGGTACTTACTCACTAATCACTCCCTTCCTTTATGGGTCCAACCTTTTCCTCACCCACCTTCACTCATACTCTCAACACAAGTCCAGTACACACACACACGATTCAGCGAAGTGAGTATAGACTGAGACACGTTGGGATACCTGACATCAGACTGTTCGAGGAGACAGGTACCCTAAGAGGTCCGTTCTTACGACCTAACGGTACGGGAGGAGGTCCCCTAGAAGGGTTGGGTTCCCAGTTTGGGCGTAGAGAATACAGAGGACGCAACCGTCCACCCAAGAAATGATGATCGAGGTGGACCCTTCAGGGAGTCCAGTATCTTCCCCTGGTCGTCTGTCTTTTATTCCGTCCACAACCACAGCTTTACAACGAAGTCGGTCCTCGATCACCGTTTTACCTGGATTTGAGCGTTCGTCAACGGTCCATGTCATTATCACAAAAGACTCATTTGTAAAAGTCTTTATAAAAAAACACATCTTTTGAACCAAATCCTTGTAAAGTTATAAATTATAATTTTTAGTGTAGAATTAAAAATTTTCTTTTACGAAGTCGGTAGTTTAAACAGACGTTTTACTTTGTTTTTTTGAGGCACGATTTTATGGTTTCAATGCACTCGTTTTAGTGGTTGTTGGGCCTTTTGGACAAAAACAAAAAAAAATCTCGAAGTTTGACTAACGTATGACTAACTACAGACCTAAACGACATTTGATAAAGGTATCTCTGATTTTCTTCGTTTGACGTTTCCTTATCTACCTTTCTGTTTTATTTACACTCCTTTACAAGCATGCAAAACTTAGACTTGTTACCCAAATACCCCTAAGGAAAAGATAAGAGACACGAAAACTTATACAAACAAAAGTAAATTTTTTTATACTTCTGAAAGTCAAAGTCGATCTTGTGTTTGTAGACCCTTTAACAGTGAGATAGGAGTTTTGTTCTTTTTTTTATGTGACTTTTAATCGTCGAAAAGAATCTATGTAGTTTTATGACTCCACCACCTCGTTTAGACGTACTACCTTTTACTTCTCCCCCCGAAGCGATCACCAGGTCTCCACTTCTTGAGTGGAACGTTACGTCCCCTGTACCTAAGTTAGAGACCAGGTAGTCGTCTACTTACCTATTTCTTTTATGCCACATATGTATGTCACCTTGCATTGATAGGTAAGAAATTTTTGTTCCTTAAGGACAGTATACGATAATTATGTTATACCTGTTTGGAACTACCGTAATACGATTCACTTTATTCGAGTAGCGTCTTTCTGTTCATGCAACTAACTTGAGTATACTCCAGAGATTTGATCAATCTGAACGTCTTTATCTTTCTTTTACCACCAACGGTCACCGACTCCCCTTATCCTCCATCCCTCAACCACAAGTAGCTACATCTCCCAAAAAAAATCTTATCTCTTCAAGATCCTTAGTCAACGTACCGTCAACTGTCATAATATCATATGAGAACTTTTTACAACTCTCCCACTTAAAATGCAAAACGCCCCAACACCCCCCTCCCCAGCAACGGTGTCAAAAATGTTCCTTAAGAGTCTACCCTGAAAGAACTACCAGGTCGCCAATTCTGGGGTAGGAAGGTTACGTCCCCCGTGTCCAAGTTAGGAATCAGTCCCTTGATTCTAGGGTGTACGACGTGTCGTCCTGGTTTTTATATTTATTGGTAGAGTTCTTTTTCCTCAATAGTCTCTTCTACTTTCTGTTGTTACTTTCCCCTTTTTAATTCCTATAATCTCATTTGACATCGGAGACCGTGGATGTCGAAATCATATGTAATTTGTTTCGGGTCGAAGTGGATCGGTCTAATTATATTTGTAAAGTGTATTTTCGAAGAAACAAAGATAGTGGAGTGACTGTGTAGTACAGATCGAAAGTTGTTTTTGACATTCAGTAGGATTTGTTTTTAAAATTATGTCAATTTCTTTGTTTCTTTTCTCTAAGTCTATACTGTGTCTAGAACTTTAATTGTCCCTTAAAATTTATCGATACTTATTATACAATTCCCAAGACTCCCTTTTCCATCTGTTGTCTGTTCTTGCCCACCTATTACTTCGTCTCTCTATCTTTGAGATTTTTTCTTAGACTTCCTTTACGATCTTTATTTTTATTGTCTTCACTTCTGACGGAAACTATCGGTATACCTATCTTCACACACACGAGTCGGGACAGACTGACAAACGTTGGGAAACCTGGTATCGGGTGCTCCGAGGAGACAGGTACCCTAAAAAGTCCGTTCTTATGACCTTACCCAGTGGTAAAGACTGGAAAGACTGGGTCTTTAGTTTGGGTTCAGGGGACGTAGAGGACGAACCACCCACCTAAGAAATGGTGACTCGGTAGTCCCTTCGGTTTAGTTACCCGAATTTCTATACAGTTGTCTATGAAGTATTACATTTTGTTTGTTTCTTTCTTTTTGTTTTTGTCTTCTAGGTTCATGGCACCCTATTAAAGTTTTCTACATTGCATGTCCATTACTCTTGTGTTCTTCTTCTCTCTCGTCTTCTCTCTTTATCGATTTTATCATTATCAACTCTTAAAAAGCTTTAACTAGGTTCTTCGAATCGTTTATGGTCAGTATTAATTATGGTTTTACAGATATGGATCAGTATATAAGTTCAACACCTTTTAGTTTTTATCTAGATTAACTATTGACAAGTTCCCATATTATTATCGTTGTTACGTAAACCGTTAATATCGTAGACCCATTTATTTTACTTACTGTCGTTAAATATTCCCTGTTCACCCTCCTTAACTCTCATGAGACAAAATTCCATGGACGTGATAAGTACTATGAGCACTTCGTCATATTAGAATAAAATTTTATCTGAATCTAATTAACACTTACGTATCTCAAATGAGATCATTTGAGATCTCATTAGTCGTTTTTTTTTTTTTCATTTCTTTATATGAACTATACGACACTTTTCATTTTAAATCGTTTATGAGTAGATTTTCATCAACGTCACAAGTCCGAAGAGATCAACTTCACAAACTCGAATCAACGGGGTTCCGTACGCCCGAGAATCAGGGACTAGTCCTTAGTCCTCAGTCTGGACGTAGAGGACGTAACCTTCCGTCTAAGAATTGGTGACGTGGTAGTCCCTTCAAGGTCTCACCTAAAATTTTCTCTCGGTTTATATACAACATATCTTCTTTAGGTAAAATTCATACTACTATGTCTGTCTAATTTTCATTTTCCTGTCTCTTTTTGTATGGTACGATTCGGATTAGTTTTCTTTCGATCTTATCAATACAATTAAAATCTGGTTCGTCTGAAGTCTTGTTCCTTTTAATAGTCTCTATTTCTTCCATAATACATTACTATTTCTCCAGTTAAAAGGTTCTCCTACATTGTTAAGACTAGACATGTGAAATTGTCGTCTCACAATTTTAAGTAGTCTGTTTTTGACTACCTTTACGTTACTCTTTTTCTGTTTTTAGTGAGGAAATCAATCTCTGAAGTCGTAGACAGTCCAACTGTCTAGATAGTCCGTCTTTTAATATTCCTATATAAACTGGACTTGTCGTGGTAGTTAGTTGACCTAGATTAACTGTAAACATCTTATCAAGTAGGTTACTGTCGTCTTATGTATAAGAAAAGTTTGAGTGCACATTGTGAGTGGTTCTATCTGGTATGACCCCGGTATTTTGTGAGGAGTCACCCCAGTTTTCTTATGTTTAACATGTTTATTACGAAAGTTTGGGGTCACCTTAGTTTGACCTTTAGTCATTCTCATTTTTATCGACCTTTTAGGGGTTTATAAACCGTAAAATTATCGTGTAAAGTTTTATTACTCGGTTTCTTCAGTGTTCTCTTTAAAGATTTATAAAATTTGTTTTCACTTTTATATTGAATAGTTTTAAACACCATACGTTTTTCACCAGGAATTTCTCTTTAAATATCGTCACTTACGTATATTATCTTTTCTTCTTTATAGATTTTTAAATTTTTAGTTTCCAAGTATAATATTCAAATCTCTTTCTTCTTGTTATATTCGGATTTCCTTTCTCTTCTTTTCTTTATTATTTTTGATCTCGTTTTTAGTTACTTTAACTTTTATCCTTTAGTTATTTCTTTTGGTTACTTCGGTTTTCGACCAAGAAACTTTTATGGGTTATTTGTCTATTTGGAGATCGGTCCGATTCGTTCTTTTTTTTTTTTTTCCCTTTTTCTTCTTTTCTGTGTTTGGTGATTATTATCTTTACTTGTTCCCCAGTAGTGATAACTAGGGCAGTGATGGCTAATAACATTCCTATTATTTCCTTATATTACTTGTTGAAGTGGGTGTTCAAATCATTGAATCTACTTTTGTCTGGTCAAGGAACTTTCTGTATTCGATGGTTTTCGGGGTGTTCCTCTTTATCTATTAGGATTATCCAAACATCGATAATTTCTTTAACTTAGTTATTAATTATTGAAGGGTTTTTTCTTTCATGGTTTAACTCTATCAAAGTAACCACTTCAGATGGGGTTATAAAAGTCAAGTCAAGTCAAGTCAGTGAGGCAGCACAGACTGAGAAACGCTGGGGTACTTAGCGTCGTACGGTCCGGAGGGACAGGTAGTGGTTGACGACCTCAAGTGGGTTTGAGTGCGGGTAGCTCAGTCACAACGGTAGGTCGGTAGAGTAGGAGACGGTAGGGGAAGAGGATGACGGGGGTTAGGGAGGGTCGTAGTCTCAGAAAAGGTTACTCAATTGAGAAGTGTACTCTACCGGTTTCATGACCTCAAAGTCGAAATCGTAGTAAGGAAGGTTTCTTTAGGGTCCCAACTAGAGAAAGTCTTACCTGACAAACCTAGAGGAACGTCAGGATCCCTGAGAGTTCTCAGAAGAGGTTGTGGTGTCAAGTTTTCGTAGTTAAAAAACTACAATAAAAAAATTAATGTAGTTAAGAACTGTTAGAGAAGGTCTTTTACCTTCGTCTCTCCTGTGAAGACTAGATACAAAAGAATCTAAAAATAAATATACAGTATGTAATCAGTATCCCTGTTTGATTACTGGTCCCAATGAATGTAGAGGGGAAGTTAGGTCTCGGAGATGGGAAATGGATCAAGAGTGTTTAATTCTGTTATAAAGAGGAAGGAATTCAGTTAGGTCCCGGTTTTTGACCTGTTGATCTTTGTCGGGACTACAGGTTTCGGGTAGTCTTAATAAGTTTGACCGGTCAGGATTTGACAAAGGAAATGAACCGGAACGAAAAAGGTACCTTTTGTGTTATTTTCGAGACGGGGTCCGAAAGAGTGAGGGAGACGGAAGACTGGTTGAAACCATGAAGGAGTACACCGGGACGGACTCCGGTGAAGTTGTTGGTAAGTACTATTTACTTGTGAGTTAGTCGTTTGATCTTCGTGTCCTCTTGAAGGAGTTCAACTATTTCTTATAGATGTTTTTTGGATGTCGATTGTAGTATGTATTGCCACTTTCTAATCTACGAAAGGGGGATTTTAGTTTGTGTTCCTTTTCTATTAGGCAATAGTAGTGAGAATAACTCGTAATAAGATCTTCAGGATCAAACACGTTATTTTATTTCTTTTCTCCCTCTTCCCATATACTTAACGATTCCTTTTCTATTTTGATAGAAACGAATGTCTACTGTACTCCCAGATACACGGGTTTCTTAGTTGTTGTTGTTTTTCAAGGACTTTGATTATTCCAACTTTCTGTCCAATCATATGTTCAACTAATGAAAGGATATACCATAGTACTTTACTAAGTTTAAATTTTAATTTTTACGCTATGGTAAATGTAATCGTAGAGGTTTTCTATTTATGAATCCTTATTTACATTGTCTTATACATGTCCTAGACAAACTCCTTTTGACGTTTTGAAATCCCGAAGGGTCCACCACGATCACCATTTCTTTGGAGAACTGTTACGTCCAATCTACATTCTCTGTGTCCAAGTTAGGGACCCAGTGTCCAACCTAAGGACCCAACCCTTCTAGGGGACCTCCTCCCGTACCGTCGGGTGGGATCATAAGAACGGACCTCTTAGGGTACTTGTCTTCTCTGACCGTCTGCCGACAGGCATCCCAGCGTGTCTCAGTCTGTACTGATTCCGTTGAATCGTCCGTACGTGTTTTAAGATTACTTTCTTTAGTTTCTTCTAAAATTATTTACCTCTCTATACAAGTACCTATTGTAAATTATAACAATTCTACAGTCAAAAAGGGTTGAATAGACATCTAAGTTCCGTTAGGGTCAGTTTTAGGATCGCTCAATAAAACACCTATAGAAGTTTGACTAAGTTTTCAAATATGCCTTTCCGTTTTCTGGGTCTTGTCAGTTGTGTTATGATTCCTCCTTCTTGTTTGAGTCTCCTAACTGCGATGAATCGAAGTGTTAAATAAAATTTCGAAGTTAGTAGTTCCGTTACACACCATAACCGTTTTCTTATCTGTTTATCTGGTTACCTTGTCCTAACTCTTGGGTCTTATTTGGGAGTGTTTACATCAGTAGACTGTTTCCTTGTTTCGTTAAGTCACCTCCTTTCTGCCAGAAAAGTTGTTTGCCTTGATTTTACTTACCTGTACTCAATTCGTTTTTTTTTAGATCTGTGTCTGGAATGTATAAAATGTTTTTAATTGAGTTTTACATATTATCTAGATTTACGTTTTAATATTTAGAAGGTCTTCTATTGTATTCTCTTTTAGATCTACTAGAACTTTTGCCACTACTGAAAAGTCAGGTACTTTCTTTCTTTTGCTAATTAACCCGAAGTAATTACAATCTTTGAAGACGGGACACTTTTCGTGATTCTCTTACTTTCTGTACAGTGTCTAATCTTCTTATATAAACATTTCGCGTATAGACTATTTCTTGAACATATTTTATATGGTTTTTAGGAATTTTCAGTTGTTATTCTTTTGTTTGTTGGATAATCTTTAACCCGTTTTCTAGATTTGTATGGTGTAGTTTCTCCCATATGTCTACCGTTTATTTGTATTTTTCTACAAGTTGTAGTATATAGTAACGATGACGACGACGATTCAGCGAAGTCATCACAGGCTGAGATACGTTGGGGTATCTGCCGTCGGGTGGTCCGGGGCGTCAGAGACTCTAAGAGGTCCGTTCTTATGACCTCCCCCAACGGTAAAGGAAGAGGTCACGCACTTTCACTTCAGTGAGTCAGCACACGCTGAGAAGCCCTGGGGTACATGTCGTCGGATGGTCCGAGGAGACAGGTGCCCTAAAAGGTCCGTTCTCATGACCTCACCCAACAGTATATAGTAAGTCAACTTAAGTCAAGTCAGAGAGACAGCACAGGTTGAGAAACGATGGGGTACTTAACGTCGTGCGGTCCGGAGGGACAGGTAGTGGTTGAGGGCCTTAAGTAGGTTTGCACACAGCTCAACCACTACGGTAGGTCGGTAGAGTAGGAGACAGCAGGGGAAGAGGAGGACGGGGGTTAGGGAGGGTCGTAGTCCCAGAAAAGGTTACTCAGTTGAGAAGCGTACTCCACCGGTTTTATGACCTCAAAGTCGAAGTCGAAGTTGTAGTCAGGAGGGTCACTTGTGAGTCCTGACCAGAGGAAATCCTACCTGTCCAACCTAAAGTAACCTCAGGTTCCCTGAGAGTTCTCAGAAGAGGTTGTGGTGTCAAGTGTTCGTAGTTAAGAAACCACGAGTCGAAAGAAGTATCAGTTTGAGAGTGTAGGTATGTACTGGTGTCCTTTTTGGTATCGGAACTGATCTGTCTGAAAACAACCGTTACATTATAGAGACGAAAACTTATACGATAGATCGAACCAGTATTGAAAGGAAGGTTCCTCATTCACAGAAAATTAAAGTACCGACGTTAGTGGCAGACACCACTAAAAGCTCGGGGTTTTTTATTTCAGACTGTGACCAAGGTGACAAAGGGGTAGATAAAGGGTCCTCCACTACCCTGGTCTACGGTACTAGAAGAAAAAGACTTACAACTCGAAATTCGGTTGAAACAGTGAAACAGTGAAACAGTCCACTAGACCATAAGGGTAGAGAAAGTCTTAAAAGATCAAATAACACTAGGTACACGTCTTTATCTACAACAAGAACTTGAGAGAACGAAAAAGGTACTAGGTCGTCTACAACCGTTAAACTAGAGACCAAGGAGACGGAAGAGATTTTGGTCGAACTCGTAGACCTTCGAGTACCAAGTACATAAAGACTTCGGACCGAACCTCTTAAAACTCGTAATGAAATGATCGTACACTCTACCCACGTTAACACGTCATCAAACTCGCAAGAAACCGTAACGGAAAGAAACCTTGACCTTACTTTTGACTGGAAAAGGTCAGGACACCGGTGACGACTCAAAAGGTTTAAACGACCGTATAACTCACGTCGTGAAAGTGTCGTAGTAGAAAGTCCTAAACTTTATCGAGTTGACCCTAAGGTAGTGGAGGTGATCGAAACAAGCATCACTACGAAGGATTCCGGGTGAACTGAAGTGTAAGGTCCTACAGACCGAGATCCACTCACTAGTAGACCCAGTACTTCCAGAAAAAACATGTCAAGAAGACACATAAGAACGGTGGAGAAGAATTATAGAAGACGAAGACAATCCAGGTATGGTAAAGACAGGAAATAGCTCGGGTAGAAACGTATTTTACAAGGGAACCATAGAAATTAAAAGAACTTCTCTAGACATCGGAAAGGGTAAGACAACAAAAGGAGATAAAGAAACGTAACTAGTGACTGTTTCCGAAAGAATAGAGAGGAACGATAAGAAACCTTGAGACGAAAGGCTAACCTTATAGAAAGGAAAAGAGGAAACGAAAAGTGAAGAGAAGAAAAGTGTCGACAAACATTCCGGAGGGGTCTATCGGTAAAAACGAAAAAACGTAAAGAAAAGGTACCCCTACCAGAACTAGGGACAGAGGACATGTTACAGTGTTTGGAGGCAGGTATCAAGTAGTCCATGAGACAGATAGACTAGATCAAGGAATTTAGATAAAGAGTCAAGGTGACGTATTATTATTCCCTAAAATAAATCCAGTATGGACTTACCAGATCACCAAAAGGGATGAAAGAAGTTAAATTCAGACTTAAACCGTTATTCCTCAAGTACTAGACTCGGTGTCAGTCGAGGGACAGAACAAAAACGACTGACACATCTCGAAGAGGTCGAAACCGACGTTTCTTATATTAATTAGACTAAAACCACAACTGGTAGACCACTACAGGTACACATCTCAGAAGAGAACACAACAACCTTCTCTCACAAACGATACTGGTCACGTAAGAGAACCGTTTTGAGACAATCGGAAACGGGACGAAGTAAGACATAAGGTTCCGGTTTAAACGGACAATGGGGTCCACAAAGAACTGAAGGATGATATATAAGGATGTATATAGTAATCCCTTGAAGTTTAATTTTGTCGTCTCTCTCGTGGTACGAATATAGTTCTCTTACCGATTTTTTACAAAATTTATTCTTTATTTGGACTGTTATAGTTTACGACCACTCTTCCACCTCGTTGTCTTCACTAATAACTAACGACCATCTTTACGTTTTATCATGTTAGTGAAACCTTCTGTCAAACCGGTAAAGAATATTTTGATTTGTGTCGGAATGGCCCGTTAGGTCGTTAGTGTCAGGATACATAAATGAGCCAACTCAACTTTTAAGATTTGGGTTTTCCGATGTGTATTTACAAATACCGTAAAAATAAATATCAACAAGGTGGAGTACACTTCTCAACTGAGTAACCTTTTCTGAGACTACGACCCTCCCTGTCCCCCGTCCTCCTCTTCCCCTGCTGTCTCCTACTCTACCGACCTACCGTAGTGACTGAGTCACCTGCGCTCAGATCACTTGAGGTCCTCAACCACTACCTGTCCCTTCGGACCGTACGACGTTAAGTACCCCAGCTTTTCTCAATCTGTACTGACTCGCTGACTTGACTTGACTATTAACGGTTTCTGAACCTTCGTTCCTTATATTATAAATAACTTCATCTCAACTATATGTTACAACATAACTAAAGACGTTTCAGTGAGTCAATGTATATATATATATATATATATATATATATATATATATATTATCTACGTGTAAGAATATAAGGTAACACCGAATAAGGTCCTGTGACTTATATCAAGGGACACGATATTCTATCCTGGTAGGTTAGACATACACTCTCAAACGTAGATGATTGGGGTCGAAGTTCATTACGAGTTTTAAGAGGTTCGGTCCGAAGTCGTTATACACTTGTCACTTGAGGGACTACAAATTCGACTAAAATCTTTTCCGTCTCCTTAGTCTCTGGTTTAACGGTTGTAGGCGACCTAGTACCTTTTTCGTTCTCTCAAGGTCTTTTTGTAGATAAAGACGAAATAACTGATACGGTTTCGGAAACTGACACACCTAGTGTTATTTGACNACGGAGAACTCTTTAGACATACGTCCAGTCCTTCGTTGTCAATCTTGACCTGTACCTTGTTGTCTGACCAAGGTTTATCCTTTTCCTCATACAGTTCCGACATATAACAGTGGGTCTAATAAATTGAATATACGTCTCATATAATACTCTTTGCGACCTGACCTTCTTCGTGTTCGACCTTAGTTCTAACGACCCTCTTTATAGTTATTTGAGTCTATACGTCTACTGTGGTGGGAATACCGTCTTTCACTTCTCCTCGATTTTTGGGAGAACTACTTTCACTTTCTCCTTTCACTTTTTCAACCGAATTTCGAGTTGTAAGTCTTTTGTTTCTAGTACCGTAGGCCAGGGTAGTGAAGTACCCTTTCTTTACCCCTTTGTCACCTTTGTCACAGTCTGAAATAAAACCCCCCGAGGTTTTAGTGACGTCTACCACTAACGTCGGTACTTTAATTTTCTGCGAATGAGGAACCTTCTTTTCAATACCGGTTGGATCTATCATATAAGTTTTCGTCTCTGTAATGAAACGGCTGATTCCAGGCAGGTCAGTTCCGATACCAAAAAGGACGCCAGTACATACCTACACTCTCAACCTGACACTTCTTCCGACTCGCGGCTTCTTAATTCCGAAAACTTCACACCACAACCTCTTCTGAGAACTCTCAGGGAACCTGACGTTCCTCTAGGTTGGTCAGGTAAGACTTCCTCTAGTTGAGACCCTAAAGAAACCTTCTTTACTACGATTTCGACTTTGAGGTCATGAAACCGGTGGAGTACACTTCTCAACTGAGTAACCTTTTCTGAGACTACGACCCTCCCTAACCCCCGTCCTCCTCTTCCCCTGCTGTCTCCTACTCTACCGACCTACCGTAGCGCCTGAGCTACCTGCACTCAGACTCAGTTGAGGCCCTCAACCACTACCTGTCCCTCCGGACCGTACGACGCTAAGTACCCCAGCGTTTCTCAGCCTGTGCTGACTCGCTGACTTGACTTGACTTGACTTGGGTTAAAGGTCAGATGGGGAGGGGACTGTGTGGGGATAACCGTAGGTGTTCAGACAGAAGATACAGACACTCAGACAAAGACATAGTGTCCATCCAAGTAAACAAAACATAAAATCTAAGGTGTATATTCACTATAGTATACCATAAGGAGAAAGTCTGAATGAAGTAAATCATACTATTAGAGATCTAGATAGGTGCAACGACGCGTACCGTAATAGAGTAAGAAAAAGTACCGACTCATCATAAGGTAACGAATATACTTGGTTTAAAAGGAATAGGTCAGAAGACAGCTACCTGTAAATCTAATAAAGGTAACACTTATCACGACGATACTTGTATCCCGATGTTCGTATAAAAAATAAATATCAAAACAAACCTATATACGGGTCTTCACCTTAACAACGTAGTATACCATCGAGAAAAATCGAAAGACTTTTCAACGGTATAACAGAAGGTATCACCGATGTGGTTGAATGTAAGGGTGGTTGACACCT
This sequence comes from Capra ibex, assembly GCA_006410555.1. Taxonomy (NCBI): domain Eukaryota; kingdom Metazoa; phylum Chordata; class Mammalia; order Artiodactyla; family Bovidae; genus Capra; species Capra ibex. The sequence goes on along the minus strand of SJYO01040405.1, from coordinate 37,095,827 downwards.
TTTCTCAAGATAAAAGAGGTGTGAGGTCGTAAACAATAAACATATGTAAAATTACTAGTGGTTCAACTGACCATACTCCGTCGTGGGTTGATATCAAAACTAAACGTAACCACGAAGGGACCACCGAGTCTCCAATTTCGCAGACGGACTTTACGTCCTCTGGAACCAAGCTAGGGGCCCAGTCCTTCTAGGGGACCTCTTCCTTTACCGTTGGGTGAGGTCATAAGAACGGACCTCTTAGGGTACCTATCTCCTCGGACCACCCGATGTCAGGTATCCCAACGTTTCTCAGCCTGTACTGATTCGTTGTAGTGAAGTGAATTATTAATCGTTACAACTCGTAGAGAAGTACACGGACCATCGGTAGACATAAAGAGAGAAACCTCTTTACAGATAAATCCAGAAGAGAGGTAAAAAGTTAACCCAGTGAACGAAAACAAACGAACAAAAACTCAACATACTTGACAAACAAATAAAACCTCTAATTCGGGAACAGCCAGCGTAGTAAATGTTCATAAAAGAGGGTAAGGCACCTAACAGAAAAGTAAAACAAATACCAAAGGAAACGGTACTTTTTCGAACATTCAAACTAATCCAGGGTAAACAAACAAAAACCAAAAAAAGAAGATAACGGAACCCTTTGACTGGTTTCTTTTTAACGATACTAAATACAGTCTCTTACAAAACGGATACAAGAGAAGATCCTCAAAATACCAAGAGAAGATCAGAATATTCAGAAATTCGGTCAAACTCAAATAAAAGTACGTACCACACTCCCACACAAGATAGAAGTAACTAAATGTACGTCGAAAGGTTGAAAGGGTGTGATGAAACGACTCCTCTGACCCTAAAAAAGGGGGGTAAAATATAAAAACGAAGTTACCTTATAATAATTACCTACTTTTCTTAACTCGATAGTCCAGTTCCTTCTTAGACTTTCCGTTTAATGGTTTACTTTCTTCGGTCAGACTTTTCCGTCATACTAAGGTCGGTAGACTGTAAGACCTTTTCCGTTTTGATAATCTCTACCATTTTTTTAGTCACCAACGACCCCCGAGTCCCCATCCCCTACTTTTCTACTAATTAATTCGTGTCCTCTAAAATCCTACCGTTTCGATAGGATTTACTACGAAATTTCCATCTATGTTCTGTAATATAGGAATCGTTTTGGGTATCTTGACATCTGTGTCTCACTCGGAATTATATTTGATCTCTGAAATCGATGACTATTACATAACTTTTATAACCGAAAAACCAACATCGTTAACATGGTGTAATTACGTTCTACAATCAATGTCCTCTTTGACACACCCTCCAACCATAACACCCTTGAGGGAAATGAGAGACGAGTAAAAAGATATTTAGATTTTGACAGGATTTTCACTAGACAATTAAAAAAATTTATACTTACAAATTAACTACCTATCGTAACACTATACACACTAGTCAACGAAGTCAGTACAGACTGAGAAACACTGGGATACCTGAGAACGGGTGGTCCGAGGAGTCAGGGACCCTGAGAGGTCCGTTTTCATGACCTCACCCTACGGTACGTGAAGAGGTCCCCTAGAAGGGTTACGTCCCTGACTTGAGTACAGAGGACGTAATATCCGTCTAAGAAATGGCGACTCGATGGTCCATCGGGGTCGTAACACTATTTTCGTTGGTATTTATAAAAGGGGGCACTAAAGGACTATGAACTACTTGGAGAGATAGGTCGTCGATTTGGTTCTCATAAGGGGGAGGAAACCACTTACAGACACGACACGAATCAGTCAGTCAGTAAAGACTAAGAAACCCTGGGGTACAAGACATCGAGTGGTCCGAGGTGACAAGTACCCCTAAGAGGTTCGTTCTTACGACCTCACCCAACGGTACGGGAGGAGGTCCCCTAGAAGGGTTGGGTCCCTAGTTCGGGTCTAGAGGGTGAAACGTCCGCCTAAGGAGTAGTTGACTTAATGGTCCCTTCGGGTTGTATTCCTCACGGCTCCTTCGTCGTTCGGCTAGTCTTACCCTAAGCTTGGGTACCCACGTCTCGTGTTACCTAATCGTCAGGTAGAGGAATTGGTGAGCCGGGAAACCAATTACCGTCTTGTTAATATCTCTTTACTTCTTTTCTCTGACTCAAAACCGAACCCCAAAGTTTTTAGGATTCTACTGAATCTTCTGATAAGTCAGGTAAACCATTCCAAAAAGGTACCTCCGTATTCGCCCTTTTTTAAAGAACCTCTCTCTTTTCGACTTCCCCTTCGTCCTCTCAATTTTTCTGGACTCTCAGAGCTGTAGAGTCAAGTGGGTCCACCGGAATTGTCTTGTGGTGTCTGACCCACCGAATCTACTGTTTATAACTAAAGAGAGTCAAGATCTTCGACCTTTGAGGTCGTAGTTTCACGTCCGTCTCGAAGGGACTACCGAGTCACCAGTTCTTAGGTGGACGGTCACGTCCCCTGTACCCAAATTGGGAACTAGACCCTTCTAAGATGTACAGCACCCCGTTGATGACTTCGGACACACGACATTGATGACTTGACACGAGATCTCGAGTCCTCGGTGTTGATGACTTCGGGGACGTGGGATTTCGGGTACGAGACGTTTTTCACTTCGGTGGCGTTACTCTTCGGGCTCGTGACGCTGATCTCTTTTCGGGCGAGCCGTTACTTCTGAGTCGTGCCAGTTTTCATTTATTTAATTAGTTTAATGAGAAAAATTTTTTCCACGACTATCTAAGACACAGACCACTCCCGGGAGGAAGACCTAATGTCTATCATCGGAAGAGGAATGTAGGAGTGTACTGGAAAAAAACCACACACGTGTTCCTCTCCCTTTCTAGAGTACAGAGAAAGAGGAAAATATTCGTGTGATTAGAGAAGTACTTCCGGGATGGGAGTACTGGAGTAGGTTGGTAGTTAGTGGAGGGTTTCTGGGTGGAGGTTTATGGTATCGTAGTTCGTAATCCAGAAGTTGTATCTTCAAGTCCTCCCTGTGTCGAAAGTCAGACGTCGTCGGGGGTTCGAAGTTCTCTCCAGTTCCTTTCCCCCACTACGTCTCTCCACACGCTACCAGGTTCCCGTTTCACCGGATGGAAAGGGAAGAATCCCTTCCTCCCGGAGACGTCAAGGGGTCACGGGTCGTACTGTCCTTGTGCCTCGCTCTTCTCCGGGTTCTCCTGGGACTGGAAGGTCCGACCACGACTCCTTCGTACCGGTTTAAAGAGGAGACGTCCTCGACACTATCTTGGTCTGGACACCCCTGGGAGTCAGTCGTCTTCGTTGCTGTTTTCGTCACTGGAAGTACCTGGTCTCCTGTTACAGGTGGTGTCACCCGTGGTCGGACTGTCTGTTGTCGTTCCTACCTGAGGAATAGGTTTAGGGGTGGACTACGGTACTAGGGGAGGTACAAGAAGTTTCACTTTCACTTTCACTTCAACGAGTCAACACAGACTGAGAAACGCTGGGGACCTGACGTCGGATGGTCCGAGGAGACAGATACCCTAAAAGGTCCGTTATCATGACCTCACCTAACGGTAAAGGAAGAGGTACAAGAAGTTTTTAGTCTGATCGAGATTTTTAATTAGGGTCTTTGGGATTGACTTTTTATCTTCAATTCAACTTAAGAGATTCATGTCTATTAATGTAAAGTCCTGAAGGAGTCGTGAGGTCACCAGGTCACCAATTCTGACGTGAAGGGGGACCTCTTCCTTTACCGTTGGGTGAGGTCATAAGAACGGACCTCTTAGGACATCTGTCTCCTCGGACCGTCCGATGTCAGGTACCCCAGTGTTCTCAACCTGTGCTGAATCACGTGACAGAGTGGGGTCTCTAGGACGGTGTATATGGTGTTTTTGGTTTGTAGGGGGTTACTGGAACCGGGGTGACAAGGTTAGTGAGGGGCCACCCTTAAGTCCGTGTACAGGTGTCTCCAGTGTCTGTTGTATGTATGCCAAGACAATACAGGGTATATAATGGGAAAGTACAGGGTTCCTTCTGTAAAAGAGAATCTCTAAAAGTAAATCACATAGAAAATTTTTAGAACATAATTTGAACGGAGGTGGAAAAAGAACCCATTCCTGTTGGGTCTTTACCGGGAAAACACAGACACTACAACGGTAAGTGTCGAAACTATCCGGATCATGTTAGAACTCTTGTCCCAACGACATACGACTTACAGTCTGCCATCGAGAATCGAAACGGATAGAATCCATCAATACGACACGTAAAAAATAACCACATGGTACAAACTAAACAGGGATTATGGAAACTTCAAAAAGACTCTTTACTTTATTACGTTGTACTTGAATAATTTTATGTAAAATTCGGAAATTTTTTTTTTTTTTCTGACGTGAAGGTGATGACCCTTTACCCAAGTCAGAGACCAACCCCTTGAACCTAGGGGTGTACGGCGTACCGTTCTCTATTTTTCTTTTAATGGAAAAACACACGGACTCAAACACCCAATCCTAAGTGAGTGTGTTTCTGATCTATTTGGAAGAAACAAAGTCAGAGGTCCAATTCCTACCAGAGAGCAAAGTAAGAAAAGAGTAGTTTTTGTAAGTAATATTGAAAGTAATTTACGGAATTTCTTTTTTTCACAAAAAAGTTTATATCGTATAATTACCCAAGAGAAAATTTTGTCCTACACATGTGTAGATATATGTGAAGAATCACACGATCTCATAGTAAATAGAGGAAATATGGTGGTAGATGTTTCTGATAAAGGGGTTTAGGAGTCATATCAATAAACTATTAACTCATCATTCATAAATAAAATTTTGGGAATAAGTCTGGAAACAATCGTTTCATTATAGAGACGAAAACTTGTACGATAGATCCAACCAGTATTGAAAGGAAGGTTCCTCATTCGCAGAAAATTAAAGTACCGACGTCAGTGGTAGACGTCACTAAAACCTCGGGTTTTAATTTCAGACTGTGACAAAGATGACAAAAGGGTAGATAAAGGGTCCTTCACTACCCTGGTCTACGGTACTAGAAGCAAAAGAAAGAAAAAAAAAAAAAAAACTAGAAGCAAAAGACTTACAACTCGAAATTCGGTTGAAACAGTGAGAGGAGAAAATGAAAGTAGTTCTCTCAAAAATCAAGGAGAAGTGAAAGACGGTATTCCCACCATAGTAGACGTATAGACTCCAATAGCTATAAAGAGGGTCGTTAGAACTAAAGTCGAACACGAAGAAGATCTGGGTGCAAAGAGTATTATATGAGACGTATCTTCAATTTATTCGTCCCACTGTTATATGTCGGAACTGCATGAGGAAAAGAATAAACCTTGGTCAGACAACAAGATACAGGTCAAGATTGACAACGAAGGACTAGACGTATATCCAAAGGGTTCTCCGTCCAATCCACCAAACCATAAGGGTAGAGAAAGTCTTAAAAGGTGTCAAAAACACTAGGTGTGTCAGTTTCCGAAACCGTATTAGTTATTTCGTCTTTATCTACAACAAGACCTTGAGAGAACGAAAAAGGTACTAGGTCGTCTACAACCGTTAAACTAGAGACCAAGGAGACGGAAAAGATTTTGGTCGAACTTATAGACCTTAAAGTGTCAAGTGAATAACGACTTCGGACCGAACCTCTTAAAACTCGTAATGAAATGATCGGACACTCTACTCACCTTAACACGCCATCAAACTCGTAAGAAACCGTAACGGAAAGAAACCCTAACCTTACTTTTGCCTGGAAAAGGTCAGGACACCGGTGACGACTCCAAAGGTTTGAACGACCGTATAACTCACGTCGTGAAAGTGTCGTAGTAGAAAGTCCTAAACTTTATCGAGTTGCCCTTAAGGTAGTGGAGGTGATCGAAACAAGCATCACTACAAAGGATTCCGGGTGAACTGAAGTGTAAGGTCCTACAGACCGAGATCCACTCACTAGTGTGGTAGCACTAATAAACCCAGCACTTCTAGAAAAAACATGTCAAGACGACACATAAGAACAGTGGAAAAGAATTATAGAAGACGAAGACAGTCCGGGTATTGTAAAGACAGGAAATAGCTCGGGTAGAAACGTACTTTATAAGGGAACCACAGAGATTAAAAGAACTTCTCTAGAGATTAGAAAGGATAAGACAACAAAAGGAGATAAAGAAACGTGACTAGTGACTACTTCCGAAAGAATAGAGAGGAACGATAAGAAACCTTGAGACGTAAGTCTACCCTTATAGAAAGGAAAAGAGGAAACGAAAAGTTAATAATGATGTATTTATACTAAGTGTTGTTTCGTCATATCGTATATAGTCTTAATGTAAAGGAAAGAACTAGTTTACAAAAAGGACATTAATCAGTAACGAAGTATAAAAGGAATGAATCACAAGATAGTTAAGTAAGACTTCGAAAGTTCGGAGAGTCATACTAGTTTAAATAATAGTACAAATTAATAAAAGACAAAAGTAAAAATAAAAAAATGTTGAACAACTCCAAATTTCTGTTATTTGACATGTTAAATTTTGTAAATTAAACTCTTTAACACCGTATACATATATGTGGACACTTTATTAGTGGTGTCAGTTCCTTTACTTGTTGAAGTAAGACAAGAAATCATTTGGGAGGAGGGGTGAAAACGAATTTAAATACGAAGAAGGGGGTTTGTTTGTCACTAGTAGAAAGAGAGTGATATCTAATCAGACGGAAGTTTTTTAATATATTTACCTTAGTGTATAATTTTTTTATTTTTTTTCTTTGTGTCCCACCCCCGAAGGGACCGCCAGGTCACCGATCCTTAGGAGGAACGTTACGTCCGTCGTACCCAACTAGGGACCATCTCCTTGATCCTAGGGTGTACGGGACCTCTTTGATTCGGACTCTCGACGTTGCCTTATAGGACACACGACGTTGATTCTGGGCTATGTAGGTTTAATTAATTAATTTTTTGTTGTCCCACACATCGTTGTGTAAGTCTCTACGTACAATTTAATCGTAAACTTTGCAGAAGGATCTATTGTGTCAGATGGGTCTTAGTCATCAAGAAGGTTTATTGTCAAGACTATGTGTTTATCTCACCTCTTCTTTCGAGTCAATTTAGTTAAAAAGAGAGAAACCATTGCTATTACTAGACTTGTCTAACGATGGTATGTGCCTTTGAAGTGTTACACCTGACGAGATAGGTGGGTTCTCATAAAAGAGAACGTACGTACGCATAATTCAGTGAAGTCAGTACAGGATGAGAAACACTGGGATACATGACATCGGAAAGTCCAAGGGGACTAAGAAATCCGTTCTTATGACCTCACCCAACGGTATAGGAGGAGGTCTCCTAGAAGGGTTGGATCCCTAGCTTGGACGTAGAGAATACAAAGGACGTAACCGTCCGAGCAAGAAATGGTAATCGTGGTGGCTGGGAGGTAGAGTGGGGTAGAGTGTGGGTGAGGTTCAAAGGGGACACGTGGACCACGAACTTTGAAGTAATAAAAAGAAATGGGATATATGTCGGGACTGACCCGCTAATATATTATTGACATATATGAGTATATATATTGATCTATACTAATGTATAATAGATATATATTAATAATAAAATAAAAGAAAAATCTCCTATCTTTCTTTATACTCTATGTCCCGATTGGTGAACATACATTACTTTTTATCAATTGAAAATAACCCGCTAATGATACACGATCCAAAAGGTAAATAATTGGGAAAATTAGGAGTGTCAGGATACTTTCTCCACGGTAATACTAAGGTTAAAAAATTTTATTCCTGTTACTCCGTGTCTCTCCAATTCATTAAACACTTCGTTCCGGTGTGTGTGTCCTTAGGTTGAGGTCTCCGGTACGGTTATCATTTCTGAGACCAAATGACGGAGGGTAGTACACCCAGAGTAAATGACTGTAAATATATACAATAAACGAGAATAATATTATGATGTTCAATCTGTAGTAGGAGTACTCTTTAAACATCGGTTGATAATTTACCATCGCCACCTTAAAATGAGAGTCTTTTAAAAGGCAGTGTGACGATCTTACGTTCTAGTTACTTTCGTCTAAAAAAAAAAAAATTGAAAACGAATACCGACAAAGGGGTCGTGACTCTTGTAACTGACCGTGAATCGTCCATGACTTATATGTACACAACTTATTTACTTCCGAAGGTGACAATAATCACGGTTCTGTTCGTTGTCGACGACAGTCCTCTAAGCTTAGGGACTGGGTACGTTTGTCAGAACCAAAGTGACACGTTCTAGGTCTCCAAAGAGTGTGGCAAACACCGAGTCCGTGAAGTTGAATGTATACTCCCTCTCAATGTAACGTTCCTCTAGGTTGGTCAGTTAGGATTCCCTTTCGTTGGGACTCGTAAGTATCTTTCCTGACTACGACTTCGAGGTTAGGAAACGGTGGACTACTACGCTTCTTGACTGAGTAACCTTTTCTGGGACTACGACCCTTTCTAACTTCCATCTTCCTCTTCCCCTACTTTCTCCTGCTCTACCAACCTACCGTAGTAGTTGAGCTACCTGTACCCAAACTCGTTCGAGACCCTCAACCACTACCTGTCTCTCCGGACCACACGACGTCAGGTACCCCAGTTTTTCTCAGTCTGTGTTGACTCGCTGACTTGACTTAATATACTATATGTAGATGAGTAGATTAACGGTAAAAGAAGGTCTTTCCCAAACTCCGTCAAAAGTCAGAATATTGGTTTCTCTTTAAATTTTGACACCGGTTTTTTTTTTCTACTTCTACTTCTGTTTCATCTCGGTTCTTGCCCCGAGTTATTAAGGCCCGGATTCTTTGAGTCACGAACGAAACAACAAGTCAGCGATTCAGCACCGGATTCTTTGAGTCGCGAACGAAACAACAAGTCAGCGATTCAACACAGGCTGAGAAACGTTGGGGTTCCTAACGTCGTCCGGCCAGAAGGGACAAGAAGTGATAGAGGGTTCCAAACGAGTTTAAGCACAGGAACTCAGTCACTACGATAGATTGGTAGAGTAGGAGACGGTGGGAGAAGAGGAAAATGGAAGTTATAAGGGGTCGTAGTCCCCGAAAAGGTCACTTAGTCGAGAAGTGTAGTCCACCGGTTTCATGTCCTTGAAGTCGAAGTCGTAGTCAGGAAGGTTACTTATAAGTCCCAACTAAAGGGAATCCTAACTGACCAAACTAGAGGAACGTCGAGCTTCCTAAGAGTTCTAAGAAGAGGTCGTAGTTTTAATCTTTCGTGGTTAAGAAGTCGTGAGTCGGAAGAAATACCAGGTTGAGAGTGTAGGCCTTTACTGATGACCCTTTTGGTATCGAAACTGGTATACCTGAAAATAGACGTTTCACTACACAGACGAAAAATTATACGACAGATCCCAACGGTGTCGAAAAGAAGGTTCCTCGTTCACAAAAAATTAAAGTACCGTCAGTGAACGACGTCACTAAAAACCTCGGGTTCTTTTCTTTTAGACAATAACGAAAGTGAAAAAAGGGAAGATAAACGATACTTCACAACCCTAGTCTACGGTACTATAATCAAAAAACTTACAACTGAAAATTCGGTCGAAAAAGTGAGGGGAAAAGTGGGAGTGGTTCTCCGAGAAATAAAGGAGGTTTAACTTTTTTGTTTTGTTCTCCGAAAAATTAAGGAGAAGTGAAACACGAAAGTCTCACCATAGTAGACGTATAAACTCCAATAACTATAAAGAGGACCGTTAGAACTAAGGTCGAACCATAAGTAGGTCGGGTCGTAAATCGTACTACATGAGACGTATCTCCAATGTATTCGTCCCACTGTTATACGTCGGAACTATATGAGGAAAAGGTTAAAACTTGGTTAGTCAACAAGGTACATTCCAAGATTGACAACGAAGAATTGGGTGTATGTCCAAAGAGACCTCTGTCCAATCCACCAGACCATAAGGACAGAGAATTTCTTAAAAGGTGTCAAACGACACTAGGTGTATCAGTTTCCAAAATCGTAATAGTTACTTCGTCTACATCTACAAAAAGACCTTAGGGGAATAAAAGAGATACTAGGTTGTCTACAACCGTTAAACTAGAGACCAAGGAGACGGAAAAGATTTAGGTCGAACATGTAGAGTTTTAAGAGTTAAGTACATGACAACCGAAACTTCTGAAACTCGTATTGGAATGATCGTACACTTTACTCACGTTAACATGTCTCAAACTTATAAGAAACCGTAACGGAAAGAAACTTTAACCTCACTTTTGACTGGAAAATGTCAGGACACCGGTGACGACAAAAGGTTTATATAGTCGTTTAAACCTTTTGAGTCTTTAGAGTTATTTTCGAAATTTAACCCACCACCAATGTTCAAGTTCCAGATCCCAGTCTATCTGGACGATCAATGATCCAGACTCTAGACCCAGTTGAATGAACTTTGACGTCAAACATGAGTAACGATACCGATGACTCTTTCAAAGATGAACAGTCGGTAGAAACTCAGTCAGAAAAATCTAAAAAGATGGACTCCCCTCGAGACCTCACCGACTCGGACAGTGTACCGTCGTTGGACCGACGGTCCCCGTTTCGTAGACCGGTGGAAAGTCCAAGATGCAACGAGGGATAATTTCATGTACGTAACCCTCTACAAACATGTATGTAACCTTATGTTGATTTTACTGTGAATCATATATAATATATACCACCACCACCACCAAATCAGCGATTCAACACAGACTGGGAAACACTGGGGTACTTGACATCGGGAGGTAGGTTTGAGGACAGGTTCCTTAAGAGGTCCGTTCTTATGACCTCTTATGACCTCATCCATCAGTAAAGAAAGAGGTCCCCTAGAAGGGTTGGGTTCCTAACTTGGACCCTGAGGACGTAACATCCACCTAAGAAGTGGTTGACTCGGTGGTCCTTCGGGAGGTATATAAAATATATGTGTGTGTTTGTGTGTATGTATGTATGCTTCCTTTTTTAATTCTACTTTTTCGATTTTCACCTATGGAGGCCATCCTACCATCCTAATACCCGTGAAAAAAAGGATAAACACGGAAAGACAGATAGGGTTTACAAATGTCTTCAGTTATCTTGTCGGTGACCCGACTGATGTGAGTTCTTTGTCTATTATTGTTCACAACTGTTCCTACACTTCTTTGACCTTGGGAATATGTGGTGATATCTCTTACGTTTTACACGTCAGTGAAATCTTTTGTCAGATCGTCAAGGAGTCTACTAATATCTTACTGGTGTTATGGGTCGTTAAGGTGGGGGTCCATATAAGGGATATCTTTATCTTTATGCACAGGTGTATGTGTGAACGAGTACTACTGACCTATTCGTTTTACTCCGTATATAGATGTCGCCTGATAATAAGTCGGAATTTTTTCTTTCTTTAAAACTATGTACGATGTACTCACTTTAAACTACTGTACTATTTATTTTGCAGTCAGTATTTTCCTATTCATAACATACTAAGACGAATTTACTCCACGATTCTTGTCCGTTTCAGTGACTCTGTCTTTCATCTTACCACTAGCAGTTCCCGACCGTCCTCCCATCTTACCCCGTAATAACAAATTGCCTATGTCAAAGTTGACCCCTTCTATTTCTTTTCAGACCTGTATCCATCACCACCACCAACATGTTGTTACACTTTCATGAAGTCTAAAGTACGAAGACTTGACATGTGAATCTTTACTGATTCCACCGTTTAAAATACAAATACAGATAAAATAGTATTAAATTTTTTATTAATGGTCTTCGAAAATTTTCTTCACCTATATTTTCTTTATGTCAAGATATTTACATTCGTTTAATAAAATATGTGAATTTTAAGATGTTATTAAATTTTTACCATTTTACCATTTATAAGTAATACATATGAAATAGTGTTACTTCTTTTTTTGTCTGTGCTTACAAGTGTCGTCGTGATAAGTGTTGTCAGTTTTTCATCCTTGTTAGGTTTACAGGTAACTGACTATTTCTCTATTTGTTTTGCATCAGATAGGTCCCTCGAAGGTACCGGCGGGTCACCAATTCTGAGGTACGAAGGTTACGTTCCCGTAACCAAGCTAGGGACCAGTTCCTTGATTCTGAGGTGTACGGTGACGACGGCGACGATTCAGTGAAGTCAGCACAGGCTGAGACACTCTGGGGTACCTACCGTCGGGTGGTCCGAGGGGGCAGGGACTCTAAGAGGTCCGTTCTTGTGACCTCACCCAACGGTAAAGGAAGAGGTTACGTACTTTCACTTTTCACTTTCACTTCAGCGAGTCAACACAGGCTGAGAACTGACGTCGGATGGTCCGAGGAGGTCGGTACCCTAAAAGGTCCGTTCTCATGACCTCACCCCACGGTAACGGAAGAGACGGTGTACGGTGATCCACGTCGGTTTTTATATATCTATCATACAGGTATGTTGTTTGGCAATAAGTCGTTATTTTTCCTTGTTACATGACTACGTACAGTGTTGTGACTACTTCGAACTTCTGTAATACGAATTCTGTTTTCGGTACATACCGTGTTAAGGTAAATGTACTTTGTTGTCTTACGTGTTTAGATAGATATCCTTTACTTTCGCCACGGACCCGGACCCCTTGGAAAGAGGACCCCTCATTTGCATTTACTCATGGGTGGGGTCCTAAGAGGTCACCTCAAGACGACCGATACAAAGAAAACCTTTACTACTTTTGAAAGACTAATACCACCAACGGGTTGAAACAGTTAGATAATTTTCGGTACTCAACATGTTAGATTTGTCCTTTTAAACCTCCCATATACTTAAAACAGAGTTATGTTCACAATGATTTTTGTCATTTACCTCACCCCCGCCATCTTCGTTAGAATTTTCCGTACTCGTTAAAATTTATTAAAACTTTACGACTTTCCATCTCTGTGTCTAATTTATTATTTTAGTTGGTTTTGTTTTTAATTTTGTAAGTTTAGATCCCGACTAGAGACAAACTCTGCGGTATAAGTATTTTATCGAAAACCAAAGTATCCCGTGACCCTTAAACGGGCCACACTCCAAAGACACCAGACTTACAAACACAGGGAGGGTTAAGTATACAACTGTAGGCTTTGGGGTTCCACTACTATAATCGTCCATCCCCGGAAACCCTCCACTGACCTAGCACTCCTACCTCGGGAGTACTTAGTCTAAATCACGGTATATTTTCTGTGGGGTGTCTCGGGGGATCGGTATATTCATGTGTCGTTCTTCTGTTCATAGATACTTGGTCCTTCGTTCGGGAGTTATTTGGGACTTAGACGACCGAGTTACTTGAACATGAAAGGTCGGAGGGTCTTACCACTCTGTATTTAAAGGTAACAACCCCGAAGGGACCACCAGGTTACCAATTCTTAGGTAGACGATTACGTCCCCTATACCCAAGCTAGGGACCAGGCACTCCTAGGGTGTACGACGTTCCGTTGATTCGGGTACACGGTGTTGAAGACTTCGGAATTGATGGACCCCGAGCACGACTTGTTGTTCTTTTCGGTGGCGTTACTCTTCAGGGACGAGAGTCTTTGATCTCTTTTGGGTGACGTCGTGGATTCTGGGTCGTTTCGGTTTTTATTTATTTGTATATTTATTTATGTAAAAAATTTAAAGGTAACAAATATTCGATGGGTCAAGTCAAGTCAAGTCAACGAGTCAACACAGGCTGAGAAACGTTGGGGTACTTAGTGTCGTACGGTCCGGAGGGACAGGTAGTGGTAGAGGGCCTTAAGTGAGTCTGAGTGCAGGTAGCTCAGTCACTACGGTAGGTCGGTAGAGTAGGAGACAGTAGGGGAAGAGGAGGACGGGGGTTAGGGAGGGTCGTAGTCTCAGAAAAAGTTACTCAGTTAAGAAGTGTACTCCACCGGTTTCATGACCTCAAAGTCGAAATCGTAGTAAGGAAGGTTTCTTTAGGGTCCCGACTAGAGGAAGTCTTACCTGACCAACCTAGAGGAACGTCAGNGACGAGAGTCTTTGATCTCTTTTGGGTGACGTCGTGGATTCTGGGTCGTTTCGGTTTTTATTTATTTGTATATTTATTTATGTAAAAATTTTAAAGGTAACAAATATTCGATGGGTCAAGTCAAGTCAAGTCAACGAGTCAACACAGGCTGAGAAACGTTGGGGTACTTAGTGTCGTACGGTCCGGAGGGACAGGTAGTGGTAAAGGACCTTAAGTGAGTCTGAGTGCAGGTAGCTCAGTCACTACGGTAGGTCGGTAGAGTAGGAGACAGTAGGGGAAGAGGAGGACGGGGGTTAGGGAGGGTCGTAGTCTCAGAAAAAGTTACTCAGTTAAGAAGTGTACTCCACCGGTTTCATGACCTCAAAGTCGAAATCGTAGTAAGGAAGGTTTCTTTAGGGTCCCGACTAGAGGAAGTCTTACCTGACCAACCTAGAGGAACGTCAGGTTCCCTGAGAGTTCTCAGAAGAGGTTATGGTGTCAAGTTTTCGTAGTTAAGAAACCACGAGTCGAAAGAAGTGTCAAGTTGAGAGTGTAGGCATGTACTGGTGACCTTTTTGGTATCGGAACTGATCTGCCTGGAAACAACCGTTTCATTACAGAGACGAAAACTTATACGATAGTTCCAACCAGTATTGAAAGGAAGGTTCCTCATTCGCAGAAAATTTAAGTACCGACGTCAGTGGTAGACGTCACTAAAACCTCGGGGTTTTTTATTTCAGACTTCGATGGGTCAGATATCATAAAACAAGATCGTCGGACATACCTGGTTCTGTCTCCAGTTCACAGTACGTTGGCAGGATTCTGATCAGGGTCTGATTTCCGAAGGACGAATCCCTGAAGGTTCTTTCGACCGTCTTTGTCGTCGAAAGGATCCCTTCTCGTACGCGAGTCCTCCGGATGCGACCTAACCCTGTGAGTATTACAAAATTTCTACGTACTTCAAAGTATAGTTTTAGAGTACACGGAGGTGGAAAGTTTTTTTTTTTAGGTATATGGGTCTACCCTACCTTGTCCCATCGTTGGCGGAGGACACATTCTGTACCGAGAGTGTAGAAGGTTTCACAGGGTGACGGTGAGAATGGACTGAGGACCACCGATGAAAGTGAACGAAATGGACGGACCGGGGTTCCATGTAGGGTTGGGGAGTCAATTCCAAAGATTACCGTTACTCCCTCAGTCGAGTAGTTGAGTGGAGAAACTGAACTCTCTCTTTTCTCTCTCCCCTATTTAGAAGGACGCCGAAGAAAGGAGGAAATTTTTGACAAGTCGGTCTCGAGATTATGTCTTAACAACGTAAACGTAAGATCAGTAGAAATACTCGGTAGAAGAGTAAATCTGGTGTTTTGGGACTTTATAGGATTTATAAGTATAAATTTTGAGACGTATAAAAGATCCGTTTATGGACGGTGTGTCACAATTAGTGAGTCAGTACAGACTGAAGGACGCTGGGGTGTCTAATATCGGGTGGTCCAAGGTACCCTAAGGGGTCCGGTCTTATGACCTGACCCAACGGTAAGGGAAGAGATCTCCTAGAAAGACTAGGTCCCTAGTTTGGGTCCAGAGGACGTGAAGTTCGTCTAAGAAATGATAGACTATAAAAATTTCAGTTTAAAATTTTTACGAGAGGTTAAGAACCGATTTAAAGTTTACACTTAGTCATTTCTTTTCCAAATCACCCCTCTCTCCGTTTCCTGTTTTAAGGAGGGACCTCCCTTTTGTTCAGATCTAAAGTTTTGATGGCCCTTGACCCAAGGAACTTGGTGGAACCCGAACTCACACGATGACGTCGTCCTGTAGTCACTCCAAATCTCCCATGGTCCCGAAAGGACCACCAAGTCGAGCATTTCTTTGAAGGACGTTACGTCCTCTGGACCCAAGTTAGGGACCCAATCCTTCTAGGGGACCTTTTCCCTTACCGTTGGGTAAGTTCATAAGAACGGACCTCTTAAGGTACCTGTCTCCTCGGACCACCCGATATATCAGACACCCTAGCTAGTGTTTGTCAGTTCTGTGGTGCTTCGTTGACTGTGTGACTCTGGGTGGGACCACCACTGGACACCTACAATGTGAAACCAAAGTCAAAATTCGCGCACCGAATTTTTCCCTGAAAGGAGTAGTCTCGTCCTTCCAAACTGTCGCCCTTGTCGGGGTGTCGTTCCTGTGTCCCTCGACTCAAGTTTGTCGACCCCTCGTTATTCGGATTCTACGAGCTAACAGGTGTGTCGACGGTCGCCGACCTTGGTCGGTCCCCGGGGACTCTAGCCTCTGAGCCCTGTACTACGTCTGGTTTGGGACTCCGAACACTTTCGTGCCTCGGAAAATATCCCCCACCTTGTCCTTTACTTTCGACTGTAATCTGACTCGTCGATGCCCATTGTGACTTTCAAGTCCGGTTCAGGTGCACTTCTTTCTACGGGGTCCACCGGAAAGACGACGTCCTATTTCCCTAGTAACGTAATCTGAGTGGGTCTCGTTATCGAGTGGGAGGGTCTCTGTGTTTAACGGTGAGGGGAGGGGTAGGAGTGGAATCCTTTTCTTCCTCTCCCTACAGAAAATTTTTTTTTTTACTTTTATCTGTTAGATAACTTTAAAATTCACTATTTTCATGTGTGACGCCAGAAGGAAGCACCAGGTCACCAATTCTTAGGCGGAACATTACGTTCCCTGTGACCAAACTAAGGGGAAAGTCAGGGCCTTCTAGGGTGTACGAGGCCTCGGTGGTTCGGGTACTTGGTGCTGATGATTCGGCCACGAGATCCCGGACACGGAACGTTGTTCTCTTCGTGGAGTCACTCTTCGGTCACGTGACGGTGTTTCGCATCGGGGGTGAACGACGTTGACACCTTTCGACTGCACGTCGTTGCTTCTGGGTCGTGTCGGTTTTTGAGTGTTTCTTTAGAAAAAAATTTTTTTCATGTGTGACTTTGAAGGGAGAGTAACAGGGTCAAGGAGAAGGGTTTTCTTGACAAAGAAAACAAAGGAGGGTCTTGATCAAATGTGTATATGTTCTGTGTATATATATATATACTAAATAGAATTATATGAATTTATATATATAAAAAAAGAATTTCACATCGAATAATATTGTGTCAAGTCTGAACGAAAAAGTGTAGAGTCACACAGTGTTTCTTACAAGACTAGTCATGTTTATGTCGAGGAGAAGCTAAAATATCAACGTATCCTAAGGAAACACAGCAACGTGGTAGAGAAAATAAGTGCAACTTGTAATTCTATTAAAAGTCAGAAACAATAATGACTGTCACAATGTCACTTTTTTTGGACACGTATCCATTGAAGAATACGTATGTTTCTTTCTATGCAAGGGCCTTCCCTTTTAAGACCCTTTTAAAAACGAGGAATGACAGTTTAAATGGATGTGTTTTAGGTACGGTTGAAATAGGGGGTGAACGTTAAGTCTCGTGTACAAGGTCCGTCCTTAACTCTACTAAAGTTAACACGACTCTTGGACGGGTCCGTCGAGTCGGGGTCCCCTTGTCCCCTAAGGAAGGAAGGATTTGAGAAGGAAATACTGACCTTATAAGTGTCTGTAGGTTTCGGTCTAACCCAGTCAGAGGGGTCGAGACCGGACACTTGGGGTGTTCTCGATTTTAACCCAGAATAGGTGGAAGCGCCGAGGTCCCAAACCAGGACTCGTCCACTAGTTATTTACAAATAATCTACTCACTTCTTTATTTATTTAACCCGAGGATCGAAGGCAGATCCTCCTTCTTAACCTTTGACGTGTTATTCCTGATTTCGGTATAATTGGAATTCTCTAAAGAACTGAGATGTTGAAGGGGTACAAATTCCCAAAACAGAAACGTAGGCATAAGGGGATCTCTCTATTTGTAAATTTATAGTTTTGGGGAGATAAACCGACAACGACTCAGTGTAGGAAATATTATTTGACCACTTCTGTTCAATTCACAAAGAGACTCAAGATACTCGGTGAGATTGTTTAATGACTTGGACTTCACTCCCCCACCCATTTTTTTGGGACTACATGTCGACCAACCAGTCCACATGTGAACCCTTGGACCCGGAACGATGACCGTAGACTTCATCTCCGTACGAACGTCCTGACTTGGGAATTGAACACCCTAGACTGTGATTGAGGTCCATTCATGATAGTCTTAACTTAACTTAGCAACCTGTGGGTCGACCACAGACCTCTCGACCTCTTAATTAACCGATAACACTCCTTTTGTGGGTGTGTGACTACAGTCTCTTAGGATTCCTTTTTGTCGAGTCTGGAGGGGTTGAGGGTTTGGTCTTTTGGACCGTACTAGAATCTACGGTGTGGTGTTACGGGTGGGAATGGCGTTTGGGACGTGTTCTGGAACGGTTCAACAGGACTAAGTTGGAGGGTTTATCGAGAGTAGGGGACAGAGATGGAAAATAAGTATCTAAATGAATAGGTCAAGTTATAAATGGAAAAGACACGGTCCAAAATACGGTCCCTAACTTTTGGTTTCTGATTACTCTGGACCGGGGACGGAATCCTTCTAAATTCTTGTTTTTATGTTGGTATTTCGTTACTCAAAGTACGTCTTTGTTTCTTTACGAATTCCGGAGTACATCGGGTCTCGTCCTCCGGTCGACCCTCACCACCCTTACAGTCACTTGCAAAGAAAAGAAAAATTTAATAAATAAATAAATAAAAACCGACACGACCCAGAATCAACACCATACGTCCTAGAAACACCAACGTCTTACTCCCTAGATCAAGGGACTGGTCCCTAGTTTGGGTCCGAGGGAGGTAACCCTCACGTTTCAGAATCGGTGATCTGGTGGTCCCTTCAGGGAGTCATTTGGAAAGAATCATTCTACTACGGACGTAAAATTTCAAATTTCCTCTTGACCGATATGGTTCTCTTCCCTTCCCCTGTATCACTCATCTCATCCGTCGAGACTCTTACTTGGTCTCCATTTCCGTCGTACCTGTTCTCTAGTAATTACCTAGAGAGGTGGGTGAGAGGAGGTGGTCTTTTAGAGAGATTTCGAGTTAAACTGAAGGACAGAGGGGAAGGACTAGACACCGGAGGGACTAGACACCGGAGGAGAGTCGGAGTGGAGACAAGTATTTCAAGAGTCCCACGGGAACTGTCATAAAGGACAGAGACCTGGAAGTGGAGACGAGAAGACAGACGGACCTTAAAGGATGGGACGGAACCAACTACACCGCTTGGGGATAGGTGTGAAGTCTCACTGAGTCGACACTGAGTCTACACTGCAGAATGTGTGTCTAGGGGAGGGTGAGCTCGAGTGGAGACCCTACGTGCATAAGGTCCTGACGCTTGGAGTAAGTAAGTGTTCAAGAGGAAGGACGAGGTTGGCGTCCCGATAACCCGAGGTTGGGTTTCAGTTCTCCCGGAAAGGACCCGGAAGACATGGGTGACCGACCGGGTGTCGTCAAGAAGTCGTTTACTCCTTTGTTTGTTCCCGAAGGCTGGTCACTTATACGTCGACTACTGGGTCTTTCATCTTCGACGACCTTGTAGGGACTCTGGTAAATCTGGATCTTCTTCAAGCTACAGTCCCCCTCCGCTCCCCCCACAACACGACTGATTTCCTCCGGACTCAACTCCGACTATGGAGTCAGAAGTCGGGACGGAGTGGCGGATCGAGGTCTGTGTCTGACCACGGAAGGATGTTTCCAAGACTAGACAGAAGAGTTGGTCGGACGGAAGAGAAAGAGGTACCTAGGGACATCTGAGAGTACATATTAGTACTCTACGGTACGGAATCTGTGTGACGCATTACCTCTAACACACCAATTATATCAATACTTTGAACAAGACAAAATACATCGTATGTTTACATAAACGTAATACTGATTCTGTTCATTTTAATAAAACAAATTTTTTTTTGGGGTTACTTAAAATGAATTAAAGTTTTCGTTTCGAGAGAGTCAGGTGTTGAAAGTTTTTTCAGTTCTCCCGGAAAGGACCTTCAGGTCCCCAATTCTGTGACTCGAAGGTGACGTCCCCCGTACCCAAACTGGGGACCAGTCCCTTGATTCTAGGACGTACGGTCCTCCACGTCAGTTTTTATTTATTTATGTATTTCAGTCCTTTTCTCGAGTAGACAAAATTGGAGGGTGAAGGGGTCAGGATTAGTGGTCCACACTGTTGAAAATTGTCAACCTACACACAGAACCTCTGAAAGACTGGGTGTGTTTCCACACACGTTAAAATGGGGAAGAGGGGTGTTTTTATATGTGCATATACAAATTTATTGAACTACCTTTAGAAACAGTTTTGTGGATTAAGATAAACTAAAAAAAATTGTCGTGTATCGGTGTATAGTATAGTCTGACAGTCGTTTGGTACCTGAGGTCCGTTTCTGTCGGGTCGTGGATTTATTTCGAAATGACCGTATGTCCGTTCGGGTAAGTAAATGTATAACAAACACCGTCCGAAGCGTGATGTCAACGACTCTACTTGTCAACGTAGTCTCTGATACCGGGTGTTTCGGATTTTGTAACGATAGACCAGGAAACGTCTTTTTCACACGGTTCCTTAAGGGACCACCAGGCCCCCAATCCCGAGGTACCGTGACGTCTCTCGCGACCAAGATAAGGACCGGTCCCTTGATTCTAGGACTTCGGTACGTCGTACCGATTATTGTTCTTACTAATTATTATTATTTCCCAGAGACTCAACTGTCTGTCCTCATTTACGGTTTCAGGAACTCTAGAACAAATGTACTTTTTTCTTGGTCTTGTGAGTGGTTTTTCGTAGTTTGGTGGGAGGTCCCCGGTCCTAATCCACTTTTGAGTCCCTATATTTTGTTACTTTTTCTCTATGATCGTTGAGAACCTCTACTACCTTGAGACCGGATGAGAATCTCTACTACCTTGTATTGTCTCGGGTTTTTATCTTCCTTTGTTTTTCTTTCAATTGTTAATGGTTGGAGTGTGATCTGTACGTTCGACTTTTGAGACATATGTCCGTACCACAAGGTTTATAATTTATTGGCATACCGTACCTGTAGTTGGTTAGTCTTGTCTGTGTCTGGAACCACAACAATCGACAGATCAGTGATTCAACACAGGTTGAGAAACACTGGGGTACCTGACTTCGTCCGGTCCGAAGGAACATGAAGCGATAGAGTTCCTCAAACGAGTTTGAGTACAGGTAACTCAGTCACTACGGTAGGTTGGTAGAGTAGGAGACAGTGGAGGAAGAGGAGGACGGGAGTCAGAAAGGGTCGTAGTCCCAGAAAAGGTCAGTCAACCGAGAAGTGTAGTCCACCGGTTTCATAACCTCGAAGTCGAAGTCCTTTTCAGGAAGGTTACTTATAAGCCCTAACTAAAGGAAATCTTAACAACCAAACTAGAACGTCAGGTTCTCTGAGAACTCTCAGAAGAGGTCGTGGTGTTAAGTTTTCGTAGTCAGGAAATCGTGAGTTAGAAAAAATACTAGGTCGAGAGTGTAGACGTGTACTGATGACCTTTTTAATATCGAAACTGATATGTCTTGAAACAGTCCTTTCACTACAGAGACGAAAAATTATACGACAGATCCAAACAGTATCGAAAAGAAGGTTCCTCGTTCGTAGAAAATTAAAACACCGTCCGGAATAAGTAGTTATTGACCATAGTGACTGGTCACACTCGACACCTTATAGTGTGATAGGTATAATTGAGGTTTAAATTAGGGGGGTCATTATACGGTGGACTGTCGGTCTTTTCGTTTGAACTCCTTTTTATAGTTGGGTGTGTTTTGAGGAGAAGGAAGGTTCTTCGGAGCCCCTATTAGGGAAGGGGAACCTGACGGTTAATTCGTTACTAGTCTTCAACACGTGTCAAAGTCTGACATGGCCCCTTATATTTATATGCACACAACTCAATTTCAATATGTAACAATATCCATAAAGGGGTGTCTACTATATAATTGTCGGTTATTTACATACTTTTCTACGAGTTTTAGTGACCGTTGTTTCTGTGTCATTCCATATCGAAATGTGAATGATCTTATCGAGATCATTTTTCCACGTGTTACTGTTCACAACCATTCTTACGCACCTGTGACCTTGGGAGTATATGACTACTGTCCTTGTAATTTAACACGTCGGTGAGACCTTTTGTTAAACCATCAAGGGGTTTTTCTATTTGGATCTTGATGGATGGTATTTACTGGGTCTTTCGGATGAGGACACATATATGAGTTCTGTGTATTTTTACACAGGTGTGTTGTTGAACATGTGTTTTCAAGTCTCATCGTAATAAGTTCATCGGTTTTCCGCCTTCGTTGTGTCTGTAGATTGTTGTACACTTACCCATTTGTTTTACACTATATAGGTGTATTGTCTTATAATAAGTCGGTATTTCTCTTTGTTTTAGGACTATTTACGATGTTGTACCTATTCTGAACTTTTGTGACACGATTCATTTTCTTGTCTGTGTTTTCCGGGGTGTGTATAACATACTAAGTTAAAGATACTTTACAGGTCTTATCCGTTTAGGTCCCTGACCTTCATTTAATGACCATAGGTCCCCGACTCCTCCTCTTCCGTCACCGTGGGGTGAGGTGACGAGAACGGACCTTTTAGGGTACCCGTCTCCTCAGATCATCCGACGTCAGGTACCCTAGTGGTTCCCAGTCTGTGCTGACTCGCTGAACTGAAAGTGAAAAGTGAAAAGTGAAAGTACGTAACCTCTTCCTTTACCGTTGGGTGAGGTCACAAGAACGGACCTCTTAGGGTCCCTGTCCCCTCGGACCACCCGACGGCAGACACCCCAGAGTGTCTCAGCCTGTGTTGACTTCGCTGAATCGTCGTCGTCGTCGTGCCCGACTCCTCTCCCCCTTAAATCTCACTGACGATTATCTGAGTCCCACTACTTGATAAGATCTTAATCTACTCTACCAACGTGTTAAGACACTTATTCATTTTTGATCATCCAAGTGGGAAATTTTACCATTTGAAGAACCATACACTTCCTTTATAAAATTGTCGATGTGTAACAACATAGTTATCTGAAGTAACACCTAAGCGGCATTGACAAGCACGGTTTCTAAAGGGACACGTTCTCTCTTAAAACCATGTAAGGTGGACTTGGAAGTCAGGTCGATTAGGACGATCAAGGAAATACTTTGGTTCGAGACACGAGTCGGGACGATGATTTCCCCGGACTAAGTCGGAGACCAAGAGGGAGGACACCCGGGGTGCAGTGTGTGTAGTCTGGGTCGGGAGACCGAAAGAAGGACATGTGTGACGGGATGAGTCGGTCCGACGGTGAGATCACCCCTTTTTTCAATCTCGGTGAGGTCCTACCCTTTATTGGAGTAATTTCTTTTTCTGTCTCCCCGAAGGGACCGTCGGGTCACCTATTCTGACACACGAAGGTTTGGTCCCACGGATCCAGACAAGGGACTAGTTCCTTGATTCTAGGGTGTACGGTGCACCATATCGGTTTTGTTTAAAAATTTTTTATTTATTTATTTGTACTAAGATTGTATACTTGTTCCAGTTAAATTTTTTTTCTTTCTCTCTGATTCTCTCTCTAACTCCCCCCTCTCCCTCTACCTCTCCTCCTCCCTACGTTCCTTCCTTCCAGGGTCCAATGACCTTCGGTCTAGAACGATACTGAGTAAATGAATAGAATAAACGACGTATAAAGAAGACATAAAATAGAAAGGAAGAGAGGGAACTTGGGTAAGTAGGTAGGTAAGACGTAGCGAGAACACCAGGTCCGTGTCTTGGTCCAGGACTCCTTCGACGCACACAAGAGAAAGTCCGAACGAGAAGGGAAACTACTTCGTAGAGGAGGAAGAGAGAAAGAGAAAAACTTGGACGTGGGGACGTAATCTTCGTGACTCAGAATTGGTGAGGGTCGAGTGTCGGTCACCGGTACACCGGAGGTATCACCAGAAGGAGACAAGGACCTTAGACAGTCGTTACGGAGTCGTTGAGGACTGTTGGGCTTCGGGTAAGGAGGACAGAAGGATAAAGTTCCGGCCACAAGTGACCTCAGGTCTGTGGACGGATTCTCTGTGGAGAACGGGTGTTAGATAAATATCACTTTCTTCGGTCCCCTACAATCCGCGAGAGGTTCAGTGGTTGAGTAGTGGGACAGGTTCCAGTAATCCCCTTCCTGTTAATTGGAAGTCAGAAGTAGGTCTGCCTCCTAGCAGACATCACTCCTTCTCCTCTCTACTGAAGTATCCCCATGTCCTAACCTATTTTCCCAGTAAGTAATGTTCGACTCTCGTTTCACCTTCTTTGTCTGGTTCTCTCTCGTGAACCAAACACTTTCCAGTTCCACTCAGGATGTTAGGTTTACGTACCTTGTCTCAAACTCCGTTGTACCTCCCCCATTGTCCTACAGGTTGATGGACCTGTCATCCGAAAAAAACCGACTCTACGTTGCGAACTTCTAGAATAAAGGGACTGGTCCCTGGCTTGGAGCCCGGGGTTGTTACTTTTGAGACTCAGGATTGGTGACCTGACGGTCCCTCGAGGGTGTTATTCTGAAAAAAAAAAACCGACACGACTCAGTAGTGACGAAGTAGTCTAAAAAGAGATCAAAGACATTCGTCCCCGATGAGAGGTCGACGTCACGTGTCCGTAGAGTAACGTCACCGAAGAGAGCAACGTCTTGTGCCTGAGGTACCGTGTACCGGAAGTCCTCAACGTCGGGGACCCGAGATCTCGTGTCCAAGTTATCAACACCGCGTGCTTGAATTAGTGAGGTTCCGTACAACCTAGAAGGGTCTAGTCTTTAGTTTGGGTACAGAGGACGTAACCGTCCGTCTAAGAGATGGTAACTCGGTAGTCCCTTCGGNAGTGACGAAGTAGTCTAAAAAGGGATCAAAGACATTCGTCCCCGATGAGAGGTCGACGTCACGTGTCCGTAGAGTAACGTCACCGAAGAGAGCAACGTCTTGTGCCTGAGGTACCGTGTACCGGAAGTCCTCAACGTCGGGGACCCGAGATCTCGTGTCCAAGTTATCAACACCGCGTGCTTGAATCAGTGAGGTTCCGTACAACCTAGAAGGGTCTAGTCTTTAGTTTGGGTACAGAGGACGTAACCGTCCGTCTAAGAGATGGTAACTCGGTAGTCCCTTCGGGTCTAATAATAAAAAAATTAAATAAATAAATAAAACCCCTCGTGCACCCTAGAAACGACGTCACCCGTCCGAAGAGAGGTCAATACCGTACACCCTAGAATTGAGGGATTGGTCTTTAACTTGGACACAGGGGACATAACCTTCCACCTAAGAATTGGTGACCTGATGGTTCCTTCAAGGTCCTAATAATTGACGGTACATCCAGAAGGAGAAGACCCCGGTTCGGTACGGATCAAATTAATATACTACTATTATTGTTGTTGGACCAATCTACCAATCCATTGTAGTGACAATTAGTATTAATTGTCCTCAGACTCGTTTGAGGTCCTTTATCGCTTCCTGTCTCTTCGGACCTCACGACGTCCGACCGTAAGTATAAATCCTAAACTTCATCGAGTCGACCTTAAGGTAGTGGAGGTGATCGAAACAAGTATCACTACGAACGATTCCGGGTGAACTGAAGTGTGAGGTTCTATGGACCGAGATCCACTCACTAGTATGGTAACACCAAAAGACTCAGTAATTCTAGGAAAAACACATCAAGACACATAAGAACGATGGAGAAGAATTATAGAAGACGAAGACAATCCAGGTATGGTAAAGACAGGAAATAACACGGGTAGAAACGTACTTTACAAGGGAACCATCGAGATTAAAAGAACTTCTCTCGAGATCAGGACGGGTAAGATAACAAAAGAAGATGAAGAAACGTAACAAGTGAGTCCTTCCGACAGAATAAAGAGGAACGATGAGAAACCTTGAGACGTAAGTCTATCCGTATATAAAGGAAAGGAGGAAGCGGAAAACGCAGAGAAGAAAAGAGTCGATAAACATTCCGGAGGAGTCTATCGGTAAAACGGAAAAACGTAAATAAATACAAAATTTTATTTATAAGTATAAATAAAGAAACTGATACGACCTAGAACCCCGAAAGGTCCACCACGATCACCATTTCTTGTCCGGACGTTTACGTCCTCTGTATTCTCTGCACCCAAGTTAGAGACTCAGTCCTTCTAGGGGACCTTCTCCCGTACCGTTGGGCTAACTCATCAGAACGGACCCTTTAGGGTACCTGTATCCTGTGACGACTCGATGTCAGGTATCCCAGAGTTTCTCAGACTGTGTTGACTCCATTGAATGGTGCGTATCCATATGACCCGGAATCAACACCGTACACTCTAGCTTAAGGGACTCGTCCTTAGCTTCGACCCGGGAGTCATAACCCTCGTGACTCAGAATCGATGAACTGATGGTCCGTTCAGGGGGCCGTACCATTTAAATTAGGTCAAGATGTAGGTCTCAAGAATCCCGACGTATACCTCATTCTAGCCCCAGATCCCCATAACCCCCCTCCCCACCCTACTCCGTGTCTAGACCTACATCTAGTCTCTACTCCGGTCATACCTAAAGGTTCGGACCGAAAGAGGACTCAAGACTGCACCGTGACGGACCTTCTTGTTCCCGTCTTCGGTTTCCACCACAAGTCTCAGGTTTCCCTTTTGTGTCCTCTCTCGTTCTACCTTGTCATTGTGGAATTTTTTCCGGTTCGGGTTCCTACACCCTAGCACCTCTCACGTTCTTCACTAAAGTCCTTGTGTATCCGTGTCACCCACCGGGACCCGGTCTCTGAGGACCCCGGTCTAATAATTTGTTGCCGTACCACTTGTCGTTGTTCTCTCGAGTCCCTTGTTGGGTCGAGGATTACACGAGGGGTCTTACTTCCACACGGGACACCCGACATGTCGTCCTTCCCTGCTCCGTCTTTGGTTCATAGTCTCTCGTTCTGTTCCTGTTCCTGTAAGACTTGCCTCTCTCCTCTCTCAGAACCTCTTTAAGAGGATACTGGGAACCTCGTCGAGTCTAAACCAAAAGACGGGGGACCCTTCTCCTAGGACTACTGTCGTGGGGTGTACGACCAAGTCTGTATCTGACCCAGGAGGGAGGAAGGAGAAAGTTGGGGTACTGGACCTGAACCCTTCCTGACCGAGTTCTCGACCTACGCTCCTTGAAAGGACCGTCAGACCACCAATTCTGAGACGCGACGGTTACGTCCCCCCCTTCCCAGTTACGGACCCACCCCTTGATACTAGGGTGTGCGACACGAATGACTCGATAATGACATCGGGTTTCACCACAATTAGTACTGAGAAATCAAACAACAACGACAAATTAGTGATTCAGTATAGACTGAGAAACACTGGACACTGGGGTATCTAACATCGGGGAGTCCGAGGAGACACGTACCCTAAAGAGTCCGTTCTTATGACCTCACCTAACGGTAAAAGATGAGGTCCTCTAGAAGGGTTTGGACCTTAGTTTGGAAGTTTACACACAGAGGACGTAACCGTCCACCTAAGAATGGTGACTCGATCGCCCTTCCGGTTGAGAAATCAATGTCAAGTAGATAGGTCTGAAAGGTAAGAAAGAGGGAATTTACTTTAAAGGGAAAATGTTAAAAATAGTTGATGTTGGAGATGTTCTCGGAAACAAAATCCGTTTTACTGTTCGTAGACAATTATCCTAGTAATATGTCCCCTCTTTTTTTTCCAATCCAACAGAAAAAAAAGATAAGAACCCTCCTTTTTTTTAGTATCTATAAACAGTTCGTGAAGTCCTCACCCTGGAAACATATGAACAATAAGAAACAATTTTAAACCAAAAACATCCAAAGTCAGTGACTCTAAACCCCCAAACAATGACGTCACATTGACTGGAAAAGGACTAACTAGATTCTCATGTCTCTTTCTCGTAGTCCTGTCCAAAGTGTCTCTACGAACCATTCTACTTCGGTTCCTCGTCGTCCTTTGTCTCTTCCCCTGTAAAACCTCCACCCACCCCACATCTTAGTGTCTCGATGTGTTCGGTGACTCCACACTACACCGACAACATATCCTGTGTCTTTCCTTCATCCCTCTCTTTCCGAAGTCTCTTTGTATCGCCGGTCTACCGTTGTTTGAAATTTTTATGTGATTCTTCAACGTCTTTTACTCCGAGGTTGTCTCCAAAGTGACTCAATTTGGAAT
Organism: Capra ibex; assembly: GCA_006410555.1. Taxonomy (NCBI): domain Eukaryota; kingdom Metazoa; phylum Chordata; class Mammalia; order Artiodactyla; family Bovidae; genus Capra; species Capra ibex. Next base: position 37,067,860 of record SJYO01040405.1, on the reverse strand, counting down.
CATCCTATATATAACCTCTTCCGTTACCGTGGGGTGAGGTCATGAGAACGGACCTTTTAGGGTACCTACCTCCTCGGATCGTCCAACGTCAGGTACCCCAATGATTCAGCCTGTGCTGACTCGTTCAACTGAAAGTGAAAAGTGAAAGTACATAACCTCTTCCTTTACCGTTGGGTGAGGTCACAAGAACGGACCTCTTAGGGTCCCTACCCCCTCGGACCACCCGACGGCAGATACCCCAGTGTGTCTCAGCCTGTACTGACATCGTTGAATCTTCGTCGTCGTCCTAATATATATAATCCTTTTGTTGGTCGACGTCTTATCTTTCTCTTCTCACCCTTCTTCTCGTTTCTGGTCAATCCTCCATTGACGGTCAACTTTCATTTCTTAGGTGGACGTCACGTCCTCTGTACCCAAACTAGACACCCAGACCTTCTAGGGGACCTCGTCCTTTACCGATGGGTGAGGTCATAAGAACGGACTCTTTGAGGTACCTGTCTTCTCTGACCTCCCGACATGAGGTTTCCTAGCGTCTCAGTCTGTGATGACTCCACTAAAGTCAAGTCAAGTCAAGTCAGCGAGTCAGCACAGGCTGAGAAACGCTGGGGTACTTAGTGTCGTGTGGTCCGGAGGTAGGTAGTGGTTGAGGGCCTCAAGTGAGTCTGAGTGCAGGTAGCTCAGACACTACGGTAGGTCGGTAGAGTAGGAGACAGCAGGGGAAGAGGAGGATGGGGGTTAGGGAGGGTCGTAGTCCCAGAAAAGGTTACTCAGTTGAGAAGTGTACTCCATCGGTTTCATAACCTTAAAGTCGAAATCGTAGTAAGGAAGGTTTCTTTAGGGTCCCGACTAGAGGAAGTCTTACCTGACAAACCTAGAGGAACCTCAGGTTCCCTGAGAGTTCTCAGAAGAGGTATGGGGTCAAGTTTTCGTAGTTAAGAAGCCACGAGTCGAAAGAAGTGTCAGGTTGAGAGTGTAGGTATGTACTGGTGTCCTTTTTGGCATCGGAACTGATCTACCTTGAAACAACCGTTTCATTACAGAGACGAAAAGTTATACGATGGATCCGACCAGTATTGAAAGGAAGGTTCCTTATTCGTAGAAAATTAAAGTACCGACATCAGTGGTAGACGTCACTAAAACCTCGGGGGGGTTTTTATTTCAGACTGTGACAAAGATGACATAGGGGTAGATAAAGGGTCTTTCACTATCCTGGTCTACGGTACTAGAAGCAAAAGACTTACAACTCGAAATTCGGTTGAAACAGTGAGAGGAGAAAGTGAAAGTAGTTCTCCGAAAAATCGAGGAGAAGTGAAAAACGGTATGTCCACCACAGTAGACGTATAGACTCCAATAACTATAAAGAGGGCCGTTAGAACTAAGGTCGAACACGAAGAAGGTCGGGTCGTAAAGAGTACTACATGAGACGTATCTTCAATTTATTCGTCCCACTGTTATATGTCGGAACTGCATGAGGAAAAGGATAAACCTTGGTCAGACAACAAGGTACAGGTCAAGATTGACAACGAAGGACTGGACNCTTTCACTATCCTGGTCTACGGTACTAGAAGCAAAAGACTTACAACTCGAAATTCGGTTGAAACAGTGAGAGGAGAAAGTGAAAGTAGTTCTCCGAAAAATCGAGGAGAAGTGAAAAACGGTATGTCCACCACAGTAGACGTATAGACTCCAATAACTATAAAGAGGGCCGTTAGAACTAAGGTCGAACACGAAGAAGGTCGGGTCGTAAAGAGTACTACATGAGACGTATCTTCAATTTATTCGTCCCACTGTTATATGTCGGAACTGCATGAGGAAAAGGATAAACCTTGGTCAGACAACAAGGTACAGGTCAAGATTGACAACGAAGGACTGGACGTATATCCAAAGGGTTCTCCGTCCAATCCATCAGACCATAAGGGTAGAGAAAGTCTTAAAAGATGTCAAATGACACTAGGTGTATCAGTGTCCGAAACCGTATCAGTTATTTCGTCTTTATCTACAACAAGACCTTGAGAGAACAAAAAAGGTACTAGGTTGCCTACAACCGTTAAACTAGAGAACAAGGAGACGGAAAAGATTTTGGTCGAACTTGTAGACCTTCAAGTGTCAAGTGAATAACGACTTCGGACCGAACCTCTTAAAACTCGTAATGAAATGATCGGACACTCTACTCACCTTAACACGCCATCAAACTCGTAAGAGACCGAAAAGGAAAGAACCCCTAATCTTACTTTTACCTGGAAAAGATCAGGACACCGGTGACGACTCAAAAGGTTTAAACGACCGTATAACTCACGTCGTGAAAGTGTCGTAGTAGAAAGTCCTAAACTTTATCGAGGTGACCTTAAGGTAATGGAGGTGATCGAAACAAGCATCACTACGAAAGATTCCGGGCGAACTGAAGTGTAAGGTCCTACAGACCGAGATCTACTCACTAGTGTGGTAGCACTAATGGAACAAGTACTTCTAGAAAAAACATTTCGTGTTTAAATCTCATTTGACTACTTCCGGATCTAATCTCTCACTGTTGTAAAATTCGAAACAAATGGTCCGTCAGAGACAGTTGTGATGAGTCGAGAAGGTACCATCGTGTTTTGAGTGGTCTCTGTTATACATTGTTTATGTCTACCGGTACTCAAAGGATCCACCGCGATCACCGTTTCCTAGGTCGACGGTCACGACCTTTGTCTTCTCTCCCGACCTTTCCAGGGGACCTCCTCCTTTACCGTTGGGTGAGGACGTAAGAACGGACCTTTCAGGGTACCTGTCTCCTCGACCACCCGATGTCAGGTCTCCCCGGAGTCTCGTAACCTGTGCTGATTCGCACGTACGTGTGTATGTGTGTGTCTGTGTGCCGGTACAAAGTTATTTAGAAATAAATGTTTTTTCCTTCACTTCACTTTCAGTGACTCAGTACAGGCTGAGAAACACTGGGGCACCTGATGTCTCAGGTACCTTAAGAGGTCCGGTCTTATGATCTCACCCATCGGAAAGGGAAGAGGTCCCCTCGGAGGATTGGGTCCCTGACTTGGGTCTAGAGGGTGTAACGTCCACTTAAGAAATGGTCGACTCGGTGGTACCTTCGGTTCTTTTTCCTCAACCCCTGTATAAACCGGACACCCGGTGGCAAACGGATCCGAACTGGATTTCATTGTTCTCCTGTCGATCGTGACTCTGGGTGGTACATCGTCCGTCAAAAGTTTGTAATAACGACTAAGAGGGTTTGAACGTCTCTCCCTAATAACCGAGGTAATATTTTACGTCTTCCTTTGACTCCGACTCTCTACGGGTTCCGACCATATACCGTTTTAGTCCTAAGTTTCAGTTCAAGTTGAGATCTCGGGTCCAAGAGTAGGGTACGGTGGATCTCCGTCAGTTCTTTCTTGCCCATCCCCTATTTGTCCTGAACAGTAAAGAAACACGGACTCTCTGAAGTAAGTGAGTCAGTAAGTAAGTAGGTAAGCAGGGAAGTTATCCATAAAACGAAATACGACAAACACTCTCAAGGGACCCGACGTTCCTCTAGTTTGGTCAGTTAGGATTTCCTTTAGTCAGGACTTATAAGTGACCTTCCTGACTGCGACTTCGACTTTGAGGTTATGAAACCGGTGGACTACGGTTCTCGGTTACGTGACCCTTTCTGTGACTACGACCCTTTCTACCTCCCGTCCTCCTCTTCCCCTGCTGTATCCTACTCTACCACCCTATCGTAGTGGTTAAGTTACCTGTACTTAAACTCGTTTGACACCCTCTATCACCTCCTGTCTCTTCGGCCCACCCGACGTCAGGTGCCCCAGCGTTTCTCAGCCTGTACCGAATCACTGACTTTTTGTTGTTTTTTAAACACTTCAGGATCCCTAAGTTACTACTTACCCTCCACTAAAGACAGGAACTCATAGTTTCTCGGATCGTAAACTTAGATATTGATCTGTACTCATACTTCTTTCCCTTCACACTAAATAGTTATTCTAGTTCCTCCATTTTATAAATTCAGTGAAAGTAGGACCCGAAGGTGGTCCAAGAGGGCAGGGACCTTTACCGTTTGACCTCACCCAACGGTAAAGGAAGAGGTCACGTACTTTCACTTTTCTCTTTCACTTCAGTGAGTCAGTACAGACTGAGAATGGCTGGGGTACCTGACGTCGGATGGTCCGAAGAGACGGGTACCCTAAAAGGTCCGTTTTAATGACCTCACCCTACGGTAACGGAAGAGGCGATTCGTAGGGATCTCAGGAGGTTAAGAAACCCTAGTCTTTGTGGGTTATAAAAATATAAGATCGTACTCGTACATCCACCAAATGGTACTTTGATAGGTTGGAATACGAAGTCCCAGGGACCGAGGGATTCTGGAACACAGATTAAAACATAAAGAAAGAATTCTCAGTAGGGAGTCTTTGTCCGTCCGGAGTCCGAGGTTTTAGACCTAGACAGAAACTCACTTGCAAAGAGTCTCGGTCCAGATACTTTGACAAAAATCCTTAATGGTCGTCGATTTCTAGGACCAAACCCGAGAGTCCCAAAGAGAGTTCCGTTGATTCTTGGGCCCTCGACGGGAGTTACAGTGTCCACACCGGTCAAGTTTCAGTAAGGATAATGTAAGTAAGAAGTGACTTATAGTCGACCAAGGTCCGAAGGGATCACTGAGTCACCATTTCTTAAACGACCGGTCACGTCCTCTTTGTCCAAGTCAGGGACTAGGTGCTTCTAGGGGGACCTCCTCCTTTACCGTCGGGTAAGGTCATAAGAACGAACCTCTTAGGGTACCTGTCTCCTCGGACCGCCCCATGTCAGGTACATCAGTGTTTCTTAGTCTGTACTGAATCGTTGACTTGTCGTTGTTGTTGTTTATCAACCAGGAAGAGGGAAACGGAAAATTGAGTTGGGCCCCGGTGACCCCCCACCCCACCCGTCGTTCGTCACCAAAGACGACCGAGTAGCAAATCCTTAAGTTCTGTGGGTCCTTAATTTTTTAGGAGGGTTGTTGGAGAGTCATCCGGTGACCCCGTCCTTTCATGTGTCCGACAGGTTCGCCACGACCCCCACCCCGACTCCGACACGCCCTTGACTCCCGATGATTTCGGTCCGACGACCGGTAGTGTCCCGAAAGGTCCGGTCCCTATAAACAGGTCGTATAGGTGTCCAGGTCTCCTTTAGTTTGAGACTTCTTGACCGATAAAATGTGAGTAGACTCAGTAACAACAACAACAACAAGTCAGCGGGTCAGTACAGGCTGAGAGACACTGGGGTACCTGAACTCGTACGGTCCGGAGGGACAGGGAGTAGACTCAGTGTTCACCGAGTTTTGATCTTACAATAATTACACTCTTGTCCTCCGGATTAACGTTTTATTAACCGAGACTAGCAAACGAGTCTCAGGAGAGGGGAATGGTCCGGTCAGGCGTTTCGTAAGGATTAATGTCCGACCCTTGACTCACTCACTTTTACTACGACTCTGAGAAGTTCCCGTCCATGATACGAACACAACGGGTGGAAATGGAGAGGTCGTCGCCCATATCGGGGACTGGGTACCCTCCACGAGGTATTTCTGAACATATTTTCTTTCACCTACTCGACAATAGTCTTATATGTGGGTAAAGAGGATTCTACTTAACCGACAGGAAACTTGTTAAGAGATTTACTTGTCGAGACTGGTTAGTCTCGTAGAAACAGGAACCTGTCACACTCTCTGTGTGATATTAAAGATTGGAACACCAGTGGGGAGAAGACCTAAGGAGTGTTCGGAAAACAATACTGAGTAACGGACGACTCGTAAGTGGAATAATTGACAATGTAAGGTCTCGAGAAAAGGTCTCGAACAAAATTGAGGAACTACCCACACCGCCCCCTGTCCACTGTGAGAACTCTCCGGGCCGACGGTCGCCGTCCCCGACTGAGTAGGTAAACCACACCTAACGTGAGTGAAACGAAAGTTTCCCAGTGTAAAAGACTGAAAGGAATGTCGATGAGTAAGAGAAATTCAGGGTAAGAAGGGTTCTAGAAGGATCCACTCAAGCACTCCAAAAATCAATCGTATACTAAAAAACCGTTTCAACTTCGTCTTTTCAACAGTACTTCTTAAGTCACCAGACACCCCTATTTGGTACTACACTCTCATCGTTCACACCTGGACCCCTAGTCCTATGTACCCGAACAAAACCTGTATAGTCAGTAAAGTGTTTAATCGTGGGTTCACCACCGGTTCATGTCCCGACGGTTCCCACGGTTCGACCACTTTCCCTTATCAAAGTAACACTAGTACCTCTTAACGTTTTACTTAGCCCTCGTGAATCACCCCGATCAGAGGTTGACACGTACTACCGGTCCTAGGAGCACCCACAAGAAAGGTCAAGTCTAGGAACCAGGGGTGGTGAGTCTTTAAGACTAGGTCATCCAGACTCGTTCACAAGTGGACGGGGTGGGGGGTGGGGG